>VDFB02105785.1:421525396-421596708 GCA_007258455.2 Sequoia sempervirens
TGGGAAATTTAGTGAGCGGGGGACCAATTTGCACCTCACTGAATGACCTCCAAGATTTTTATAAAAATCCGACTCTTCTTTATGTTTGGGGGAAATGGTAGAAAGAAATGTGAATAAAATATAAAAAATGGTGATGTGCCAAAGCTTAAATTACAACATTTAAAACCTTAACTATTCCTTATAACTAATATGATAGACATAGAATGTCGCAAACCCTTCATTGTTGGGAAGAGAATGAGCAACAAAGGCTAGAGAAAGCACAATTTAGTCTTTCAAATCTCCCCATGGGAAGCACCCATTAAAGTCCAATTAGACATAAGGAAACTTTAAAGATTAACAAAAATATTCAGAAATTTATAGGATCCTTCTTCCTTTACAACATAATATGAAAAATGGAAAACCCTTTACAGAAAATGGAAAATTTCAATAGACATAATCCAATTTACGAAAGCTAGCATTTAACATAGAAGCTTAATAACATGTAAATTAATTATCGGAACTACCAACACAAACTTTTAACACAATGTTTTCAACATGAACAAAATATGAAAAAGAAATTTGAGAAAGGCCATAGCATGCACAATTTCAAATATTTCTCCCAAATAGATCAAACTTCTATGATATATGAACTTGAAAGAAAGATTGGATACCAATCTGATGATAGTTTGAATTAAATATAACATGCCAAAGAGAATAGTATTTTGTAAAGACCCTTCTACTCCTGAGAAAATAGAAACTCCCTAATCTGATGATAGTTTGAATTAAATATAACATGCCAAAGAGAATAGTATTTTGTTAGGACCCTTCTACTCTCGAGAAAATAGAAACTCCCTAATAATATCTATATCCTTCAAAAAGATTTTTGAAGCAATGTTTTAACTCTTTTTTAAAAAGAACCCTTTTTTATCGAATGCTGCCACCCTTATTTATAACTAGAAGAAGAGGACACCGCCACAAACATTCCAGAAGTAGAAACTGGTAGATGCCTAAACTTGATAGCTCATAATCCGATCTTAGATCTTGATTAGATCATAGCAATCTTCGCTCATTAAGTCTCAACTGCTTCATTAATGGCTGAACAAATATTTTAGCGAAGATAGTTGTCTGAAAACAATCAAATTTTAACACAGCCTACAAAAATTTTGATTGATCGACCATTGAGGTTGATGACGCCGACTCGAAGGTTCCACCATGAAAGTAAGATGCCTACTTTTCTCCCCGAAAAACTCCACCCAAAAAGATCACTCCGAAAAAATACAAACCACCCGACACAAATAGATAATGTGT
Organism: Sequoia sempervirens; assembly: GCA_007258455.2. NCBI lineage: Eukaryota > Viridiplantae > Streptophyta > Pinopsida > Cupressales > Cupressaceae > Sequoia > Sequoia sempervirens. The sequence goes on from VDFB02105785.1 coordinate 421,526,684, forward strand.
CAAGCAAGTGGGTGATATCAGACTTGTGAGAGTAGCTTTGAAGAAAATCCCTGCCAAGCTGACAGTACCTTGATTCATGCCTAAAAGGAAAATGATATAAATAAATTTGCGCAACCACCACGTGCTACATTGCACGCCTTTATGCAGGAGCAGTCTTCATTCTTTGGGCGTGGATTCATCCCGAAGTGGAAAAGAGTAAGGGCTGAAAACCAAAGAAAAGATTAAAGGAAAAATTTCTTTACGCTAAGCTCCAAATGCAACACTGCACTACCATGAAGCTCCCAATAAAATGATCAATGTACCCAATAACAAGAGAACCAACAAGATCAATGTCAAAGCTCCAATTACAGAATCATGAACCTATCATGACATCATGATCTAACCATCTCCTCCTAGGAGATCACATGCATCAATGCATACATCTTGGTATCAAGAGAACAAGTATCATGCCAAAACTCAAACCGATAATTAGAATAATCCAAGACACATTAAAAAACACACTCTAAACCAAGAATCCACATCTCCAATCACATGAAGATAACCATCACCAATGATGAATCCACATCACTATTAGAAAATACCAAATGCGCACCATGATACCAAGATACACATGGCATCATGACAACCATATCCTCCATGAAGACCATCTAAGTCCACACATGTAACTAAAATGCTAATCATAACAAGTAGAACCAAGATCTCCAAGCCAAGGAGATACAACTGCCATCAAATAATCAAGAACTAGTCCTACACCACCAAATCATCACTGTCAAAAGCTCCCACTGAAATATGTAACCAATGAAAATATAACTAATCTATCATGACATTGTGATAAACCACATGCTACAAGTCCTAACCATCGACTAATCTGGTACTCTAACCATCCATCCTCTCATCCCAAAGAAACATACCAATGCATAAATGACCACAAAAAAGGTCAACTAACAAATTCTTCATCAACACTAAACTAATCTTTTGGATATAGAAAGTCCACATATGAGTCATCCCACTACAACCAAATGGGTGGCCAACACACACAACTGCACAATTCAAAGATCCAAGCAATGAACCATGCAAACTCATTATCACATTAGTAACCTGCAAAATAAGATATCAAAGAATATAATCTTGTAGGCATCAAGACTCAAACACCAAATCAACTACAGATCTGATTTTCCAAACATGTCCACAAATGAATAACCATAGTCAAGGAACCATACTAGCATTAAGAAGATAGAAACAACCTCCTAACACCAAACCAAATCACCACCAACAACCACATACATGATCATGTCATGTCAATTCTCAAATGTACCTACATATACTGACACCATAATCATTGCCAATGTTGTACTTGCACTCAGCTATCACCCATACGAGACTTCGAGTCTCCACTCGTGTCAACCCATGTCCTCAAAATTTAAGGCAACATGTGTACTTTTCACCATCAAAGTCCAACTATAAAAAACACCTATAAACCTATACCAAGAAGCACCAAATTGATAATCAATTGTATCATCATAAATATTATATAAAAATATGTACTCCCTTAATGTTTCACCTCTTGACTCGTTTGGATGCTCACATAATCACACCTCAAATATTAGGCTCCTACAAGTAATCAAACAAGTACAATCCATTCTCTACACCACAAACTAAAAACCACCTAATCCATTGTATAGTACATTGTACATGTTCTCTAACACCTATTTGAAATAAAAAATCTGATTCTGTATGCAAAAATTATGACCAAAACTATGAAACGAAGAACATCTAGATTTAAGGCTCCAAAAACTGATCAAAATAGAAAAATAATGGAACCAAACTTATACCACTGCATAGTGCTCATAACTACCTTTCCCATGAGTATAAGAAGTCAAAAATTTGACATCCTAGGCGAAAGTTATGCCCATTTGAAAAAAAGTTTCCCAATTTTCCTTTCAGAACAAAGTTGGTGGCTGCTTGGTGGCAAGCCGACAGTCTACTGGTGGCCCAACTGAGTGGTGCCACCACAAAGGATGGTGGGTTTAAAATTTTATTAACTGCATTTAAACTTCTTGGGGTTTAAAATTTATTCGACAGATTTCAAATTTTATAAAATGCAATTAAAAGGTTGACATATTTAATTTTGTTTATATGACATATTTTATTTTATTTTCCCTACCCGCAGGGGCTTGTGGGCTAGATACCCATAGGACTGGGGGCCCTTGCAACAAGGCAACGAGACCTAGCTCGTGGGGATGATGGGTACTGACAGTACCTATCATTACTGTCAGGTCATGGGGGGTCTGTAGACCCTACACATGTTTTTTTTTAAAATTTTTAACAAAAGATTTTTTAATATAATTTTTAACCTTTTAAAATATATTTGCAAGGTTTTCTTTTCTTTATACATCATATTTTAAAAAAAATATTTTCTACACTTCGCTGAATTGGGTGGTTGTACGACTGTACGATCGTATGACTGTATGGCTAGATTTTTTTTGTATTTTCAAGTGGCCAAATAGGGTAAATTTTGTCAATAGTGGCATGGTATAATGGTTAAGTTGTTGTGTTGTTATTCTTGCCATCAAGTTTCAAACCCCATTGGGGTGTAATTGTTGAGAATTTATATTGGGGATGAGGTCCCCCATTTGTGACCTCATCGGTTCATAGCTCTGGGTCAAAAGCGTTTACCCCTCTTAAAAAATAGGGAAAATTTAATGTCATTTTTCATTTCTCAATCATCCTCGATCCAATGGTGAGGTCCATTTTTTCTCAAGAGGTCATCCATGAAATTTCCTCTATAAAACCCTCAGATGAAAGCTCAATCTAAGAAAACCCTTTTGACCCAAATTTCTCAAGCCTTAGATATGTAATAAACTCAACAAATCTTGACAACCCATAAGCCCAAATCTACATATTAACACCCGCAACATGTGTTCCATACCTTTTTATGTCTCAGATCTATCTTGCATAGCCATGGGTTCAACTTTGCACCAAATCTACTCAAATAAGGGTTATAACAAAACTTGGAAGCTCACACCTCCCATCAACTATGAAAGCTTTGATACCACTTGTTAGGAAATAATGCAACATACCCACAATCTTAATCCATTTCCTACATAGCCCTATGAGAGAAAAGTATGCATGCTTGAGTAACTATAATGCATAAATCAAAATAGACAAGCCATAAGATAACACAAGATATACCCTGTGAAAACCCTCAAGAGGGAAAAACCCAACCTCCAAAAGCATCCATAATCCATGTATTATTCAGAAAATAAACCATACATGCACTTAATAGAGCTATCATGAATACTTCTAAAGCATCAAGCCTCTCCAATGCATCCTCCATGTGTCTAAGCATGAATCCACACATCCCATGCTATGCTTCGCATATGCACTCCTTAGAAAGACTCAATAATGATAGACCACTCACCCAACCAACCTTAACCATTAAACATGTGCTTGATTTTATAGACTCAAGCTCACACAAATACAACCAAGTGGTAAGATAAAACCATGTACCACAAAACCATGTGAAAACAAAACCACTAACCCCTTATTTAATATTGGATACTAAGTTTTCACTTTATTAAATATTTCCCCTATATTAAATTATTATCCCATGTCTTTCACACATTAAATAATAATAAAATGTTACAATACAACATAAAGTGGTCCCCAAATAATTACCTAGTGTGATTAACCACACCTCCTAGGTGCATCATATCTAAATAATTATTTAATTCTAAGATTATAATATAACATTTTATGTAATGGTGTACAACACCATATCCCAACAATCCAAATATCCATTCCAAGAGCCATCAAGTAGGAATCCATCCTAACTTTCCAAAATGAAAAATTGGATCCATCAAACAATGGTGCTTTATTTCTAAAGAATCCTTCTTGAGCAACTGAGTGTGCCATCCTGGAACTACCTTAAGCTATTAGAATTCTTCAAAGGAACTTGGCTTTGATACCAATTGAAGGGCACACAATCTACTGAGAGGGGGGGGGGTGAATCAGTAGATCTAATAAATTCAAAACTCTTAACTTCAGCCATAGTTATTAGAATATATGATTATTCACAATAAACGCCAACATACAAAAAATGAATCTTCACTACTACTAAGCAACACCAAGAGCACACATATAGACAAGAGAACACCAAATATACGTGGAAACCCAAGATGGGAAAAACCACAATGAGAATAGCTTCTTGGATCTACTATCCAAATATAGCCTCACAAAGTAGTATATAAGTGAATTTTACAATATGAAGTAGGCACCAGCCTACCAGAGACACCGATCCCCTATTGAATATATGTAGGCGCCAACCTACTAGAGACACCAATCCCTAATTAAATCAATATAATGAGTAGAACACTAGTCCTATCAGAATATAGAAATAATGCTTGCAGACCTTCTGTGAAGATCATACACGTGCCAAAGTTACATATGAAACTCTTCCTCACTACATATGATCTTCTTTTGATACTAATACACACACTGAATACAACTCTTCACCACCTTCTCTTCAGTTTACACCTGCGGCCAACTTTTCTTCACACCTGTGTAATTCTACTTGATACAATTCATACAATGCATCCAAACATTTGAAAGATATATACATGAAATTACATTAACACTCTTCTATGTTGGCTATGGATCCACAAATATCCAGGATGATATAAGGTGGACCTAAATTTAAATTACATGAAACATGTAACACATTGGTCCAAAAATAAAATTTTATTGCCACCAAACTTATGTGATGCCATGCGCTACTATAGGGACCTTAATCAGGTCCTATCTTGACACCACATGCAAGAATTGAATTCCACATGCTAATAGCTATTACCACACATGTCTCAAACAATAATTGGATGACAAACAGATACAAAGACCCTTTTGTCACTTCAAACTTTTTGTATACTGAACATATCCTCTGAAAACTCTAGAATATGATAGAATAAGTGTAGGTGTAATGCCCAAAAATTTTCACTAAGAAAACTTGACTATTTTTTTATTATCATTGATTAAGTACCTATCTCTCCCAAGTGGTCAAGGTGTATGACAAGACATGGTATACACACACGTACACTTGTTGACATTTTCGTTCAACATTATGACAGTCATGCTGCCCACATGAGAGGATAGAAGAAATGTCGTGAGTAGAATAGTGAAACTTATTTTTGCACACCATAATATGATGGTCAATTCTAATCAAAGTTTGTTGTCTCTTGTAATACGCATTAAGGGAGGGCCACACAAAAGTCATTCCCTAGGGGTGGCCAGGTGGTAGTGAGGATGACATTCTAATAAGACGTAACCTAAGGCTTAAAATGACTGACCATGGTTAAGTTATAACAATCATAATAAGATTTGACTAAATAATTAATATTTATCGGTTAGTTCAAACTTAAAGGATGAACTAAGGAAACCATTATATATATTTAACATAAAGTTTACATCATGTAGCTAAATAAAACATGTTCCATCCATGGATTATCTCATGAATTTTAGTTTGCCATTAAGAAGATAGCATAGTAATAACTAACTTATTCTGGGTTTTTATATAAAAGTTAAGTAATCAAATCTTCTTTCTCTTAATATTTAAGATAAATAAATTAATGACATTGACATTAAATTCATTCAAACTTATATGTTTAATATCCTCCAATGTAATTGAATTTCCATATTTCTTTAAATTGATTTTTCATTATCTATAGATTTAGTAATCAACTCAACTACATGTATTATTAGACTTTTGTTTAGAATTCAATATTTTAATTATTAAATTAAAACGTGACTTTTAAATCACAGATTAATCCCCAAAAAAAACTTTATATATATGATATTAATTATTTTATTTTATTTACCCAACCTCCATTTTATTTATTTATTTACTCTCCTTTATTTTGAATTATTTTATAGTGTTTACTTTTTCCTTTTAATAAATAACTAAAATTATTCACATGTAATCCCAAACCAACTAAATTTTATATCTTTCTAAATATCTAACATACTAAAAAAATTCCTTAAAAGCTAATGAACTTTATATTCTTTTAAATAGTTAAATACATGAAGTATCTTGTAAAAAAAACAAACACATCTTCTTCTTTTTTTTATGGGGCCATTCAATTTTATCTTATTATTAGTTCCTGCCAAGGAACTATAGGCACCGCCCGTTCTTAACTAGTGATTAAACGTTTTATTTGCAGCCAATCGAAATTCATTATTATTTTTTTCATACATTATATTTTAATTTTCTTAATGTAAAATGCAAGATTTTTAACTTTTCAAATTTCTAAAATTATTTTTCTTCAATTTTATTGGCTACAAAACTTTGAGTGATAAGGGCGGATTTCCAAGGAGCATAAACTTTTGATCGTAGCTTTTCAAGGTTTTTCTGCCACAATGACCATAATCAAAAAAATATTCAACTAATTTTTAGGAAAATTTTTAAACTCTTCAAAACTTATTTACTTGTTATATTTTCCATTCTATTAAATTCAAATATATATAAAATAATTTAATAACAAATTCAAATAAATAATATATTTTTAATATATTATATTATTAATTTAACCCTGTAGCATGATGGTAAAGTCACGGGCCCTGTTGATAGGGTGTCACAGGTTTGAGACTCTCCACCCATCGTGCATAGGAGGCTCTGCTGGCTGTTGAAGGAGGAATGAAGGAGGTTGGCCCATGACAGTAGCATGGAGATGGTGATAGTGAAGGAGCTCGTGACAAATGTAGAGGATCAGACGCCAAGATGGAAGTCACAGTGGAGGCGGGAAGATACGGTGCAGATCCGTGGAGAAGTACATGCTGATGGGAGATCAAGAATGCACAGAGAGTCAAGGGTGGTAGGGAAGGAGATGGAGTATGGGAGATAGAGTATGAGTGGAGAAGGCGATACAGAGAAGGTGGTAGGAGGAGAAAGGAGTATGGAGTGGAGAAAGAGACACAGAGAGAAGGGAAAACGAAAGGAAGAATGGAGAACAGGGTGGAAAAAAGAGAGAAGGGAGTTTGAAGGAAAAACGGAGTACGGGTAGAGGAGAAGAGAAGAAGAGATGTGTGGTAGGAGGTGGAAGGGAGAAGAAAGGGATGGAGAGGAGGGAAGAAGAGAAGCAAGAGGAAAATGCAAAGGAGGGGGGGAGAAGAAGAGACGGGAGGAAGAAGGGAGAAAGGGGAAGAAGAAGATGGAGGAATAGGAGGCAAGGAAGAAAAAAGATGGAGGTGCTGGGGAGAAGAAGAAATGGACTGGTATGAACACCAGACAAACATGGGGATGAGGTCCCCCACAATTGTGGCCTCACTGGTTCAAAGCTCCAGTCAAAAGCGATTACCGATCAATATATATATATATATATATATATATAATTTTAACATCATATTATAATATTATAATATGAATACAATATATATGTAACATATATACCATCTAAATATAATTTAATATATTATATTATTAAATATTTTTAATATATATTATATTAGATTTGTATTTTTTTAATAATAAAAAAATATAAAATATCGCTGATCTCAATTGCTATTAGATAAAAAATGTAAAGACCAATCTCTATGTGACTAATAACGTTTCAATACTCCTTGGTATGTGCTTCATTTCGGGCTAAATAAAAATAGGTACATGGTATAATTTCATAGATGTGTTGGTGTTGGTCTTTGGAATGGAGTCATATAGAATAATTCTTTTCATTGAACTTACATAGCAAATATGGTTATTTTGTCAAGGAAACCTTTCATAACCTTCTTATAGTGTGTTAGAATGTCATATAGAATAATTCTTTTCATTGAACTTACATAGCAAATAAAAATAGGTGCATGGTATAATTTCATAGATGTGTTGGTGTTGGTCTTTGGAATGGAGTCATATAGAATAATTCTTTTCATTAAACTTACATAGCAAATATGGTTATTTTGTCAAGGAAACCTTTCATAACCTTCTTACAGGTTGATTATGTAGGGAATTATCAATGCTTGTACCTTATAGTGTGTTAGAATGTTGACAGGGAATATGGATTATTTAAACTTTTAAAGATGATTGATGCAAGCTATTTAATTATTAGCATGAAATACGAAATTGTGATTGTTTAACTAAGATTGGTGATGGGTGATTCTTTTATAAATGAGTTGTTTTCAAGAAACAAGATATAACGAAATTAGTTGAGTAAAATGTGGTTACTAATGTGTAATTATATTTTAGCTACACAAACTTACTAATGAGTCTAATGGTTGATGAAAGCTAGGTCTCAGAGGTCCCAAGAGTTTCATAACAATGGAAGAAGGTTTCCGTCAAGCATGTGAGGAAGCAAGTCAAGGTAACGATATCAGAATAAATGATCAACTTCAAGTAAGTATAAGAGGTAAGTATATGAGCTTAATGTGGATTATTGTATAGAAAATTTATGGCCAATGGGGAGAAGGGAGAGACACCAAAACCCTGTTAAAGCACTTCATTTGTTGAAGTGTTGTTTTGTTGATGTTAATGTGATAGTTTATATTGTAAATTGTCTTTTAATATTCAGGTTATTGATAATTTTGTTATTTGATATTTTCTTGGAGAAAAGTGTATAATTTGATATCTTCGTGGGAAAAAGTGTGCTCGATATCAATGAGATAGTTAGATTGTAAGTTGTCCTCTGGGTTGTTGTTAATTTTGTTATTTGATATTTTTATGTTTGTTCAAAAGGGCATATTTTCCTGTGAGTTAAAAAAGTGTTTCTAAGTGTTAAATTTTGCGTATAATTGCATTTTTGAAAGCCCTAAGTGTGTACCTAAGGGGAGACATTTTTTTGAGCCCATAAATTACATAAAATATGAGTTTTTAAGAAAACCCATGTGAACACCATGCTTCTTAAATGTAAAAGAGGACATGGCGGCTGGGGGTTGGTGGGAGAAGAAATGGAAGAAAGTGTTGCCAAGTATGGTTTGTTTTTTATGCTAGTTTCTTTTTTGGAGCTTTGGGGGAGGGAAAAATAAAAGAAAGAGAAGAGAGTTAAAAAGGGGGTTTGGGAGGAAGAAGAGGGAGGTGCAATGGAGGAGAGAAATCAACTTGAGAGATAAGTTGTCTCAACTCATTTCACCATATCTTGCTTTGGATTGTGTTGTACTGGTTTTATTGATTATTGTTTAGTTATTCTGCCGAAAATAGTGAAATTTTTTAAGTTGTGTGACTGTTCTTGAGGATTATGGGTTTTTGAATAAACCATAATGTGTGGAGTTTGGGGCTGTTGGAAAGTATCTCTTATGAGTTTTATGTAGCATGTTAAAAAAAATTTTATTTGCTGTTGGTTTTAATTGTTGTTTAATTATTGAGGACTGGGTGCTCTCTCCTTGCTTGGGGGATGGCTAGAGCCTAGTAATGGCTTGATGATGCCATATAGGTTGGGTGGAGAGCTTGCTCTCTTCCATTGGTATGCAAAAATAAGATTTCCTCTACCTTATTATTGGAGATGATGAATTAAGTGAGAAAAAATATATTGTAAATGCTGATTTTGTATTGTTGTTATGATAAGCATACTTTAAAACTCCTTTGGTATTCAAATAAGAAAATATGTTATAAGGTACATTAGAGGGGATTTTGATACTTTTACCTCACTGGCATGAATAAAATGCACTCCTACTAAGTTCTTTTTTTGTATGGCTTCATACATATTTTGAAGAGGTTATCTAGATTATTGGATGGAGTTATTTATGTCATAAAGGGAGTTTACATTCTCAAAATTGTTGTGGAAAATTACCTTTCTATGAGAGAATTAGTAGATACTATTTTTATGTAGTATGGTGACTAGAAAAGTAAATCTGATGTATCTAAAACAACAGTAAAGTTATATGGAAACAGGTTTGGTAAATGGGTATGAAGTAGAAATAGGACATGTTGAGACTTTCCTACTGTAGTGGAATAAAAGGAGGTACCATCAAATCAATAAACTTATCATATATTTGAACAACTTTGCATCACCTAGTTTTCTGGCTAAAAAAGTGTTTCTAAGTGTTAAATTTTGCTTATAATTGCATTTTTGAAAACCCTAAGTGTGTACCTAAGGGGAGACATTTTTTTGAGCCCATAAATTACATAAAATATGAGTTTTTAAGAAAACCCATGTGAACACCATGCTTCTTAAATGTAAAAGAGGACATGGCGGTTGGGGGTTGGTGGGAGAAGAAATGGAAGAAAGTGTTGCCAAGTATGGTTTGTTTTTTATGCTGGTTTCTTTTTTGGAGCTTTGGGGGAGGGAAAAATAAAAGAAAGAGAAGAGAGTTAAAAAGGGGGTTTGGGAGGAAGAAGAGGGAGGTGCAATGGAGGAGATAAATCAACTTGAGAGATAAGTTGTCTCAACTCCTTTCACCATATCTTGTTTTGGATTGTGTTGTACTAGTTTTATTGATTATTGTTTAGTTATTCTGCGGAAAATAGTGAATTTTTTTAAGTTGTGTGACTGTTCTTGAGGATTATGGGTTTTTGAATAAACCATAATGTGTGGAGTTTGGGGCTGTTGGAAAGTATCTCTTATGAGTTTTATGCAGCATGTTAAAAATATTTTTATTTGCTGTTGGTTTTAATTGTTGTTTAATTCCATTGGTATGCAAAAATAAGATTTCCTCTACCTTATTATTGGAGATGATGAATTAAGTGAGAAAAAATATATTGTAAATGCTGATTTTGTATTGTTGTTATGATAAGCATACTTTAAAACTCCTTTGGTATTCAAATAAGAAAATATGTTATAAGGTAACATTAGAGGGGATTTTGATACTTTTACCTCGCTGACATGAATAAAATGCACTCCTACTAAGTTCTCTTTTTGTATGGCTTCATACATATTTTGAAGAGGTTATCTAGATTATTGGATGGAGTTATTTATGTCATAAAGGGAGTTTACATTCTCAAAATTGTTGTAGAAAATTACCTTTCTATGAGAGAATTAGTAGATACTATTTTTATGTAGTATGGTGACTAGAAAAGTAAATCTGATGTATCTAAAACAACAGTAAAGTTATATGGAAACAGGTTTGGTAAATGGGTATGAAGTAGAAATAGGACATGTTGAGACTTTCCTACTGTAGTGGAATAAAAAGAGGTTCTGTCAAATCAATAAACTTATCATATATTTGAACAACTTTGCATCACCTAGTTTTCTGGCTATGCATGCTAAAATCCAATATATAAATAAAAATGCATTGATTAAATCTAACAGATATACATATATATCGTCTGTTATGTAAGTCTGTCTTGTATTTAAGTGTGATTAGGTTCTTCCCTTATTCTACTCATATTTAAAAGAAAGGTATACATTTATTTCTCCTATTTTACAGCTAAAAATATATATATATATATATATATGATGATAGTTTAACATACACGTATGAAATGAAAAAATTATATATAATAAACTAAAACATAAATTTAGATATATGAAATAGAAAAAAATAAATAAATAAAATAAAAGTAAATGTAAATAGCATTTAATCATATTTTTTTGTTTTTTTGTTAAAAAATAATAATATAATGAAAGGGGGGGAAGGGCTCGGCCCATCCCCAAACCCCTGCGAAAGGGCAGGGGAGTGGGGATGGCACAACCCCACCCCACGCCTCCCTTGCAGGGGAACGTGGCCACAGTGGGTGGCGCGGCTCTGTACAGGGACGTAGCCACCACTGTGAACCATCGCCCCTGTTTCAAAACAAATAAAAATCTCATCTATTAAATAAATGGTACATGTAAATGCCTCTGCGCACATCACAGAGGTTCTTCCTTGGAAGGGAAAAAAAATGATACACTTCAAACGGATTTTTCTTAATACAGAAAATGAAACCCTCTTTGTTGTACAGTAAAATCATGGCAGTGGAATGTGAGCCGTCCGGATGCATCCTGCAGCAAGTAGAGAAAATAACTCACTTAGAAAAGTAATTGAACCAATAAAGCAAAAGTTGCAGCTTCTATATTCAACATTCACCAGAGGATGTGGGTTAAATGAGCAAGATACCTCAACCCTTTTGATCTCAGGCATTCCTCTTCTTGCAGATCCTGCCAAAAACAAAATGGAAGGTAAATATTTTCAATTCCATTGAAGTCTTCTCACCTTCTCTTTCAAAACCTGCAAGCAAAATGAAACAAATGAAAAAATATACAAAAGAGAGGTAAAATAAAAGTTAAAAGATTATCTTTATGATTTAGGGCAACAAGAAGTTGCCCTAAGATCCAAGGGTGGAAATTTAATCAATCCAATGGACAAGATTTGTTGCACTTCTCGTTATTCTTTAAATTGCCATTATATAAATTAGTCTCACTTAACTTTCTAATTTCACTTTGGTGGGGACAATGCAAATAGGACCCTTAAATGATAACTTAAAGTGATTTTAGAAGACTTCTTTTGAAAAAAATAGAAAGTAAGTTTTATTCTTTCTTTTCCAATTTTAAAATCTAAAAACACAAGTCAGGTTAAAAAAAGTAGGCTTTATTCTTTTCTTTTTTTGAAATTTTAAAATTTGAAAGCACATCAAGTCAAACTCATTATGTTAATTTAACTAGTGAATTTAAGCAAATCATCATCTTTAAATAAAATCTAGAAATAGTGTGAATTAGAGTATTGCTTTTTAAATATTTCATAATGATTGTTTAAACAACAATATTATTGATAAGTAGGAGGTATTTTTCCCACAGTGTCAAATTATGATATTGCTATGAGGATTCAGCAGGTGTAGTTTGAGTCAAACTCATTGACCCATGTTTCATAGTGGTTCAACAAGAACCCATCTCTCATGATATGAATTCCATAGCACTCATTGCATCTGGTGATGCTCACGGACCCGATGCTTCACCTCTTGATCATGATGATAATCATATCAAATGATATCGTCCACTGACTCTATCATATTATTATTAAGGTTTAAACATTGATGGGATTAAACAATAATAATTTTATCAACATAAATAAATATTTAGGGTGATAATTAAAAATATTTTTAATGGTTAAATGGTGGAATTAACAACGATGTTGTTATATTTTATTTTATTTATTCTTTTATTTATAATCACTCAAGTAAGGATTGATCGGTAAATAAACGAATGAGTGGACAATATATCGTTAATAATAACCTATGAATTGATAAATAAATAATAATGTTATTAATTAAGGAATAAGCATTAAATAAGTAACAACAATATCAGTAATGCTTAATTTGAGATTGAGTATTACTATTAAATTAGTGATTTAATGAGGCCAACGTCATGATTAATGTATAATGCAAGTTTGAATAATAATACTCCTTTATTATGTTTAAAAGATGAATAATTAGTAACATATTACTTTTAGTTTAGCTGAATTAATAATAGACTTATTATTCATAATATAAATATCTCTTAATGTTAAAATATTGTACATACAATGTCAATACTAACTTTTGGAGGATGTCATGCTATGTCGTAATAAGATTTATAATGGGTATTAGCTATAATATTAAATTTAATAATGGTACTAAATTATAGGCCCAAACAATGTCAATCCTAGTGGCCATGTGATTAACATAAGACCAACCATCGTGGGTGATCAATGATACTTATGTGAATATCCAGAGTAGAGTATGAGTTACTATTCACTCTAAGCTCTTGGGAGAATTAACTTAAGTAATGTACTTTATATATATATACAAGTGTTTTACATGTTATCAAAAAAAATTGTTGGTTGTGTTGCATGTTCTCGTGTAAAAATCATGGGCATGACAAAAAAATCAATTTCTCGATTTGGAGGAAATAATTTATCATTTCATTAAAAAGAATAAGAAAAGTTACAATGGCTCAACACTTTCAATTTATAAAATATATTAAATGTTATATTATTTCAATAATGAATAAATTTAATGGTACGAAAGATAAATTTATATTATGATTATTTTAATTAGATAGTGATAAAAGTATCTTTCTATTTTAAAATTTGATTTTTTTTTAATAATATATAAATAAAAATAAATCTAATGATATATTAGTTTGATTCTCATTAGATAATCAATAAAAAATAATGGAGTGGATAGATAATAAATAAATTAGTATAAATATTTTAGATATTAAATTTATATCAATTTGGAAGAATTTATATAATTTATGTCACACAATTAAGATAGGTATTTCAATATAGATATATATCATATCTTTCAAATAAATGTATTTTAAGAAATATATGTTAATCATGAACACTAATAACACTACTATAGATATCTTAAATAATCTATTTAGAAAATAAAATATTTAGATATATTAATCTTCACTTAAGAGTTATTTTATTTTATGACATAATTATTTTATTATTACATGCATACATAGACACATTTTAATTTTATCTAAGAATTATTTTCATCTATATAAACTACTAAATAAATAAATAAATAGTTTAACCAATACATAAATATGTAAGTTGATAGATAAAGAAAAGACAAAGACTATTTACATTTACTCAAGAATTAGTGTTATTTATTTTTTAACAATTTTTTAATGTTATATAGTAATAAAATAAGTAATACAACATATGCAAACAATTATAAAAATTTAATTTCATCTTTTTTTTGCTAGACAATTTTTTCACTTAATACGATATCTTAATTATTAAATGATGTCCTTACTATGTTTATTATTAAATATTAATTATTTAATGTGTAAATGACTATAGGTGTTTTATACACATTTGTGAAGTGAGCCAATTTTGTTATAATACACTTTTCAAAATATTAGTCAATAAACTAAACACTTGTTGATAAATAAAAATGTGTGTGTAACTATAGCTATTGTATGTAATAGCTGACTTATATTATATATGAGTAGAACTTTAAAAAAATGCATGTTTATTATCTTTTTGTTTTAAACTTTTTAAATTCTTTACTATAAAGTAGACTAAGTGTGTGAAAAAAAGCTATTAAGGAGTCACATACACAATTAATAAAAACTAAAACACACCAAACATATAAAAATAATAAAAACTAAAATACAACTAACATATATATTTCGAAAAAAATTACATCCCACAAAATTCAAATATAAATAGTGTTAGTTAATAGATTATTCACTATTTGAAAATTTCAACTTTTTTCAATATTGTTCAATCATATAAATAATCACTAACCAACAGTTGGGTAAATTATTTCTATATGGAATAATTTACCTCTGAATTTTATGAGGTACAACTCCCTCGTTTGATAAGATAATAGAAATAATTTACCTCAGAATTTTATGAGGTACACAACTCCCTCCTTTGATAAGAGAATGCATTCTTTTCTCAGTTTAAAAAAAAATTAACATGGGTATGCTTTTAACTAGAAAGCAAGAAAGGTCGAAATAATAGGAGCAACACAAATCAATAAAATGCTACCAATGAATCTTTTATTGAACAAAATGTAATTTGTAAGAAAAAAATCAAAACATAGACTAATTGCATTCCATAAAGCATAAAATAATAAAATTATCAACCAAAAATAATTCTAAACTCAAGAAGATTAGATACTAGAAATGGTTCTCACATTCACACAAAAATGCAATAACCAATGAAACCAATCACAATGCATAAACTATAACATGGATTTCATTTCATTCATTTATTCAAAATTGTAAGCTCACAAACATACAACCTCCTCTTCCTATACTTTCTATCCATTTCCCTTTTTCAAAAATTTCTCATAAGAAGTTCTTTCGGTAACATCATAGTTTATATACATTTACAAGAGTAACTGCTTCTTGAAAGTAACTAAAAATAAGAAGTTAAGAGCCCCTTAAACTTCTTGAGACCTTAAGTTATTTAGAAAAAAACCAATAAAAACACGAGGCAATATTGGGCACAATCTACCCGATATTCTTCCAAATTCAAAATGTGAGTTTCAAATGAGAACTTATAATTATTTTTGAATGAATTTTTTACAACCTTTCTCAAGGTTGTGGAAACCTTATTGAATTTCGACAAAGGTTTCAAAACCTCTAGAAAGTTCCAAAATTAAACTTCAATGCCTTCGATCTAAATTCCAAACTTTTATGAGAGCTCATGGTGGAACCAAATTATCAAAATTTGTCGACTCTGGACTTGGTTGTGGAAACCGTGTCGGGTCTTGATGATGGTTGTGAAACCATAGAATCCAAAATAAAATAACTCACCATCCCAAGGATGCGACAACCCTTTGGAGTTTAATGAGGTTTCAAAAACCTTTCAGCTTCTAACAAAGGTTTCAAAACCTTCAATAAGTTCCTAAATGCATCTTTATTGTCTTCAATTTCTCCACTTTTGATTGAATGGGTCAACTTTCCCTACTTGTGTTGGCTTTAGAATAGGTTAGGAAAACATTAGCGAAACCCAATGAGGTTTTGAAAACCTCATCAAAAACTAATGATATTATCATAACTTAAGTGATGACCAACACATCAGTCGACCAATTAAAAGAAACTTTAAAAATCTTTAATGTTATTCAAACACTAGATATCTGGAGACTCTGAAGATATATGATTACATTTGTTGTATTGTCAAAAATAACCTATTTTGCAATTCCCCGATAATGTTTATGGTATTACATGTCACCATCTGACAAATTTTAGAATTACTATTAAGTTGTTATAATATCAACATTGTTGCTAAAGTGTAGCAAACACAACAAATAAAAACTAGACTATTCTTAAACATTTAGGCAAGAACTTCGCTGCTTTGCAACTCTTGTTATTATTATTAATATAATAAAGAGAAACATTTTAAATAAATGAGGAGCAATGATTTTAGGTAGGTTACTATTTTTTTTTGTTTTCTTTTACCCAAACTCTCATTTCCACATTTCTACATATAATAAGAAGAAAAGTATGGTACGTGGCCCTTATCCCCTCCTTAGAACTTATTTTATCATTAAAAATCCTACTTCTTTCTTTTTTTTCAATGACATATAAGGATATTAGGTTAAGATGCGTTAACCCTGAAAAGAGCTCAATCTCTACTTTTTTTTGGTTTGTTCTTTGGTTGAGTAGGAATGGAAGGAAAGGAGGCGGCGACCAAACTGCTGCAACCATCTACCAAGTTTGAAATGGGTCTAGGCGATGTTGCATGATGCAGAAATTATTATGTTCCATGTTGTTTTCCTTCTACTTTATTTGGTTTCTTAGTTCATGGTTGAATACGGTCCAAGCACTTGGCATTCAGATTTTTGCTAGTTATTTATTTTTATTCTGTTATTTATTCATTTTGTTTTTCTGTTTATTTTTATTTTTATGAGTTGATGAAGGTTTACTGGGGTGGTGTTCCTTAAGAAGGGCATTTACTGAGGTTGTTGATATTTAAAATATCCTTGTCCCCTTAAGGCCACATCTTGTAGTAATGTGGGTTTTTTCTTTGCACCCTACTATCATGATAACCATCAACAAATGGAGAATGGTGTAGGGGTTGTCCATACGAGTGCTCTGCCCCTAACCCACTTACAGGGTTCATGGCACACCTAGTCATTTTCTTTCTATTTTCTTAGAAATCTTATTAACAATGCTAACATATGCTTGATTTAGTGAACTAGGGTGAGTCTGTGATATATATGATTCATTCATTAATGACTCTTTTGTTTGTGTTGTTTTTGGAGAATACACAACATGCACCCATGCTCATAGATAGCTTATTCATTTAATTAGTGATGATGTTTTGTATGGGTTTTCATACATCCACCAACACATAACAAGCAGTGGCAATGGTTTAAATCCTATCATATTCTTTAGATTATAACAACTTCATTTATCTAACACATGTTTGATGAACTTCAAGGAAACATATGTATATACACAACACACCAAACAAGACACCATGTTAAATTTATTTACCTTTAAGATGTTTTTTAAGATCTATTCATTTCTTTTTCACATTCTCTCATAGGCCTCATATAGTAGTGAATAAGTGATAATAATGCTTCTTAACTTTTCATTTCTCTATGCATAGATAATTATTGAAAACAAAATTAAACCATCCATTACTTATCCCCTTTTTTTTTCTTGTTTATTCTACAATAACAAGGGATTAGCACACAACTACAACAATGTAAAATTTTATTTATAGTCAACAATGCTTTTTTCAAGTGACCTTCTAACATCTTCCACGGGCCTTCAACGAGGTTTGAAACCACTAGCAACACTTTATTGCATGAAAGAAATGGTCTTCTGAACATGGTCAAATTTCCCCAAAGTAATAATATATCAACATTTCTATACTTCATATAATAGAAATTTCAATAGGGCAAATGGGGCTATAATATAGTGTACAAAATATTATGCTACAACCTCTAGTTGCATTTCAACTTCACACAGTAACTTCCTATGACACTAAATATCAGTATTATGCAACTGTATTTTCTTGCATTACATAACTTACATGGGTTGCAACATAGATTCCAACAAAAAAATCACATTTTGATACTACAAGCACTAACATTTTTACATGCCCTTTCTTTTTAATGGGTTAATTCTCACTCCATGATCGCATTTCACCAACATACACAGTAGAGTTGCAACACTTCACATGTTCACACCAGATATTCATGGTAGTTCATAATAACATTAGGAACCAACTTCAATATATAACTAGTTTTCTCTATTAAACCCAAGACCTGCATACAAATAGCTAAAAATTCTTTTCCATTGGCCAATGGGGCTCACCTCCCAGCCTTAGGAATGCAATGCAGTCTACCCCCAAGCTAGGAGGCCCTTGGAGAAACCCAGGTTACATTCACACAACATCAAACAATGTAAAACATTATCACCTTTCACATAACTCATTATATTGCAACACCCATGAAAACCAATATAAATAACAATGGTTGAATCCTTTCCAAGATTCAATATGCAAAGATATTGGGAATATTTTGTTCTCTCTTCACACACCCCCCTCCCCCACGACAAGCTAGTATCAAAATACTTAGCAACATATTGGTGGAAATCTCATAAACAAACACATTAGCATAGAAATAGTCTAATACAACACATTTTCTCAATGACTGACAAGATGGCTGCCTCTATAAGCTTCCAAATAAACTTGATGAAGAATTCCTTGAAAACCAATAAGTAGACTCCTCTTCCCAAGCTTTCATCCTCTCCAAAAATTAGTTTTTCCTTGAAAGGACCTAGACCCCTCTTTCCCAAAACCAGGAAGACTAAATAACCCTAATCTCCCCATCTTTAAATGTGAAGGTGACACTTGTCACCTTCATAATAAATCTCATAAATCACATCTTAAGCATTGACACCTAAATGAATGTGTGTGTGTGTGCAGACTTTATGGGACCACCTCAACATGATGTGTAGAAATTGAAATTTCGTCACTTTTATTTCATGCCTATTTTGAAAGGTCTAAACTTACTCAAAGGTTGCACTTAACATTCAAAAGTAGCCCCAACACCTAGTCCTATCACTAGGGGCTTAAAAATTTAATAAAATATGATAAATTTTTTAATTAGAAGCAATCTTAAACCTTTTTAAAGAAATAACTCAAACTAATATTGACATACCTGTTTTTCCCTTTCACTCACACTTCAACAACGAAATATAGACGTACATTTTACAAATCAAATACAATAGCCTCCGCACGTAAAAATACAAGTTTCACATTATGAAGTAATTTTCACATCACGAGAACAATTTCACAACATAGAAGACCTTAGCCTTTCCATATAGGCTAGGGTCAGGTTCAACTAGTCATTCACATTAGGGTTTCCAAGTGACCTCCAAATTTCCCAATGGCCATGGGTTTCCTGCACACTCAATTGCACCCATTAGTATGCTCATTATATAGCCAAAACAACTTAAGGAGTGATAACATATTCATCAGTCAATTAATTTCCTACTTACAATTTATTCATCCTAAATACATCATTATAAATTTCCATTTACACATCCCATATCTACCTTTTAATCCATCTCATATGGATACTTCCATTCATTACAATAAAACTAGTTTGATTGATTATCTATCTAAAGAACATATTCCAAACACACATTTATGTCATAAAATCAAATACAAAAATAATCTACATAATTCTTGTCATAGTCACATCATTAGAAGATTGAATGTTTTTGACTAAATTTGAATATATCATAAAATCAACATAATTTAAAGTACACTTTCAAGGTATGCGAATTGGATGAGTTGACTAACCTAACTTGAGTAAGATATTTATCATTAACACTTAACTAATCCAATTTACTTACCCATAATGGAGCACATGCCAAGGAATAACTAAATATTAGTAGTCGCATAGAGGTGGGCCTTACAGTAGGCATACTTTCCTTTAAAATTGCAGAGCCTACAATGTCTCCAAAAGGGAGACCTAAGAAACACTGAACCTGACAAATATTGAACTAAAGAATTCTGGCAAAACAATCTTCTCAACCGCCATTGTCACAATGAATAGATACACACATGATATTACAAGCATACAACAATCACACCAACTTTTAGAAGGCAATCATTCCTCAATAAAATTAATAATATATGATTCTTGATTTAGTGACATGATTAATGAGACAACTTCTTCATTAATGATAACTTCTAACACACAACATACTACCAGAAATATAACATATATTTTTTCAAATCTTTGTAACTCAAAATGATAAGTCAAGGGGAATATAATGATAGTTCAAGTACTGCTACAATCTTTTTCATCTTTGAAATCAACCTTCCTCATCAATGATAATCTTTTACATCAATGACAACCTTTGTTCAACAAATAGTAGGGAGGAATGAGGTTGAGAGATCACCTTTAGTTTCTCTTCTTTACAAAAATATTAAAATTGACCATTTTTTTGATAAGGATCTCTTTGTACTTCTAATTTCTTCATTGTCACTTGATTTTATACCTCCCATGACCTCTACAAATCAACCTTCTTTTGAGGGTCTTCATCATCACCATCTCTAATTACAATTATCTTAGACATTGTAGAATATGTAATTGTGATTGGTGGTATAGATAAGGAAGTATCCTACTTTTATCTCCTTTATGCATGCATTATCTTTAGGAGGAGGCTTCATAACAATATTGTTAGAGGTTTTGGACTTTATCCATCTCTTGGTCATCACAATAACATGTTGTGTTCTTTATCTAGTTTCTACAACATCACTTTTAGGCCAATTGATAGGTGGGAGAGGTTATATTTAGATGGTAGATATGAAAATAGGGTCCACAAGGTTAGAACCATAATCTTCTAAACCTATTTTCCATTGCATATCATAGCTTTCAAACTACTCAATGGTCATCATCATCCGATCTCTTTTCGTCACTTCAAATTCATCATCACAATTCTCGTAAAAATTCTCAACACGATGCATGTGATTATATGTTGGCTAAAGGTAAATATTATCTTGGACATAATTTTTATTGCCAAATTTTACTCTTGTTGCATAAAAATGCATGCTTATTTTTGTCACCAATATTTCTATATTTAGGGCATCAGTAAACGATTACAAGTATAATAAATTAGATTTATAGGAAATGGGTATCTTTCCTCTTTTTGATAATTACACTTCTTGTTTAATACTACCATTTATCCACATACTTCAATCAAAAGTAAATAGTCACTAACATAGTGTGACAACATAGTATGAATAACTTCTTCAAATCCTCCAATCCTTAAATATGTGAACTTGAGATATCAGATGAAGAAGTTGTTGTATTAAGTGATCAACTAAGAGGCTTTAGGTGAAATACTAAGTTGTATATCTCCTTCTATCTCCCTTATAATCAATATGTTGAAAGCATTATTAACTCTCACATAGTATGTATGTCCAATGTCTTACTAGAGTTATGGGTAGTAATCATAAATCTACATAGTGTTATCATATGTCCCTTGAGTTTTTAGTCCAATCCAAACTCCCATTCCTACAATACCATAGAATAGATAAGATGACATATAGATAAAATATTTTTTTATTAAAACTAACCAATTGATCATGTAAATGATCACTTATAATTTTCCCCAATAAATTTATTATAGTTCATAACCAATTGTAAGAATGAATTGACACTTCCAATACTAAAAAATATTAGTATATCTTTGCTCCCTAAAATCCTATTTAGTAAAAGGATTATGCCATAAATTCCTTTTGTAGAATGTTCTCTTTGCAACCCTTTAGGAATTTGATACTTTCCCCTTTTAGTAAATTTTAACCAATGTTTAACTATATTATTCAAACATGTCTCTCTTATCATGGAAATAAAGGCTAAAATTTCTTCAACAAATCTATCTCGTGGATTTAATCTCAAGTCTAGAATAATATTTGATCCATAAATCTAGAAGTTACCCTATCATCAAATGCTCTAATCTCCCTTGTGTCTCGTTTATAATGTTTGACACATCCTAGTACCAATTTTGCTTATTAAAAATCCACTAGGAATCTATTAGCATAAGCCAAGCCACTTGTAAAGATTGTTTCTTCCACAGGTACCCTAGGGTTTTCTTGCATTCTATTCTAAAAATCCTCCATATCAATACACGGGGTCCAAGTTGATTGTCCCCCACTTTATCCTACAAATTTTGGATGGTGAAGGAATACTCATAACCTTGATACTTGTACTTCATTATGGAAGGGTTATAAATTAACCAAAGGTAATACGCAAGGGTTTCAAGGAAATAAAAATACACATAACTAAAAGGATGTTGTTTATGAGTGAATAATACCATTTGGGCTTGTAGTTCATTAAAGGATGTGAATATTAATGAGAATTTCTAATAATTTCAATAGTAATCCATAGTGAGAAACCTTAGAAATCTAAAATTAAATGACTTGGATTTCACTTAATGAGAGAAAAGAAAACCCACCTCACAACATAGAATATGAGAAATGGAAATAAATTTAGAGGGAGAACAAAATCAATGGGTCACAATAATGAGTCTTCACTGTTTGAGAAATTGATTTTGACACGAACCCATGAAACCCTAATTTATACATTAAAGTTAGCCATTTGAAGCAATGCCTAATAATATTTGGTGAGTTATAAAGTTCAAGAACTCGTCAAAGTGCTAACACAAAAATAAATTTACCATCTTCTTAGATTTTTTTAAAATATTTAGAACTTTGTAAACTTTTTGGGCATTCTGCAAAGTTGCAAAATTGATAAAAATTATAACATTAAAATATTTCAACATTAACTCTTCAACTTTTTGGTATTTTGTGAAGTTCATGAACTCGTTGCCTTATCAAAATAGATAACCCAAACACTTTCAAACATAAATTTTTGATATTTCACAAAGTTTGGAAGCTTTAGAATTTTGTGAAATAAAGGAAAAAATGACTATTATAAAACACAAAATTCTGAGAAGTCACATAAGCACCAACTATAGTTTTTGGGTTTCAAAAGGTTTTTAAACTCGTGAACTTATTGAATAAGAAAATATATTGTAATTTCATAAAGTTCACAAACTAGAAAAATCTCAATTAAGTTAAGAAAAGCTTAGAAATACTAACAAAGGGGAAAAAAAACTTAGAAAGTTCAAATTTTAAGGTTCAATTTCCATAAAGACTCTCTCCTAAATGATTTTCACAAGACACAATTGCAATAAAATTTTTGGAAGAGAATGAGATTTTTCTTGGCAACAATCCCAATAAATGTCATCATAATTTTCTTCATTGATTCTTGCATTTTCTTCCTCATTACTCACTTTGATATGATATGTGTATTTTTGTTAGAGTGACTCAAGGACTCAAGCTCCCAAAATATCCTTCCACAAGAAAGAAAAGAAAGAGCATAAATTTGCAATAATGATACAAAATATATTAGATAAAATGTGATCAATGAGCATATCCATGCAATACAATATACAAACAAGACCTTTCTTATAAAGGAAAGGTTGAGAGATAGGAAAAACTAGGATGATGACAATTTTCTTAATCGTATGTCATGTGACAACTAGGGGATTTAAGATAAGATGAAATCACATGTCAACTAGATTCTTCTAGAAAGATTCCTAACTCACTAAGTAAACTTAACATGTGAACATGTTGAAAAGGTCCTAACTAGGAAATACTTAGATAATGTACCTTTTTCACACTACAAGGGGTAAATGAGATAGGAAAAAACACTTTTCATACCAAAACCCCCTTAAGTTCAACTTAGGGAGAAGTAAAAAATGAAAATGATGTAAAGATGATGATGATTCTTGGCTAATAGACCATGTTAGGTACCCATGTAAAAATACAATCTCTCACATGTGGAGAAAAGGAGAAGACATAGTGGGACAAAACTCCTCTCCAAAAGAGAAAAGATAAAGAAAAAATATCTAGAGGATGTGAAGGACAAAACCTCATGTGAGGAAAAATTACTCCCATAAGAGAGGAGCAAGACCATAGAGCCATCCCTCAATGTAGAATCAATATCAATGGCATATTCTCAAAAATAGATGTAGAATATGGTCCATGATCACCGAACAATGTTCATCCCCTCAGGAGGAAACAAAACCAAAGGTGTTTGGATGATGTATTCCCATTATTGAAAGGAATATGAAGGAAGAAAACTCAAGATGCATGAATTCTCTCAAAACTTCTCAAGTGTCTCCATGTCAATGTTGAAAGTTTCCACTACCAAATGCGGCATTCCAAGCCACATTGATGAAGAAGACAATCCAAAATATAATAGAGATGAATTGAGAATAGGATCCAAAGATTCAAGTATCTCCTCTAAAGACAACAATTCCTCTTCTAAATGCAACTCAAAAGTATCCACACTCACTATGATGAATGATCATGTGGAGAATGAACAAGAGGGTTTGAGTGTTTCCTAATAACAACTGGAGAAGAATAATCTCCATCAAAGAGAATATGTATGCAATCAATGGTGTCTCCCAAATCTGAAATGTGGGACCCTACAAATCTGTAATATTTTTCACTTGTACTCATCCCAAATATCCATATTTGGAAGATAATGTATATCCTACCGCATTAAATCATAAGTAGCAACACAAGAATCATCAAATGAAAAAATAGATGAAGGAGATGAAATGAAAGGCCCAATAATTGGATCACATGTGAGAATTCCGAAGTTCAAGTAGCCAAAATTCTCCTCAAAATTATGTTCCACACTAGTAGTGTGATCAATAGCTAAAGGATCAAAACCATCATTGGGAAAAAAAAATGCAAAGGTGTATAACTGAGATGCATGATCAACCATCCTAGTAGCAATAATATATCTACTCTCCAAGTCTCTAATGATAACTAAATTAAGAGTGAATTCCGTAGTATTCCCTACTCCACCATGGGTAATTTGATAGATGAAAAGAAGATTTTTTGATAAATGAGGTATGCACAAAACATTATTGAAAGGTTCCTCCCCAATATAACTAGTTCCCTTCCCAATTACATTCATGTATTTATTTTTTTCCATAAAAAATGGTGACATAACACAAGGCTCAAAAGAAGAGAATATAGATTGTGAAGATTCCATATGATGATGCTCCTAAATCTAGAATCCATCTCCCTAATCCAAGACCTATAGAAGTACAAAGAGCTTGTCCTTTATTTTTACTTGATATAGAAGAAAAACCAACATAATTTTTTTTCTTTTTATCATAGCAATGTAGATATTAGGAATACACTTTAGTTTTTCAATTTTATTAATATTTATGTAGTTTAGGTTATTTTTATTTTTTAGGGTAATAATGGATATATATTTTTATTTCACTAGTTATTAAAAAATATATTTTGTGTGTGGGAAATGTTAGTATCAAAATAAGATGAATAAAACACACAAATGAAACATTAAACTAAAGAAAGCAAGATAATTGAATTCAAAGAAAACAAACAGAGCTTCTTCAAAACCATTCCATTGTCCTCTATCTCCAGGGATTCTCTTGAAGCTGCTGCTCTCAGATTGTGTAAGCAAAGCTTCTTAGAATGACAACCTGCAAAACAAGTATGCAAAAAGGAGAGTATTTCTATCCTATACGTTGGTGGAGTGAAAATGTTGATACAGATGTGCAGAGGGGCTGTAAATTATGCACAGGGGCTGTAAATTATGGATGCTATGATATGAGGTGAATAGGCCATGATATGGAATACAACTATGCTATGCTATGATGCTAGAATGCTATGAATACTAGAAGGCTATGCTACTACAAATTTTCTATAGTTTTCCTGTATGAAAGCTTCTATGTTTTTCAGAGACCCGACAGTCCCTTTTATAGATTTTCACAGGCAAGAGCCTGGCTGGCAAAGATCAATGGTTGTGAGATTGTATGGTAATTTTGAATGGTGAGAGATGGAGAGGTTGAGAGGAAGATGGAAGATGTTGGGAGGTTGGAGAGAGGAATGGAGGTTTGTCTTCAACCCACAGGAACAAGCTTGCATAGGAACAAAGAAATTAATTTTCTATTTTGGAAGTTTGTTTCACGGTTGTTGAAGATAATCCAATATTAAATAAATAAATTTATTTAATTTCATGTGAGTTTGATTTTTGATTTTAGGACTATAGAAGATTCAATTAAATATTTTGGAATATTTAATTGTGAATGGACTTTAGAGGAATTTTAGAAGAGAAGAAAATTTAATCTTTATTTGAATAAAATATTCAAGCCAAGATTATATGATAATTAATATAAATAAATCATAATGTTTATTTAATTAATTAAGAAATGGATAAGAAAAGTGATTAAATAAACTTATTTATTTAATTGAAATGAAAGAATAAACAATATAAATAAATTATTTAGATTTATTTATACGCAGATTGAATTCAGAGATTTAATGAAATATTAAAAATATTTAATTAATTACCAGACTATTGTGATGTGACCATTTTCAGGTGTATACATTTTGCCCCTCTTTGAAGTGATGTGTTTTATGCATTGCTTCAAAGAATTTTGAAATTTGCCCCAGAAATTTGCCCCAAATGCTGATTGTCAAATGTTGACATGTACATGCCCCCTCGAACGATGAATTGATAAGATTTTGATAGTTGTGAAGTTTTTGAATTTTCAGATTTTTTTACAATTTTTCAATTTTTATGATTTTGAAGATATCGATTCATCGTTCGAAAATTATGATGTGAATAAATTGACGCGGGAAGACGTGAGATGAAAATTGATGATCTAAATTGCCCCTGCTGTGATAAAATGTGATAAAATGCCCCAAAATTTGTTGATGGTTTTTGATTGATTCAACATTTGTGATGATTGATTGATGATAACTAATAGGATTGATAAAGTTACCTTGTGATGCATGAGCCTTACTAATAGGATAGATTTCCCGTCATGATGATGTGTTTTGATAAATTTGTTCCCAAGGTTGTTGGAAAACAAATAGTAGTCCGATAAATTTTCTTTCAAGGTTGTTGAAAGACAAATAGTTGTTGATAAGTTTGCTTCTAAGGTTGTTAAAAACAAACATGATTTTGATAAATTTGTCTTCAAAGATGTTGAAAAAAATAGCTATTGATAAGTTTGCTTTTAAGGTTGTTAAAAACAACAGTTTGATAAGTTTGCTTCCAAGTTAATGAAAAGCAAATAGCAGTTGATAAGTTTTCTTTTAAGGTTGTTAAAAACAAACAAGAATTGATATATTTGCTTTCATGATGATGAAAAAAAAATAGCAGTTGATAAGTTTGCTTCTAAGGTTGTTAAAAACAAACAAGAATTGATATATTTGCTTTCATGATGATGAAAAACAAATAGCAGTTGATAAGTTTGCTTTTAAGGTTGTTAAAAACAAATAGGATTTTGATAAAATTTGATATTCATATTTGATTGATTTGTCGTGATGATTTGATATTGATGTTGCTTTGACTTAATGATTCTTCCTATTCAATAGGAGAGATTGAGCGTTTTGCAGTTACAGGAGACATTCCCGAAGACATGGAGATTGATTCCACAGCTTGTACAGGCGGATAGAGATGTGATTGAGACATGCAGACTGACCATTTATTTGGAAAGATATGAAACTTTGATATATTTTCTTTCATGATGATGAAAAACAAATAGTTGTTGATAAGTTTGCTTCTAAGGTTTTTAAAAACAAACATGAATTGATATATTTGCTTTCATGATGAAAAACAAATTGTAGTTTGATAAATGTGCTTTCAAAGTTGTTGAAAACAAATAGTCGAATGATGTATTCCGATTGGATTGATTTGATTGATTTGATGATCCATTTTGATTTGAATGATGGTCTAATCTTCTGATGTTATTGACGGTTTGATCTTCTGATGTAGGAGCAGGTGGTGTGAGACCAAAAACATCTGGGGGTAGCACCTCATAGTGTTTTCATGTGATCAGCTTTGATTTTTTTATTGAGACATTGTATACTTTGCCAGCTTTTGGGAAAATCTATAAATGCAAAATGCAGATTCTAACATGAATGCAATCTATATTGACCATGCAGGATATTGCCATTATGAGAGCTTAATTGTGCTTTTTATGTCATCATAGAGCATTGAAATGTTGAATGTTAATACAAGCATCAAAGGGTATGTTAGCACCAGTGATGACCTGAGTATTGCTTTCATGAATTTTGATATAGTAAGATAATACAAGCATCGAGGTATAATTGAACCGAGATGACCTGAGTATTGCTTGCATAAACAGACAAGAGTTAACCAAGTTCCTATGCAAATTCTGAAATGTCATCAATGATACTTAGTAGAGCATGTCTCGCGACCAATTTGCATAGTACTAAGGATTCCCTCACAAACAACAGACAAAGAAAAATCATACTCCTTCCTTGCTTTTCTAGTTCAGTACATCATCGAATTGCTCCAGAGATATGATAGAAAATCAACCAATCATTCAGATCTTGCCTAAAGTATTTCAGACATTATTCAGATTAAGATCATCCAACTTGGTTATCAACATTGATGTTTGTGTTTTGATTAACATTGTTTTGATCATGTTGTTTGATGTCATTGGCATTGAGTGATCGTTTTGGTGTTGTGGTTGATTTGATGCGTCAACATATGTTGCATTTTGGAAAACCATCATTTGTCTGTTTGTGATGTTTAAAAAAGCTTGTTGCCCCTCTCTTGTCTAGTCTATGTTTTTCTTTTGCCCCCAGTGTAAACATAACCTGAATATGATGGATATGTACAAATTTCATCAAGCCATGATGAAACACAAGGATTCATGTTGCATGATACAGATATGATAGATATGTACAAATGATAGATATAGATAGTTGATGTTGTAAAGTGAATGCAAGACATAAGCTAATAGATAGAGGAACCCATTTTGATCACAAGTAGCGCCTGTTTTCCAGGTTTTCACCACTTGTTTTTATTGCACTTTTTCAAGACTTTTCAGTTTTTTTTTTTGTATTTTTTTTGGATTTTTAGGTTTTGATGATTCATACATAGAACTTCTTCAAATGAATGTTGTTGATCGGCTCTTCAAACAGGTCCCCTTCTAATGTAGATAACTGATATGCTCCAGAACCGTATGCTGCAATGATGACAAATGGACCAAGCCAACTTGGTTCAAATTTTCCTTTCTTTTCTTTGTCTTGCTGATTGCGTGGATTTTCTCTCAAGACTAAGTCACCTACTTGAAATGTCCATGGTTTAACTCTATGATTGTATCTACGGGACATAATCTATTGATAACCCTTCAAATGATCAGCTGCATGTTGACGTCTTTCATCTAACAGTTCAAGCTCATGCAAACGAGATACTTGGTAATCTTCATCATTTATCAATCCTTTGAGTGAGACCCTAAGCGAAGGTATTTCAACCTCTAGTGGTAAGATTGCTTCTGCTCCATATACCAAGGCATATGGGGTAGCTCCTGTTGGTGTGCGAATGCTAGTTCTGTATGCCCACAAAGCTGGATTTAACTGAACATGCCAATCATGACCGGCATCATTTACCGTCTTCTTCAAGATCTTCAAGATTGTTTTGTTTAAAGCTTCTGCTTGACCATTTCCTTGTGGATAATAAGGTGTAGAGAACCTGTGTTGAATGTGAAACCTTTCACAAAGTTCATCAACATCCTGATTTTTAAAAGGCCTCCCATTATCAGTAATGATAGAATTAGGAATTCCATATCTACAAATGATGTAATTCAGGATGAATGAAGAGATTTGTTTACCGGTCATGATCATCAAAGGAACAAATTTGATCCATTTTGTAAAATACTCTGTGGCCGTGATGATGAATTTATGCCCATTTGATGATGAAGGATTAATTTTTCCAACAAGATCTAGTCCCCATTGAGAAAAAAGGCCATGTCGGAGTGAAAGGTTGTAGTTCCTGTGCAGGTGCATGAATAAGATTCCCATGGATCTGGCATTTAGAACACTTCTTGACAAAATTAAAAGATTCTCTCTCCATGGTAGGCCAATAATATCCCATTCTAACAAGTTTCTTGGCTAAAGTTAAACCGCTTGAATGAGTTCCACAAATACCACCATGAACCTCTTGTAAGGCTTTTTCAGATTCGTCATGTTCAAGACATTGAAGGAGCGTACCATCAAGACCACATCAGTAAAGGATATTGGCGATCAAAGTATAACGAGATGATTGGTGTATGAAATTCCTTTTTTGGTTTCAGGATAAATCCAGAGGTAAGATGTTATCTTTTAGATAGGTATAAATCTTGCCATATAAGGGTGAATCAAAACCGGTTAAATGGCATAGGACTTGGGTCTCAGGATTATCATAGGCGGGAGAAAACAATTGTTCCACCAAGAATTCGTATCGTGTTTGATCTTCTGATAATTGTAACAAGGAAGCAATTGTAGCCATTGCATCTGCAACTTTATTATCAATCCTTGGGATTTGTGAAAACTGGATTGCTACAAAATACTTTTTATAATCATCCACCATGTTCTTGTAAGGTAGCAGCTTATCATCTTTAGTCTGATAATCATCATTGATTTGATTAACGATAAGTTGCGAATCACCGTAGACTTGTAACTCTGTAATTTGCCAGTCCAATGCTATCTTTATTCCTGTGAGCAATGCTTCATATTCAGCCATGTTATTTGTGCAAGGAAACATTAATTGATATGATTTTGGAATGGTATATCCTTCAAGTGTGACAAAAATAATCCCTTCCCCCGAGCCTTGTTGCGTGTAGGATCCATCAAAGTACAATGTCCATGATTTCTGAATTGTTGTTGTGAAGACATCTGCATCAGGAAATTCAATGTGCATTGGGTTTTCTTCTTGTAAAGGTGCTTCAGCCAACTGATCTGCGATAACCTGTCCTTTTATAGCTCTCCGATCTACATAGTGAATGTCAAACTCACTTAAAATCATTACCCATTTTGCAAGTCTTCCTGTTAAAGTAGCTTTGCTTAAAAGGTATTTTAGTGGATCAATTTTGGTTATCAGCTTAACTGTATGAGCCAACATATAATGTCGCAACTTTTGAGAAGCAAACACTACTGCTAGGCAAGCTTTTTCAATGAAAGTGTACTTTATTTCATGACTTGTTAAAGTTCTGCTGATATAGTATATAGCCCTTTCTTTACCTGTAGAATCCTCTTGTGCTAGTAGCGCTCCCAAAGATACGTCTGTTGCTGAAATATAAAGTATGAGGGGCTCTCCTGGAAAAGATGGAATTAAGACTGGTGGATTCATAAGATATTGCTTGATTTGATTAAATGTTGCTTCACACTTTTCCTCCCATTTGAATGGGACATTTTTATGCAATAGATGTGTAAACGGTAAGATTTTGTCTGCCAATTGAGCTATAAATCTCTTGATGGATTGTACACGTCCTTGCAGAGATCGAAGTTGACTGATATTCTGAGGTGGCGGCATGTCCATTATAGCTTGTACTTTTTCTGGATCAACCTCTATGCCCTTTTCTGAAATAATGTATCCTAGAAGTTTTCCAGATTTAACGCCGAATACACATTTCTTTGGATTGAGTCGAACATAGAACTTCTCCATTCTGACAAAGATTTTTGATAAGATTTCAAGATGTCCTTCTCTTGTGTGAGATTTGGCCAATAAGTCATCCACATAGTCTTCCATGAAGGTATGCATCATGTCATGGAAAATAGTTGTCATTGCTCTTTGATAAGTCGCTCTTGCATTCTTTAACCCAAATGGCATTACATTTCAACAATAGGTACCCCAAGGACATGTGAACGCTGTTTTATCTTGATCCTCTGGTGCAATATTTATCTGGTTATATCCTGAAAATCCATCCATCAATGAATACATTGCATGGCCAGCAGTTAAATCAACAATCATATCTATGTTTGGCAAAGGAAAGTCATCTTTGGGACATGCTTATTCAAATCCCTGAAATCTGTACAAATTCCAATCCTTCCATCTGGCT
This sequence comes from Sequoia sempervirens, assembly GCA_007258455.2. Taxonomy (NCBI): domain Eukaryota; kingdom Viridiplantae; phylum Streptophyta; class Pinopsida; order Cupressales; family Cupressaceae; genus Sequoia; species Sequoia sempervirens. Next base: position 421,558,957 of record VDFB02105785.1, read on the forward strand.
TTGAAATAGGTATGATATTGGAAATCCATTCTACATAGTCAATAGACTGAATGAATCCAACATCTAAAAGCTTCTTTAATTCTTCTTTAACCAATAATGCAACATGTGGATGCATTTTTCTGAGTTTTTGCTTCACAGGTTTTGCCCCTGCGTTTATGGATAGATGATGCATTATCAAATTAGGATCCAATCTTGGAATATCAGCATATGACCAAGCAAAATTGATTTGATTCTCCTTCAAGAACTGCATGAATTTCAGTACTTCTTCCACTGTTAGTGATGTTGTGAGTTGCAAGATTTTTGGCTGCTCTGCTGTACTTATGTTGATTGATTCTGTGGGCTCAATCAAAACAGGAGATCTTTCTTGATAATGTTTGGGAAGAGTGTCAAGTTTCTCATCCTTCAGTGCCTCAAAAAGGTTTTCACTGTCAGATTCACTCTTTATTTTTCTCTTGTTTTGATCTACCACTGCCGTTTTTCGGTTTTCACCGATAGATCCATCTTTTATTTCATTTATTTTGCAGCTAAGAGACTTGACACCTTCCCTATCAAAATATTGAGTATGAGATTCTTGGATGAAACAATCGTTTTCTTGACTAGATGAACAAAGGAAATTTACAATATCCTCATCATCATGGAATGTAGGGATATGGATAGGTGCATCGTCATCCCAATCAATAAGTTCCAGATAGAATAAAGGCATGGAATCATTAGGTTGGGTAAGGTCTTGAGCTGTCAAATTCATGATATGGTTGTCATTTTCATAATGGACAAGATCTATGATGGTATTCTCCTGCCAATTATCAATCTCGTTAAAATCCAAATCGTCCTCACTTGAGTCATGATCGCTTTGTAAAACATAATCCAGTGGAGGCCTTGAGCCCTCTCCTTGTAAGAACGTGGGTGAAAATTTGTGTATGACATCCACCCTTTTCTTTGTTAAGAATGTATCATCAGAGACATCATCACATTCGTATTCATTGGAATCAGTGTCTGAACTGTTTTGCAATTGAAAAACTGATCCATAAAATTTTTGTAGAGTGACATCTTCGTGGGGTTTATCTGAAACTGATTCTCTTTCATGAGTTTGTTGTGTTTGTTGTGAAGTTGATGCTTCTATATCTTTGCCATATCCAAGTCTTGTTTTATCATTTGGATGTATTGAAATAGGTTGAATTGGCTCAATGATTCCTTCTTTTCTTTTTCCTATAGGACCACTTCCTTCATAGCCCATTTTTTTCATGATAGTATACCCTTTGCCATATTGTTCAGTGGGTAATTTGATGTGCAAGAGAGATTCATCTTCATCTTTGTATAGCCAGCTTAGGATGTCCCTATCTTCAGCTTCTTCCTCAGTGGTGTTAGCTTTAATGAATTGTCCATCAAACTTTGTGATTGGCACAAAAGCTTGGGATGTAGAGGTTGTTGCAATCTTTTGATTTGATAGGGTTGGCTGGCCATGTGACCTTGGAGAAGGAGGTAAGGTAGAAAGGGATAGCGAATATTCACCTACTCCTTTGTCTTTGAATTGTAGCTTGGTGTCAAGATTCTTTTTCAATTCTTGCAATTGGCCTTGTAGATTGGAAGATGAAGCAGTAAGAGCCTCCCTATTATGTGGCACAAAAGCGTCTTGAGTTGCTCAGAGATTTGAACAAGTTTGGGTGCTATTGTAATCAGCTTGCATATCATGAATCAATGGATGAACCAAAAGTATGTTATAGGAAAGATCCCGATCTAGAACCTGACAAAATGTATTTTTCACAACAAGTCCCACTCTGATAGGTAGCATTATTAGTCCTTTGGAAGCTCTTTCTTCATCATCATATGCCTTGATAGTTATTTTCCTTCGTGGATCAATGGAATTTTCTGATATTCCTAAGGCATGTATAAGTTTTAAGGTACAAATGTTTAAACCGGCTCCTCCATCTATTAAGACATGTCTAATTCAATTTTTATGGATCATGACTTCAAGATAAAGTGATGAATTATGTGGATGTGTCATGGAAGCATCATCTTTTTTCGAAGAATGATAGACAAGTGGGGGAAGACAAATGTCCCACCATGGCTTGAAATTTGTTTACATCCAAATTAGTGTCAACAGTTGTGTTTACAAGAGCTTCTTCTAAAATATTCTTGTGTATGGGGGATATTTTGAGAAGTTCAAGGATGGAGATTTGAGCTGATGTTTTTCTCAGTTGATCAACTAGACTATAATGATTTGGAGAAGGAATAGCTGCCTTAGATGAACTACCTTTTAAAACAACTTTTTCTCGTCCTCTCATAGTCACATTAACTTGTTGATATTCTTGTTTTTCCTTGATTTTAATAACATTAACCCGTTGATCATCTACGTAGATGTGGCAGATTATGTTGTCTTCAACGTTATTTATGCTTTTTACTTTGGTATCTGATGCTTCCCCCTTTTGATAGTTTGGTAAAGGATCTTTGAATGCTTGATGATCGTCATTGGTATGATGTCCTTCAATTGTAATGGTGCCATTATCAATTAAATCTTGTACTAGATTTCGTAAGGCTTGACAGTTATTTGTTCTATGACCTTTACATTGATGATAATTGCAATAATACGAGTCATTCCATGATGGTGGTTTGACTCGTGGCTAATAATCTCTTTGTGGTGGTAAGGTAATAACCTTATTATCAAGAAGCTCCTTCAGAGCAGACTCAAGAGATTGACCCAACGTGGTAAAATTTTGTCGATTTGAAAAGAATGGAAGTCTGGATGGATTTGATGTTTGGGTATTGCCAAGATTGTTATTAAAATTACCATGATTTTGATTGGTATTTTGATTGGTCATGCTTTCTTGATTGGAGTTTTGTCCTTGTTGTTTGTTGTTTCTTTGTTGGTTGGTATTTCCTTGTTGGTTGGTTCGTGGAGCACTTCATAGTTTGAAGATAGATGGTCTTGTTCGTAGATTATTTTCATCCACTATACCATCATTGACCACATTTTTATTTCTGTTCCAAAACCTTGTTTTATCATTGTTGTTTTGGTTGGATGAACTTGGATTATCAAGTTTTATCACTCCTCTTTTAACCAAGGCCCCTTCAATGGTGATTGCGTTTTCAATCAATTTTTCAAAGTTAGAAGGACAATGAAGATTAAGCCTGTAGCTTAATTCTTGATCTAGGCTATTGATGAAGATATCCATCTTTTTCTTTTTAGGAATAGGATGAGAATATCATGCAAACAATCTTCTCCATCTTTGCAAAAACGTAGTGAAATATTCCCCTACTTTTTGTTTCACTTTACAAAGATCAAGCATGGTTATTTGGTGTTGGATATTGTATGCATATTGTGATATAAACTGATTTATCAACTCCTCAAAAGTTTTGATGGGGGGAGTGATATTGGAAAGCCACTCCATAGACTGTCCACCCAAACTTCGTGGAAATAATCGCATTAAGTAGGTGTCTTCATAAGAAAATTCGAGACTCATATTTCGGAAATCCCTCACATGTTCAATGGGTCAGTTTTTCCATTGTACCTATCAAATTTAGGAATTTCACAATATTTTGGAAAAGGGATCATTTGAAGACTCCTATCGAATGGATAAGGAGATATGTCATCCAAAACATACTTCTTTGTTGTGCCCCCTTGCATCTCCTTTATTTGCCCTTGTAATTCTTTTATCTATTGAGTAAGGGCACTAAAATCATTAGGAGGAGTTTCAAGATTCTGTTTAATCCCTTCTATATCAAAATTGGAAGGTAACTTAGCTCCTTGATTAGCTAATGAAAGAAAATATCTTTCTTTGTTTCGTTATAAAATCTTTTCCATAAGAGTATGGAATTGGGGATCTTGTTCTGCTTCTTGAAGCTTTTCTTTTGTTAACTCTTCTATATGAAGTGCATTCTCTTCTTTCTCATTATTATCACCCATTTTGCTTGTGGTAGTTTCTCCTTCGTCTTTGTCCATGTGTTTTCGAGATCTCGTGACAACAGGCATAAGCTTTGTTCCAAATTCTACTAACTTTTGATCAAAAGAGTGAAATAGTGCAATTTGTGATAGACATGAAAGTTAGGATAGAATGAAGATTCTATGACTTGAAAGATTTCTAGCCTTTAGCTTGTGTTGTTCCCTAATTGAAAGGATGAAAATCCTGTTGGCTGGAATTTAAGCAAAAGATCAAGAAAAGGATGATTTTTCACTTTATGAAGTTTGATCGTAGCTTCGTAAAAGATGGATTTTGTGATGAATATCTAATGTGATTGAGCTCTCTATTGCAGAAATTGATTTGGATGAGTAGAATATTCAATTTCAGGTTGGGGAATATAACAAAAATGAATGCCCTGACTATGGTTGTGCCTTTGAGAAAGGGCTCTTCTTTGAAAGAAAGCTCATGAGTATAATGGTTCTACAACATAATCATCAGTGAAACCTCTAACATAGTCATGATATCGATGAAGAAAGGTTCTATATTTAAGTAAAACCTTTTGGCTTTGGTACAAGAATCGTCTTTTCTTCAATAATTTCTTGCAACTAAGTGGTTTCTTTGGCTTTTTGATTCGTTTGAGAATGGATTTATTAACAAAGGTTGTGGATTTCCAATCTCGTAACATGAGAGTAATCAATGTGATTGTGAGTTTTGGATGATCCTTACTGAATTAATGTATTGAAAACACATCAAGCAAATTGTAGAATAGTTGTGTTTAAGTCCTATACTAAACATTAAGTGTATGACCAAAATGTTGTTCAAAAATTATTGTCACAGGTTTTACACATGATAGATAGATCAAACAAACTCACTCTTAGTACTCAAGTAGGTCATCATAATAATCAACAACCCACATCTTAGAACTGCGTCGACTCACACAACTGTGTCACCCTCGAAAGGATGCCCGTGTTTTTTTCTTTTCTAGGTGCGTACTCAGAGTGACGGAAGTGGATACCAGATCCCCTGAGCAAACGGTCCTTGGCAGTTATATGGTGAGTGTCTTGGGGGTAGATTCTTCCCTCCCCTGCACTATGATTATTATGATGTTCAGAAACTGAAAAGTTAGCCACTACACTAAGTTCGTAGTAAGGGTTTCCATTCGGTGCAGCAAATGATATACTCCCTCGAGAGACCTCCCAACCTTTAGAACAAAGGCTTTGGGGATGGTTATCAATGCACACTACCGTCAAATGGTATTTTCATCAACCATCCGCATTTGATTAAAGTGGGTTGGAAAACTTGGCTTTAGTTGTTCCCACTTAGGTCATTCCCGTAGGGTGAGTACTTTTTCCCACTATGACAGGCCTTCTAAAAGGTTGTAATTAAAATAGTAAATTTGCATGAAATTGAAAAGGAAAGTCTGGTATTTTGATCACCTAGTTAAGGGGAGAGCATAGACCTATTGCCACAAACCAAGCAAACAAATATTCTTTTTAAAACCCAAATCACAATGTTCTAATCTAAATGAAGATTTTGCTTCACAAAGACATGGTGTTCTTTTCAGTCCAAAATAAAAGATGAAGTGACTATCCTAGGATTGATTCATTCTTTCCATTTAAGTGACTATCCTAGGATTGCTTCATTTCAATTAAGTGACTATCCTAGGATTGCTTTATTCTTTTAAAGCCCTTACTGGCCGCAGTCGCGTCGGATCCAGTCAAACCTTACTTAAGTTACAGATTACAATTGCAGACTTTAGAGAAAAAATGCGCTAAAACAAACATCAAGGGTGCTAAAACAGAGTTAATGGGCGCTGCAGGATGCCTGCTGGGCGCTGCAGGATGACTGATGGGTGTTGCAGGATGCCTGATGGGCGCTGCAGGATGCCTGATGGGCGCTAAACTGGGTGTGAACTGCGCTGAAGCGTGTTTAATGTGCTAATATGCTCTTTTAGCCGTAACCTGTCAGAAAATCCTGCAATAGGATGTTAAAATTGGGGCAAGTGCCCCACAGTGGGCGCCAAAAATGTGTGTGGGAAATGTTAGTATCAAAATAAGATGAATAAAACACACAAATGAAACATTAAACTAAAGAAAGCAAGATAATTGAATTCAAAGAAAACAAACAGAGCTTCTTCAGAACCATTCCATTGTCCTCTATCTCTAGGGATTCTCTTGAAGCTGCTGCTCTCAGATTGTGTAAGCAAAGCTTCTTAGAATGACGACCTGCAAAACGAGTATGCAAAAAGGAGAGTATTTCTATCCTATATGCTGGTGGAGTGAAAATGTTGATACGAATGTGCAGAGGGGCTGTAAATTATGCACAGGGGCTGTAAATTATGGATGCTATGATATGAGGTGAATAGGCCATGATATGGAATACAACTATGCTATGCTATGATGCTAGAATGCTATGAATACTAGAAGGCTATGCTACTGCAAATTTTCTATAGTTTTCCTGTATGAAAGCTTCTATGTTTTTCAGAGACCCGACAGTCCCTTTTATAGATTTTCACAAGCAAGAGCCTGGATGGCAAAGATCAATGGTTGTGAGATTGTCTGGTAATTTTGAATGGTGAGAGATGGAGAAGTTGAGAGGAAGATGGAAGATGTTTGGAGGTTGGAGAGAAGAATGGAGGTTTGTCTTCAACCCACGGGAACAAGCTTGCACATGAACAGAGAAATTAATTTTCTGTTTTGGAAGTTTGTTTCACGGTTGTTGAAGATAATCCAATATTAAATAAATAAATTTATTTAATTTCATGTGAGTTTGATTTTTGATTTTAGGACTATAGAAGATTCAATTAAATATTTTGGAATATTTAATTGTGAATGGACTTTAGAGGAATTTTAGAAGCGAAGAAAATTTAATCTTTATTTGAATAAAATATTCAAGCCAAGATTATATGATAATTAATATAAATAAATCATAATGTTTATTTAATTAATTAAGAAATGGATAAGAAAAGTGATTAAATAAACTTATTTATTTAATCGAAATGAAAGAATAAACAATATAAATAAATTATTTAGATTTATTTATACGCAGATTGAATTCAGAGATTTAATGAAATATTAAAAATATTTAATTAATTACCAGACTATTGTGATGTGACCATTTTCAGGTGTATACATATTTAAATTACAATAATTGCATATTCAAGGAAATATTATAGTAAAAATGTGATCATCATAGTCAATAATTGGAAGGTCATCATAGTTAGGGAATAAAAAGCCATGGTGAACATATAACCATTATGGTGGGGAGAAGAAATATCATAGGGAAAACATAAATATTATGGTTGAGGCCAAATTAACACTTGTGGAAGGTGATAAATTCACAATTATTGTGAAAAAGATAGTTTTATTGGTTTTTTCACATTTTTGAGGTGGCATATATAAGGACTTTAAGGTGTATGTAGGGTGAGTATATCAAAAGGAGTGGGGTCTATAATTAGTAATAGCTTGTAAGAGTACTAAGTGATTTTAATCACATAAAAAGGAGATGTTGAAGAGGTCCAAATTAGTGAGGCAACCTAGATTCTTTTGGTGTCATCCTGTAGTAGGATTCTATGTGACACATTCACATACTGGGATGTGGATCATAATGCCTTCCAATTTACATGAGTGGAGAGTGAGTGGACTGATAGGCCAAAAATGGGGTAAAGAGTGAAATAAATTTAATATTTAATAATAAAATTTTAGTTTGGTCTAAGTGTTAATTTGGGGGCGTAAACTTGCGAAAGGTGTCATGGCTATATGCACAAGGGATGGGGTGAAATCACAATAATGTGTCTCACTTTTTTCCCAAGATGGACATTCACATCAATATTTTTAATTGAATCTTCATCTTCTAAGATCTATAGCAGCTAAACTGTTAAGAATTTGAAGATGATGCAAACTAGTGATTTGTGGAAATTTGTGTGTAGATTCAAAATAGATTTTTTAAAATTTTCCAAAATAAATCATGAATCTTTCAACATCTCCTTTAATAACTAGTTTTAAATAGAAAACAACATTTTAAGAAAGTAACATTTGTGTCGTAAAACATAAATTTTTTTCTATAAAGGATAAAATTCTATTTTTTTAAATATACATTTTCAACATCAATATCTAGGGAAAGGATATTTTTCCATAATTTTTTGATAAATATATATTTTTAATTAATTTTCGAAGTCACTGTAACTATAATTTGGAGATACATGTGTGTCGTACAACCTAACTTGTTATGTATATATCAAAATCCATTTTTTCTTTTTTTGGTGAAACAAGGACGTCAATAACTAGGGAAAGGGTATTTTTTGATTTTAAAAAAAAATGGTTTACTATTTTTCCACCTCTGCAAAACAAAGAGCTTAATGTTCGAAGAAAAACCTATGTTTAGTAAAAATTAAAAAATAAATATATTATAAAATGAAAACATATCAAAACTATACTTATTGGAAAGCTTGTTTCAAGGGCTACAATCTTGTAAAATATAATTTTTGAATGGTGTTATTTAATTTCTCAAAAGGTAAAGAAAATGTTGATTTTTGCCAGCATTTTGATAGGTGCAAAGTAGACTCCATTGTAGGTATGATTTAATGCTAGAGGGGTTCTATCCAAGGGGGTTTGATCTAAGGGGGTACTATCTATCCCTCTTCAATTAGAAACCTTTAGATGGAACCTCTCAAGGCTTAAATAATTAGTTTTTCTAAAACAAAAGTTATTTCAGGAAAAAATTAGCATGTCCCAAAAGTGAGACACACTATTGTGGCATCGCCTGATGTAGATAGCGAGGTGAGTGTATATGAAATGAAACTAAAAAATAAAAAAACTTCTTTAAATTAATACAAAAAATTATGCACTACTTTGAAAACTGTGATAGGAATTGCAGTTTGTAATAGTGCAACAAGAACAATCCAATAACTACTTTGTTTTCTGTGCAATATTTCAAACCACCAGAATGTTATCACACAAAACTTTCAATCAAAGAAATAAATACAAAGATGATTTTGGAGTTATCAAATAAAAACTATAATGAAGATTTTATTTACTACTCATAATCAAATTACTTTATTATACAAATCACACATAAAATAAAATAATAATTACAAAAAATACTAAAATAAAAATACACAAAATATCACCAGGCTCCCTGAGGAATGGGCCCTTCCTCCTTGTTGGCAAGGTGATTAACTCTGCTACAATACTCAAATCATAACCAACATATGCTCATTTAAAATAAAATATATTACAACTTATATTTTTCTGCATTATTGTTGTTACATTTCTACTTTATTCTCTAAACTCCACGCTATTTTTTCCTTCCATTCTATTCTCTTATGTTGTACTACTTTACAACATGCTAACTCACCCTCCTTTATAGCTATTGCATTGCATTACAAGGCATGAAGCAAATTACAAGTTGTTAAATTACTATTCTCTTGCCCTTCCTCTTATTTCCACATGTAGATTTGTTGCATTATTTTTCCAATATTATGCATATATGCTTTTCCACACCACCTATTAAATTTTTTTGCAGCCCTATTTTATAGAATTTTCTCATATTCTCTTTCCACCTCTTATGACATTATTTATGGCTTGTGGGTTGGAATAAAACCAACCATAAAAATAGGAGTTTGTTGTGCCATAAAAATAGCTTCTTTTTTTTTCCTCCCTTCATCACAATTATATTAGTTACAACAACAAATAATACATGCTATTTCGTGCCATATGAGTATAAAAATATATTATTTTCTGTTAGCACAATAAATAATTATTTAAATTTAAATTAATAGCTGAAATTATTTGTTGTTGTGTAGGTGACAAGAAGTCTATGTGCATCTATCATGAAGTCTATTATCTCCTCCTTTATTAATATGCTGCTAGAATTATTTTCTCAACATAATGAAATAAAATATTAGTAAATACAATCTAACATTTATTATTCACATATTTTATCCAACATCTAAATTAAATATCACACACACACACACATATTTAACCATATGCAACAAAAGGTGGTAAAATGGTATGGAAACATAATATGAAGATGGGTATAAAGGCATATGAAAAAAGGATAAAAGATGGCATAAAATGGAACATGAATGGATCTCATCATTTCCCCCAACTTAGCATATTGCACATCCTTGTGCAATCTTTAAATTTTGAGAGGTTTTGATTTGAACTGGTAGCCTTCTGATTTCTTCACCCTTAACTATTATATCTCATGGTTAATCACATTTTATTTCAATTCGTCTATCACTCCTCTTAATAGCAAGCTTCATGGATTTGATTTTGTTTTCTATTTTTTTTTTCATTTTTTTTTTCAATATTCATGCCTCCTCCAACCTTTTATTTTTTCTTCATTATTCAATTTTCATTTTTTTCTATTTTTATCATTTTTCCATAGCATTTTTTTTTTGAAATTATGTAGGAAGTACATGAAAAATTATCTCCACATTCATGAGCTATTTGTAAGATGGATGAAATGATAGATAATATAAATGATTATGAAGGGTGAAATAATGGATGCTATGATGAGATAAACAAAAGGAAATGATGGGTGAAAAGATGGGTAATAAGGATGATGAACCTCCCCCAACTTAAAGGGTTGACCATCCTCAGGAAACAAGAAGAGGGTTGGTGTGAATGTTGCTTTATATGATTAATATAATAAGAAATATTTAAAAAGTTAAAAGATAAAATAATGAAAAGTAAAATCGATTGTTTTACCAACTTGCATGTCCATTAATGCCAAGATTTGGCAATCAATGTAACTCTGCAATTGTGAATCTTCCACAAGGAAGGAACCAAAAATTATGACAAAGACTGCAACCACACCACACTTGAAAGATCTCCATTGATAGCCTGGATTCTCTTTTCATTGTTGCTAACACCTCAATTGAATGTGGAACTCGTGATACAGGTGATCATAGTTATGCTGACCATGAAAAATTGGAGCACATCTATATAAGTGAGAAACAAGAGGTACTAGAGGTACTTAGAAAACCATTGAATCAATAGAGTGTACTTGCAAAATGATTAGCCCATGTAAATATAAATATATATATATATAGATATATATATTCATTTAAATTTCATTTTTCAATTTTGATAATGACAAGTGACCACTGGAAAGCCATTATTCAATCACTTACTGCTTAGTGGCACTGTCAAAACAATTTTCACCACTAAATTTTTTATTTAACTACAATCCGATAGAAACTAGTTTTGAAATTGTAGTTGTCTAACAATGCTCGAAGGTTTTCATTGTTATAATTTATTGATTTTTTTCATGTTTTTTGGTTTTTTTTTTCATTTTTTAATTTTTTTTCTAGATAACCCACATATAATTACCAAAGAGAAGGAAACCCTTATATGGATGTTGAAGTGACACCATCTAAAACCTGAGTTCCTTCTATGACCCCACAAAAAGTCACTGCTAAAATTGGGTTGTATGTAGAACTTTAAATGATGACCAACAAGAAAGATACCTCCATCAAGATTGACCATGCATAGTTCATAGCACCATTGCTACAAACAAAATTGAGCTCATGCCGCTATTTGATAGAACAAAAACAAGGTTGCGTAGAGAAAGACCAATTATAGTCTCTCAACTTGTCCAATTTATCCATACAACTTTAGGTAGGTGGATACTCATCTCTATGATGGAATGTGATGATCTGCATTAGAATGTGCTCAAGCTCTATGCTAATGCCTTCAAGTTATCTCTAGATGTGCGACTTGTGAAGGATTATCGAAGAACATAGTACTACAAGATTCATGGTTCTTATACATTAAGTTGCATATTTTCCTCCACATAGTATGGTATCAAGGATGGTACATAAGAGAACTTGTTTCCATGAGTGTTGAACATGTTTCCCAATAATCTTCTAGTGATCTCCAAGAATGAAGCACAAAGGAAACTTACTTTTCATCATCTAGTTAGCAAGGGCAACAAGATGTGTCTTTGGATGCTCATGTAGAGAAGCATCAACAACTGGTATTAGTGCAAAGGTGTCGGGTCACCATGATAAGAGACCTATAACCATATTCTCGTGACCAAGCATATCAAGTATAGTAATGCAATAACATCCTATTAATAAATCCACCATCAATAAGTAGTTAAGTCATTTTTGTAAATGAAGGGTAGAGTTATTAATATGAATAAATAGTTGATAATAATAAAATGGATGAATATTATTACAAAGAATGCTTGCATGGAAATAAGATTAATGCCAATTAAAATAAGAATGCATACCTTTATTTGGTCCAAGTATCACACAGGTGGTTTTATTAGAAGCACCAATGAAACAATCAATGAGGTTTTATTAGAAATCAACCAAGAATAATCAAAATTCAAGGGATTCCCCCCAACTTAACTTCATACGGCAAAGGAATGAGAGAATTAAGATAATCTAAATAAAGACAATGACATATTTAAGAATACCTTGAGCATTGTTCAATGAACAATCAACCAAATATTTTTCAAAATTCAATGGATTTCCCCCCCAACTTAATTTCACATTGTAAATTATGAGAGTATTAGGATAATCCAAAGAATTAATAAAGACATTTAATATCTTAGAGCTTTAATTCAAATGATCATCCATTCGTAGCATGTTTGGTATAGTCATTAATGCATTCAAACTCATCTAGTTGTGCTTAATCAATTAATTATTAGTGGACCTAAATCAATAAGTATGTGAGGAATACACATTTTTACCGTAGGCCTCCAAAGATCTAGATGTTTGAATATAAAAATATTTATAAGTGATAGATCTTGTAGGATGTCATTGTGTATCTCACACAAATCTTGAATTATTAAGGCATATAGTTCACCATTTCTTATTTCATGATTAATTTCAACACACATATTTATCATTTCAATGATAAAATTAGAATCATATTTAATTGTTTCCTTATGTGTGTGAATTATTTCTAAAATTTGCAATTCATTAAGTAGATAAGAAGTAATTCAATTAAATCACAATCATATCCTTTAGTTGTATTAATATATTGCAATTGTGATTCACTAATTTCAAGCACATTAACAGAATGTAAAGGGATCATTGAAACCTCATTATTATATGCATTTTGAACCACCTTATTATGTAATATTTTATTAGGCATTGTAGTTACCCTTGGTGGATATGCTGAAGTGGATGGTGGGTGATATGAATGGGATAATGAAAATGGTAAAATTTGTTGTGGATATAGAGTGGGTGGGATTAAGTAGGATGGGTATAATGGAGATGGTAATATATAAGATGGATATAGTGGTTGTTATGAGCATTCATTTTGACATTTTTGGTAACATGGAGATTGTTCCCATTCACAATAAATGTTAGGTGGAGAAGTATTTGTGAAGAAACATATTGCCTTCCTAATCTAATAGAATTATAATAATTAAGCATACCGTGATCTGCCTGATTTGATGCATGTAGTTATCCTTGAGTTACAAAGGACATATTCACTTCCACCTATGTTATGTCGAGGCTCACTTACGACCTTGGTGTCCTCTTGAACAAATTGGAATGTGCACTTATCTTCTTCCTTGCAACAATCAAAACAACAAATGGTCAAATCTTCATTTTCAAAACTCCATTGTCCTAAAAATTCACCAATTATTTGTTCTTGCTTATTTACAAGGATACCATTTGTATATGCTTGTGACAATGGTAATTGAAGACCACGACAAGCTAAGTTGCATTTTTTAGGTAGATGGGGTATAAAAACGTCACTCTGTGTTAGCATGACTTCCCCACCAATTTTATTTTTGGTTTTTAAATTTGGTGTGTTTGAACTACCTTAAATATATATATATATATATTATTGTTTGTTGTTTCTTCAAAATTAATAATTTCTATCAACCAACTCACAAAAAATGATGTGAATATTTAAATAATTTTACCTTCTAATATCTACCTACAAATTTAAACCATGCATCTATATGATTTAAAACAATGAAAATTAGGATTAATCACCTAGGCAAGGTCGAAAATTGTGTGATATTTCTTCCTAATGCTTTAGTCCTAACTCAACTCACCAAGCTAGTAGGACTTTAACACCTTTCCCTGGCAATGGTGCCAAAATGATAGACCAAAATTTGGGTAAAGAGTGAAAAAAAAAAAAAAAATTAATAATAAATTTTAGTTTGGTCTAAGTGTCAATTTGTGGTTGTAAACTTGCAAAAGGTGTCATGGCTATATGCACAAGGGCTGCAGGTAGTGAGGTGAGTGTATATGAATGCAACTACAAAATAAAAAAACTTATTTAAATTAATACAATTTTTTTGCACTATTCGAAAAACCGTGATAGGAACTATGACATGAACTATGACAGGAACTGTAGTTTGTAATAGTGTGACATGAATAGTGCAACAACTACTCTGTTTTCTATGTAATATTTCAAACCACTAGAATGATATCAAACAAAACTTTCAATTAGAGAAATAAATAGAAATATTTTTTTGGAGTTCTCAAATAAAAACTAAAATGAAGATTTTATTTACCACTTATAATCAAATTAATTTATTATGCAAATCACACATATAAAATAAAATAATAATTACAAAAAATATTGAAATAAAAATACACAAAATATCACCAGGCTCCCTGAGGAGTGCGCCTTTCCTCTTGGTTGGTAAGGTGATTAAAACTTTGCTACAATGCTCAAATCATAACCAACATATGCTCATTTAAAATAAAATATATTACAACTTATATTTTTTTGCATTATGCTTACTGTTGTTACATTTCTACTTTATTCTCTAAACTCCACACTATTTATGCCTTCTATTCTATTCTCTTATGTTGTACTACTTTAAAAAATGCTAATTCACCCTCCTTTATAACTATTACATTGCCTTACAAGGCGTGAAAAAAATTACAAGTTTTTTTACTATTCTCACACCCTTCCTCTTATTTCCACGTGTAGATTTGTTGCATTATTTTTCCAATATTATGCATACGCTTTTCCACACCATCTATTATATTTTTTGGCAGCCCTATTTTATAGCATTTTCTCCTATTCTCTTGCCACTTCTTATGACATTATTTATGGCTTGTGGGTTGGAATAAAACCAACCATAAAAATAAGAGTTTGTTGTGCCATAAAAATAACTATTTGTTTGGCCTCTTGATGGGTCTAGTTATTAGCTTATTTTCTGTTACTTTCATGCATACTTTTAGACACTTTTAGATATACTTTCTAGACAATACTCTTATTTTATACTGCCTTTTCATACCTATTATGTAGACTTGAACCTAAAATATAATGATGGAAATATGGTTATGACATAATAGTATTGTATTGTTTATATGAAGATATGTATGAAATGTGGATGAAATTCTATGTTTTAATTATGATAGCTAGTCTTGTATACATGCTTTGAGAATTAACCTTTTTGTAGCCAAGGAGGAACTATAGCACGTAGCAGTTAGAAGCTGAACTCATAGCAAAAGGAAGACTGGGACAATAAAACAAGGAGTTCCAGATTAAGTTGAATGTGATAATTGCTGATTAAAAACACTTGCTGGAGTTTGAACATGCATCATTATAATAAGTTAATAAGCATTGGAAGAGGAGGACTCCTTTACTGATAGGATTTTGACAAATGTTTGTGTGTTTTACATGCAATCCTATTTTACAGAGTTTCAGTTCTATTAGGATTCTTCTTTCTTTTCAGTTATGGTTTGAACAATTCAATCTTAGCTATACACTCTGATATCTAGGAGTGGAAGTTAATGATTGCGGTTAGTTGTTGCTTTGAATAAGACTCCCTCGAGCTTGTATAGTCGTTGGTTGAGTCCTTAGATAAGTTAGTTGGTTTTTTAGTTTTTTACTATCAATTATTTTTAGTTTCAAGACATGATGAGTATTCAAAATAATTGAATACAATCTATGAGAAGATCTTATGTAATCTTTCAAGATATGCAATGAATGAAGTCAATTTCATTGGATGTGTAGAATCTGTTAGTGATATTTGGTTTTAGTTAAGTGAGAACAACCACTTGAGCAGGCCACTCAAGATAATTATTCTTCACTTTATTTTCTAGTTGTTTATTTCTATTTAATAGCTATTTCTTGTTTATCATTACTTCATGAGCTAATTGCAAGTTAAACAAGAATATCATACTTGGCTTATTGGTAATGAATTTTCATGAGCGTGCATGTAATGGTTAACTGGTAGTACTCCAGAGGTTAAATTAGCTAAGTTGTTAGTTTTGATTAGTTTTGAGTTGATACAGTGATTTTTTATTTACAATAGTTCAGTTATAGTCTAAGCTATAGGTACCCGTAGCCATTAGTTCTGGCTTATTCTTTCACTGTTATGCAACTTTATGATTTCCAACAAATAGAATAACTTGAATAGGATAACCTAGTTTTGAGTCTCTGAGGGCATATACAATGCCGCACCATCACAAGTTTACAAACCTTGGGTTGACATTTTAATGTAGTCTTACAATGTTGAGTGGACTATTCAATCAGATAAACCTTTGAATTGTGTAGGTTCTACCAAGTTTACAATATATTAGTTAAGACTACATTTTTGGTGTTGTTTCCGAGGATGGTGCTATCTTCATAGACTTATTTTTAAGATTTCATAGTTTACATTTTGTTTCCAGCATTAGGATTGTTAGACTTAATTTTTTCAACACCAGAACATGCACTAACATTATGCAGGACCTCTACTTTACTAAGCCATATTTCATGTATGTGGAGGTAGATAGATTCTTTGGGTAGATTCCTTCCCTCTACACGCCAAGAAGCCATAACAAAAATTGGTGAGCCCAGTACACAAAGTGAGGGTAATACTGAAGAAGAAACTTCCCTATCACCAATATCTATTACACTTACAGAGGGAACATATTGTAGACACTGAAAAATATCCTAGTCTATGAGCGTCATTTTTCTTGGTCTTCATCTTTGCATAATTAAATAATTTTAATTATTTAATTATTTTTGATCATGTTCTTCTATTAATTAAATAATTTTTAATTATTTAATTAATTAACTTCCTAACCTTTATTCTGTCTTGATCGATTAAATAAATTAATTGTGTCACTAACGCCCCCCTTTTCTTCAATAATCAAATAAATAATTATTTATTTAATTATTCATCTTTTATCATTCGCCTATAGTCAAATAATATTAATCGTTATTATTTGTCTATTCATTGACCTTTTCCATTCCTCCATAATTAAATAATTATCAAAACTGTTTAATTATCTCATGACATTCCTTTCCTCCATTAAATAATTAACTTAAATTAATTATTTATGTCTAATGTCCATTTTCCCATTTAATTAAAATTGATTCCATAAATCATTTTAATTAAATGTCCACTTTCTCCCACTTTCCTTTTTCCTCAAATAAATAATTTGAATAAATTATTTATGCCTCCACTTGTCAAGAGATTCCTTCCTCATGAATTAATTAATTTTTAATTTTTAATTTCTCCATTATCCCTCCACTTTCTCATTTTTGAATCTCAGCTGTTGATCGCCTCTAGTCTCTTTTCGATCTTGATTGACCATTTTGTAACCTCCATCTCATGAATCCTCATCCATCGATCTTGGAATCTTTCTAGAAGCTTGATCTTGACCATCCGTTTGAATGGTTGTCTATAAAAGAAGCCTTTCTCCTCCATTTTTTCCTTAACAACTTATCTCCAACTTTCTTGCTTACAATTTGTAGGAATTTGCATAAGTTCTACTAAAAATCCAAGGGAATATTTGCAAAAGAAGAAATAGGAGAGACAAGAGAAGTGATTCAACTTCAATGGGGAGTGATTTCTTTCTTTGTTTTTATTTTTCTCTCTTCATTTGATTGTTTTCTCTTGTTTAGATTGGGTTATTAGCTTAGAGGTGTTGTGGTTGTCACTATTATCTAGGCTAGCTTGATTTTCCCCATCTTACATTGGTGAAACCGATGTGAACACAAGATTTTATAGGATCTATAAGAATTTCTTTTTGTTTTTGCAGGTTTTTCATATGAAACGATGCAATTGAAACGCGTAGCGAAACAACTACTAAGAAACGATGCATTGATAAGAATAATGATGCAACTGTTTGGAGGGTGATTAGATTCAAAATAATGATGTATCTGTAGAAAAAAATGATGCATTTGTGGGCGGGAAATTTGAATTCAAAATCATGATGACGCATCTGTGGTCCCAAACGATGCAACTGCCTGTTGGGTATAAAATTTTCTATTTTATGTTTGTTTTCAATTTTCTTTTTGGGTTTTCGAGTAGAGTAGGGTTTTTGGTTGCTAACTGTTTCTTTTTAGCATGTGGATTTGGATTTAAGGAGTTCCCAATTTTTTTTTTCTTTCGAAACAATAAAAAAATCAAGCTCTTTTATTAGTTTAGATTTAAGCAATTTCCTTTTGTTTGTTTTCCAACTACAACTTGCATCAAAATCATAAGAGTAAAACGAACTTGCATATATCATTCATAAGGATTTAAAAAGAACAACAAAATGCATTCTCTCACTCATGGGCATTAAAATGAACTTGCATCAAATGTCATTGGTATAAAAATAATCTGAGTGTCTTCAAACAATAAGCAAAGAGTTAAAATTTACAACTATCTTTTGTGTTTTGTGGTTTCCAAACTTTCATAAAGTGCATATGCTCTCCTCTCGTTCCATTTGGCGATCTTGAGGATCAAAATAATTTCTTTAGGATTTGTACAATCACACCCCACATTTGGATTTTGGGCTTAAAATGAACCCCATGTGAGTGTGAGGAAAAGGCGTTTGCGTATGTTGTCTCCTTGCGCATTGTACGATCTAGGAGATTAGAAACAATGTACATCCTCGATACTGTGTACTTAGTTTTAGAGGGCTTGCCACCCCACTTCAAAAGGTGGGAATGAACCAAGCGGTAACAAAGCTAAGGGAAAGCTCTTCCAAACTGCTATATAAGAAAAGTGCTTCTTGATGAAAGTCATTTAGCAATAGGTGCGGATGTGTCATACCGACAAGTGCCACCCTTAGTAGCCCTGTGAGCTACGTTAAAATCCTTCCTTAGGGAAAGGATTGGGAGGCCTCTTGACTGACCATAGTCTTGAGCTAATCTTGCCGCATGTATGGCCACCTTGAACAAATGCCCTTACAAAGAACCAATTTATGTTATTGGCCAAAAACCATTTTATATGCTCATTGATCATAGGAGGTTGGACCTTTGAAGGCACCCCACGTCTTCACTAAGCATGTGTAGAGAGAATAATTTCTCTTTGGGGAATGAGACTTGGTGAGCTCGAGAAGTGAGTGCCACGGAGGGGAGCCAATGCCACCAAGTCTCTAGCTATCCACCTTGTTTAAGTGGCTGGAGAAATCCAAGTGGGGATATCAACTAGTGGTTTCCTTGCCAACCATAGGGATTGTGCATTGTTGTCTATCTATGTTTTATCTTGATATCAAAACATATTCACATCCAAAATCAAACCCAAAAAATTTCTTGTGACTTTATTTTGTGTTTTCTAATCAAATTTCATCAAGATCAGTCAAAATTCACTCAAAAATCAAATCAAAACCATCAAAACTACAAAATCAACACTCTGTGAACCATAATTTTCAAGAACAGACCCACAACTAATATTTTAATCCGTAATTGATCACTAGAAAACCACAATTGTTATACTGAACCACATTTGCAAAAAATAGATCCGTAACTATCATACTGAACGACAACTGCAATATGGAAACCTGCAACCTGAAATGACACATTTGCAAATCCAGAGCCACAATTTCCTGATAACCAAAAAATCTTAAAATCCTTGTCTAAAATCTGATCAATTCATTTCATAGTGACCCTAATTTCTAATCCAGAGACTTCCAGGCCTTTACCAATTCATCCCAACCTTTCCATTTAGGGCATAAATCAATCTTAAGCCTTAGGTTGCATCTCCCCTTTAAATTTTTGACATAGGAAGACCATTAAGCTTTTGGACAGTCCTTGGTTGCTTATCCAATTTGTCATTGACCTTCATCCTTCATTTTATCAACCTTTTGTCATTTTCACCTTTGTCAAATTTGAGTTTCAAGCTTGTGTCCTAGCCTTGACTCAACCTTGTCAAAATTATCCTCTTAATTATCACAAAGGTCAATGACATTTGGGTTAGTTATCTTGGACCTACATTAGCTTGGTTGCCATCCTTTGTCTCAAATTTTATAATTTATATCGTTAGCATTACCATAGTCTCATATCATACCCCTTTGGCCATAGCTTTAATTATCATCCTATCAATTCTTAGCCTTGCTTTTAGCTTGCACTTTCACTTTGCACCTTTATCCCAAAAAAATACAAAAACATAGCTTGATTTCATCTTAACCTTAGTTGCACCATTACCTTTGATTATTGGCTTAAAACCTTACCATTATCCTTGATCATTATTTAATCAACCTTTAGCAACCTTTGGAATCCATTAGCTTCATTTAGCTTTATCCTTTGCTCATTATTATCCTTGCATAATACATCCCTATATTAAAGAAAATCCAAAAACATAGTTTAGCTTCATTATCACCTTGCATTACCTTCCCACTTGCAAGACTCACATGGTTGAAACAAGGTCATGAAACAAAAGAAAGGAAATGGATTTCTCAAGTGACTCTTTTCATGACACCACCCTTGGAACAAATTCAAATCATTCCACACCTCAAAGAGAGACACCACAAAGAGACCAAACTGACACATGGGACAACCTAAACCTAGAAGAATTCAACAAGAAATTGAAAGAGCTTACCAAGACCCAAGGGTTTTGAGCATGGTTGATCAACTTGTTGGTGCTGACCCTAATAGATTCTTCTATGCACTAGCTAAAAAGGGTGCCAAACTCCCTCAAGGATTTGATGTATCAACCATTGTAGAAGAAGATACCCAAAATCCATTTGCATTTGGCATATGCCCTCTTCACAAAAAATGTCAACTATGCCAATTGGGACAACTACACACATGACCACCACTACCACACACATCCCTAACATCTCTACATTTGGAAACAAGGTGACCTATACTACTACATAAGTACAAAATTTCACATTTGGAAGTTCATCAAATTCCATGGGTAAGACCTTTACAAATCCCCTTTTCCAAAACACAAATGAAGGTCCTATATCACAAGGTCCCACACCTTTACTCCAAAATACAAATCAAGGTCCTATACCTACACTTCAAAACACAAACCAAGGTCCTTTATTCCAATTTAAAAGTACACCTTCATCAAATCAACATCCACCAAATAAATCTAGAAAGGTTCACATTGCCTCATGAAGAATATCGAATCAAAACACTGATCAAGGGACCAATCCTACTTTGCAAGGATCTACATTCTCAAAAACTAATCAAGGGCCTACTCCATCATTTCAAAACACCAATAAAGGACCAACCCAATCATTCCAAGGACCAACCCCATCATTTCAAGGACCTACACCATCATTTCAAAATGCTAACCAAGGACCTACACCATCTTTCTAAAACACAAATGAAGGACCAACCTTTCAAATCCAAGGAACAAATCAAGGGTATACACCTCAATTCCAAAACACCATACCAAATACAAACATGACCTTTGGAACAAACCTAAATTCCAATTTCATTCCAAACCAAAACAATACACATCAACATGGTAATCAAGGTCCCATGCCTCAAAATACCAATCCTAATCCAAGTCTGACATACGACCTTAACACCAATACCATGGCACCAAATCAAAATAATGCAACACCATCCCTCACAGATACTTTGATGCAACAAATACAGGCCCTCCAACAAAAAATGACAAACATACAATTGGGGACCAACAAGAAGACCTATTCCATAGAGGAATTGTGCCCCTTTCCATTTGACATAAATCTATACATGCCACCCATTCCCCCTCATTTCACGACACTGCCTTTGCCTAGGTATAAGGGGATAAGGGATCCAATAGAACACATTCGAGAATTCAACATGTCATGTATTGAAGTCTCTTATGATCCTACCTATTTGATGAGACTATTCCTGCAGAGCCTCACAGGGCCATCCCTAGATTGGTTTGCACATCTCCCTTCAGGGATTAGAACATGGGGTGAATTGGTTGATAAATTCATTAATCACTTTGCCTTCAACATAAAAAATGATGTCACCCTCACAAAATTAAACACAAACAAACAAGAAGAAGGGGAATCACTTACCTCATTTTACTAGAGATGGTGAGGTTTGGTTAGCAATTTCCCTTGTCACATTCTTGACAAACAATTGGTCACAATGTTTGTTGAGAACCTTGACAAAGAAATGATGTGTAGTCTACAAATCCAATGTTGCACAAATTTTGATGAGATCCTTGAGAAAGGTGTCCTTATTGAAAAAGGTCTTGTTGCAAAAGGACTAGTCAAAATAAACAAAGAGACTCCAAAGCCCAATAATGACAAAAGCAAATAGTGGTCTCGAAACAAGAATGCCACAAATGATGGAATTGTTGATGCCAAAGTGATAACCAAAGTTCCAACCATTCATCTCAAAGGTCCTTCCTCATCAAATACATCAAATACATCAAACACCCAAACACAAGGTCAAAACCAAACATTGAATGTGTTCCAAAGCAATCAACAATGAAGAGGTCCTCCCCGTTCCAAAAGAAAATACACTCTTGAATTGGGTGAACCCATTGAATCAGTCCTCAAAATTTTTTTGTAATCTAATGTCATCACACTACTAGACATAAAAAATTATGAACCCTCATTGATCAAACCCGATTGGTGGAAAGAAGATGAATACTGTGAGTATCACCATGGAAAGGGATATAAAACAACTAGATGTTGGACAATCAAGAATATCATTCAAGACCTTATTGAAAATGGAACCATATTGGTAGGAGATTCACAAGTCAAAACCAATGCTGATCATACCATATTCAAAACTCCCTTGCAAGATCACGACAAAGGAAAAGCCTCCAGTTCAGGGAATGATAACAAAGCCAATTACGCTTCCATCGAACATGATTAAAACACTATTATCCTTAATGTTAGACCCTTTGATGATTGTATTGCCACCATTACCATAAACAAGTCGAGTTTAGAATATGCTATTACTACTCACAGAACCAAGATAACCATTCCAGGACTTCCTTCCAATCCATAGCCAAAAAATCAATACAATCTCCTAGATCAGTTGGGAAAAATCTCGCACAAATTTCTATCTTGGAGCTCCTTTGAATATCACCACAACATAGAGCTATCCTTGATAAAGAATTATAAGAAGCATATGTACTTGCCAACCTATATGTCAATGAATTTTAGGCCATGATTGGATACCTAGCTATGTCGCACCATGTCACCTTCTCTGAACAAGACTTTTCCACACAAAAATCTGACCACAACGACCCCCTCCACCTTGAAGTATGCATTAATAAACACAAGACCAGATGATTCCTAGTAGACAGTGGAGCAGGTTTGAACATTTTCTCACTAAAATTGGTGAAAGCATTGGGATGCTTTGAGAATTGCATAGAACAAACCAAGAGAATTGTGATCAAAGCTTATGATGATGTTGAATGTTCATCCAAAGGTGTGATTTCACTTCCCATAACAGTTGGCCCAACAATACAAAACACTATATTTCATGTATTGGATCTGGATCTGCAATACTATATTCTCGTTGGCCGCCCATGGATTCATGCCATGAGGGCTATCCCATCGACCTACCACCAATTCCTCAAGTTCCCATATAATGGCATTGAAATTACCATTCTAGGCGACTCCGGTCCCTTTCAATATTACACAAACTTAAAGGGAATCATTGAATGTCAAGTGCCCATACATCAAGAGGCTTCATCTTCCACTTAATCTGCCAATCCATATCACTACATTGACCCATCTACCCTTGTAAAATCATCCACACAATTCATCACACCTTCCACACCAAAGATCCAGATTCAAGAAAAAGGATGCGAAGAAAAAGGATGCGGAGAATATAACATGAAGAGTCTCTTTTTCATTGGAAATTTACCTAAATCGCCGAAGTCTTATGGAAAACCACATCCCAAATAGCCCAAAGTAATCATCCATAATCCCCCTACCACCTTCACTAAATGGGGAGAACTAGCCAAAGAGTCTTTGGATGACCACATTCTCACATGGTTATACATAGAAGAGGAGGACAATGAACCTAAGAAATTGCCAGTTGAACAATATCCAAAAGGGTTCCTAATAATGAAATGAAAAGGATATGATGGACACAATAGTATTGGCCTAAATAAACAAGGAATGTTGGAACCCTTAAAACCTCCTAAATTATTAAATAACCAAGGGTTGGGCTTTGTACCAATTAGAGTGACTATCTCAGGTATCGAGTTACCCTCGAGTGAGACTGTTAACGCTTCAAATGAAATCAAGACATTTGAGGAATCTTATACCAACTATGATTCTAATGAATGGGAATGGGATATGGAATCCAATATATCCATTAGCAATCATTACATTGAGAAAATATTTAGAGAACCTTGTGAGCCTACCTTTGAGGAAATATTTATCCAAATGTTTAAAGTTGGTCCCTCGACAAGTCCCCGTCCAAAGGTCCCCTTGAAAAGAGAATGGATCAAACACTTCTTGGAAACCATTTATTCTACCTCTTGGGAACATGATGACTCTAGTTTTATCTTTACCCTATCTACCTACACCATGACCCTTGGAAATACTGATGATGGCTTACCCCTTTTCTACCAACAACTCATAGATTGGGATCAACAAGAACCACCAATTTTGGACACATTCGAGAATGACGAAGCAATTGCTGAGTTTATGGGACTTCATGAAGGAATACCAAGTGGGGATCATAAGGTTGGATTTTCCATAGAACTCAATTATGTAGCATAATTTGGTGAGGCTCTCCTATCCTCTAGTAAAAAAAGTGAGAATGAAAAAAGTAAAAATAAAAATAAGTAGGTCTTCAGGTGAAAACCAAAAGGCACCTACTGACAGTGAAAAAGTAAAAATAAAGGATATATCTGAAGGTGAAAACCTCTCTGAGGCACTCGAGGATGGAGGACTGGATAGTCTCCCTATAGTCTGAGAGAGATCACCATTGCTTATATAAGAACAAAAGAAGTGAACATTGGTACACAAGATAGTTCCAAAATCATACAGTTGGCAACATCTTTGACCACCAAGGAAAAGCCTAAGTTTACAACATTATTTTTAGAACGAAAAGTTAATTTTGCATGGTCATATGTTGATATACCTGGATTGGATCCAAAACTTGTTCTGCACCACTTGCCACTATTACCAACTACCAAACCATATAAACAAAAGTTAAGAAAAATGCACCCATAGATTGCACTCTTGGTCATGGTAGAATTGAAGAAAATATTGGACGTTAGGTTCATTCACTCTATTGATTATGCAGATTGAATATCAAACCTTTTTCCTGTCACCAAACCAAGTGGTCAAATCAGAGTGTGCACTGATTTCAGAGATCTCAACAAAGCTTGTCCTAAAGATGGTTTTCCTTTACCAAAAATTGACATCATAGTAGACCTTATTGCTAGATATGAAATGCTATCACTTATGGATGGATTCTCGGGTTATAATTAGATACAAATTGCCCTTGAAGATCAATTAAAGATAGCTTTCACATGCACTTGGGGAAATTTTTGTTGGAATGTCATACCATTTGGATTTAAAAATGTTGGAGCTACATATTAGAGAGCCATGAATACTATTTTTCATGATTATATGCACGTACTTGTTGATGGGTGTTTTTGCACACTTTCTCAACACAGGAAATGTGTATGTGCACTACCTCTCTTGAAAGGAAATCTCCAACAACAAGTTGTTGAAAATTGCCCCAAGGTCTCTCGAGTGTCAGGTCATGACTTGCATGGAACTCCTCAATTGATGTTTGATGTGATTTTGCTGGTAATCACATGGCATAATTATGTAGCTGGATGTAGAGTGGATCTTAAAATCAGAAGTTTCTGATATGGGAGTTAAGGTGCACTTTGCTGTAGGTTCAAACAACAATCTAAAACTTCAATGTTTTCCTTAAGTTTTGGCTTTACAATGTGCAATGAACCTTAGCATAGGTTGTTTCTTAAAAAAAAGGAAAAAAGAGCAGGGAAGAGGGAAGGTTCTTGGATCTGCAACTAGCTATGAACAGTGATCATGGAGGTTCTGCTATGGACAACTCCCTTCAAACAGGATCCCATTTAACCAAGAGACCTATAGTATCATGGAATCTGTGCTATCTTCAAAGGTTTGTAGATATTTTATCATTCATCCACCACATACATGCATGAATAAAGATAAAAGTCTAAAAGCAGCTTCAAGTTTTAGCCCAGACTAACTTTACAAGACCATTTACCAACAACAAACAACAAAAAGTATGGACTGAAAAGCATCAACACAATAGAAATTTCTACAATCATAGAACAACATCTAACAAAATCTATCTAAGCAGTTTAAAGCTAACTAGAACAACAATGTAAATCTAAATAAATAATTTAACAATGGAGATTGAATCATGAAACATGTAAAGAACTCAGAAAATGCACCAAGTCAATGTATTTTCATTAAAAATTTCTGCAGCATGTCTTTACAACAACTCAACTCTCTCTTGAAAATGAGAGGAGACCCCCTATTTATAGTGCCCAAAAAGTAGAATGAATGGCTAAGATTTAATCTCATTGTGTGGCCAGGATTCACTAAAAACTAGGGTTCTACCTACCCCCCCAATATATTACAATTTAAAATACAATTTTGTCTTCATCCCTATTTTGTCCTCTAGTGACAACACTATAGCATTTTGTCTTCTTGCTGATTTCTCTTTTGCTGTAGCTATTCCTTTAGAAACTCTTCACTGACAATAGGGTTGCCTTCTTTCTTCTTCAAAGCTGCATACTCCATGTGAATTTCAAGATTACCGGTTGGATATTTTCAACTTCTATGATCTCGGACCGCAACACTTGATAGCTCCATTCCATGGAATTTCCATTAAGCCTTTTCCTGTCTTCATCATACTTGGCAGCGTGGTCTCTGAACAGTTCTGACTGGGTGAAGGCACGAGCGACAAAAATCATGAAATCCGTGGTTATCTTTGTTGACATCTCGTCCTCCATCCCCTTTTGAAAGTGGGGCTTTAATTTCTCTGGATCAATTTGCACCGTGGGTATGTCATATCCCATCATCAGCTTCAACTATCAGGCACAATCTTCCCTAATCTCCTTGACCCACTCAATAACCAAATTCACTTTTTCAATCACTTGCTCCAACCTCTCTTTTCTGTTATCAAAGTCCCGCTTCCATACATCCATAAGCCAGTGATCATCCCTTTTGAATGCGAGCTCATTTTCCCATGTGGTGCTTGGTAGCTAGAGGATAGCCTCGATCTTTGGATAGGTGGACTTGTACGTCGCAAGCAAGTCAGTGCAAAGTTTCTTCATATTTTCTAGAGACTGCTGCAAGTCCATGAACTTGTTGGCTATTCGAATAGCCCAATTGATACCCATATTTCTGACGTATAGGACCTGCCAGAACCAACTTTCTGTAGTTTTGTCCAAGTTCTTTCTTTTTTCCAGCTTATCAATTTGTTCCTTGGACAACAGTTGGGTTGGAGCCATGGATGTGGTAGGAATTTCTTCTGTTGAGGACCATTGTTGAATGTAATATTTTTAGGGTTGGTGGACAACTGAGGGTCAAAAACATTGTCAATGATGTCCCTCACCGCCTCTCTTTGAATGTGCTTATCGGGTTGGACCTTTCTGCAACACTCAAATGGTCGTTCCTCTGGTGCTGGGGCATTAGTGAACGATCAATGCCCAAAAACATCAACGTAACTAGGCCTTATATTTGAAACTACAACTTGCTTGCTAGAGGTAGATGCTTCCGCCATGATTGTACGAGAAAGTTACAAAGAGCTTTGCTTAGTGATAGCGGCCACTTTCCTTTTACTTCTTTAGAGAAAACTTCTTTTGAGTGTAATTAATTCTTTTACTCATTCATGTAGTTAAGACTACGCGGTTACTGTTGGTACATTAAATGTTGACACTAGGGCAATACATGTGATCATAAGATCTGTATCCCTTGGGAATGTCGAGAATTCCATGAGAATGGAATTAGTACATTCTCCTTGCTGCCTCTTTCACAGATAAATTTATTACATTGAAAAGAATGCTTTTCATCATATGAAACATGTTGAGGTGATGCAAGGTACCCCTGAAAAGATGCGACCATTAAATTTTTAGAGTTTTAGTGCGTTAATCCATGTCTTTTCTCATTAGTAAGCCGACTGGCACTGATGATGGCGAAGGACACATGTCAACAATTGGCATATTAGAGCATTTACTCCCAACACCCAAATTTATTTCTCAAAGCATTCCATTTGATCCTCCGTATGATGCGTCTACCTCGATCCATTTCGTTTAAAAACTTCCCATTGCTGTTCGGCCAAAAATAGACATTCTATTGGTTGGGTTTGCTGGTTCACCTTTTCTATATATATAGCTATGCCACCTTTTGCAACATTCATTCAAACATATAGTCCCTTAAGTTAGCTAGCCTTCCACTTATTCCCATTCCGCCATAATTCACTACTTTATCAGAATGTCTACTATCCTTGGTACCCCTATCCGGCTCCTTCCATGGAGACCACAACATTGCTTCATGGGAGAGGTCACTAGCGATCAAATCAAGCGCCTGGTGAAGAAATGTGACCCCTTGTCATGGTATCGTTTAAGTGGGTAGTTGGTACAGACTTTATTACCAATGAGAACCAGCTTCAGAGCAACTGCAACATGCTTTCCCAGTTCGTGGCCTCACTGCTGGACTTGAATGTGTTCAAGCCTATGATAATTGAGCTGTGCCAGAAGATGTTTGACACTTCACTGATGGAGGGGCTTGGTGAGATAGTGTGAGTGGCCATCCCCAGCGTTGGTATTTTGAGCACTATGGACCTTTGCAAGAATGTGGACTATACAATAGACGTACCCTGGTTGCCCTTCCTGACTGATTTCCACACCATGGATGTTGAGATGAACCACTGCTCTTCTGAACCAACGAACACTTTTCTACTACAAGAGTATGATGTGGAGTGGGTTCTGAGGATCGCTTGGAGGAAGCACTTTGGCTTTCTGGTGTAGATTCGTGGAGATTAGAACCTTGGTTTGCATTGCGTGGCCCACATGTGTTATGTATTCACCCTCTTTTTGCATCCTGATAGGAAAAAAACCAAAAGAGAAGAAGAAGAAAAAGAAGAAGAAGAAGAACCTGATGATGAGCACTTTCCTTCAACACAATGACTAGAGGCTTAACTTTACTATTTTTTACTTATTGCCTCCATTTTGCTTCTTTTTACTCATTACTCCTAGGTTTTGCTCGAGAGAGCCTCATGTCCAATTATGAGCCTCGAGCTGTACATTATATGTAAATTCTCAATGAATATAATATAATATGATATTTTTGTTTCTTTAGTGTTCTTCTGGCTATTGCTTTATTCTCAAAATTTTGAAATATTTATAATTTTTTTTACATATGGTACATAACTGTTAATTTTTTTAAAGAACTATGCATTTTAATGGAAATTTTTTAGATAAATACCGTTCACCAGTATATCTAAAGTGTTTCCTTCCATATCTTCAAGTTCGTACACATTCTTTCTTTGCATGCACTAGTTTAGAAAGATCCTTTCCACAGTGTTTCAAATTTCATGTGTTGCCCTCATTTTGCAGTACATTCCTCACACTTTAGCACTAAGCTCCCTTCTTTGAAATCTGGGTTAGAAGTCGTTTTGTTGAACCCTTGCTTGGTTGTTTGCCGACAATTGATCATGGCTCCATGAGTCTTCTCTCTATCTTCCTCCAATTTGAGGAGTTCTATCAGCTGTACTTCCATTCCACCATTTTCTTCAATCTCCAAGGATTTCAACAGCTGTAAGGCAAGAATTTCTATGGAAATGGGTATAACTACCTCTTCTTCATACACCAACTCGTAAGGGGAGGTCTTTAGAATTTTCTTGGGGGTAATTCGGTCCGCCCACAGAGCAGCTCGTAAATGCTTGTGCCAATCTCTTTGTCGTTTTGACCCAATGTGTTTGATTAACCTAATTAGGTTTTTGTTGGTTGATCTTGATAACCTATTCCCTTGTGGGTAATAACTTGATGAACCCTTCAAGAAAACCCTACATCTGATAGAAAAATTTGACGTTCCTAATTCTACAACTAGGGCATTGTTGGATATAACAATTTTGAGCCAGCCAAACCTGGCTATTAGCTTTCTAAGGAAATTGACAATTTTTCCTTCTGTGATGTATCCTCGCATAATAGCTTTGAAACCTTTTAGGGTCCTTGAACAAAATGCAATAGGATACTCTTTATTGTATCCCTCGTTCTTCTGACTAAGCACATGAACTATATTATGTCAGCCACTTTTCTCGTAGAGTAGAGAACCTTTGAAAAAATCTGGGCTAACCAACACTAGGGTTTTGGAGAGGGCCGTCTTTAATTCATCGGAAGCTACTGTTCCTTGGGAAGTCCACTCAAAAGGTAGATTATATTTAAGCATCAGGGTGATCAATCGCGCAATGCTCACAACATATGATATGAATCTACTGACAAAATTAATTTTCCCTAGAAAAGATCACAACCCCTTTGTTGCTCAGATCCTTTCAGATGTTTCATCCTTTGATACTATAAAGCCAAAAAGCTATCTTTGAGGTATTTCAAAGACACAATTTTATAGATTTAAATAAATCCCGAACTGTTGGTATTTCTAGAAAACCTTTTTTAGGTGGTTGCAATAATAATTTTTTGATCTAGAAAAAGACTATCAGGTTGCCCAAATTTATGAGGATAGTCTGGTTGATCAACCCTTCTAAAGCAATGCCTACTTCCCATTGAAAAGTTGAATTAGTATTAGAGATTTCAAATGAAATCTTTGAATATGAAAATGTTCTCCACTTAGTGGTAAACATCACCCTTTGTTGGTCGAACTCCTTCACATAGACCTGATTGCATCTTGAAGAATTATGTAATAGGGAGAACATCCCCAATTTAGTTATGATCCATAAAATCCACTCCATTAGTGGCAAAGGGAATATGATCTTTGATTTGACCCACTTGGTGAGCTCCTACACCATCAAGGCTTCAACCTTCAAATCGACTAACCTCTGTTTTTGTCAGGCAGGGTTGGATCCTTCTGCCAAATCAAAGGTACATTGAAGTATTCCCAAGTCGTACCTTCTGATATCATACCTGTAGTGTAGATCCTTTAGTCTTCTCTTGTCCTTGCAAGGAAATCCCCTTCTGACCTTCAATTTTTTGTCACTTCCATCGTCAAGTTCTTCATAACCCCTTGAATCTTCAGAAAATATTTTTTTTATTCCTTGCATTTTTGAGAAAGTTCATCTCTGGTGGTGGATAGTCAGAAGATATTTGAATGTTGTCACCTGAAACTTTCCAATTTCGATCGTTGTCAGGAATTGAGGGTCGAACAATGATTTTCACTATGCTCTGCTTTGTCAGGTCCCGAGAACTAGTTCAAATTGTTGACCGACAGAAACCATCCGGTCAACAATACTATTTTGTGACCAGAGAATTACTTGTATGTGTAAAGCTTCAAAGCTCTTGATGAGATCCCGTATCCTATGTGCATAAGATTTCATCCTTGAGTTCTTTGCAGTTGCTTGTCCATAGATTTGGCTTACCACTAGTTCTGAATCTCTTAAAGCTTGTATCCTCCTCGTGCCTACCTGTTCTGCTAGAATCAACCCGTGAACTAAAGCTTCATATTCAACATTGTTGTTGGAGCATAAGAACTAAAAATGGTAGGACCTGTAGGTCTTTGATCCTATTGGAGACACTAATTGGACACTCGCTCCAAAACCGTCTTTGTATTTGGAACCATCAAAATATAAGGTCCATAAACAATAACTATCCGAGTCATTGGATTCATCCCGATCCTTGATCAGTTTCAGAAAAACTTGATAGCCATCAAAAATTACATATGTTCCTAGCCCTATTGCGTGGAAGTTTCCAAATGGATTGGAATTAATGAATTGGTTGAGAAACACCTCTTCTTCAGGAATCTGCCTGATTATACCTTCTTCTTCTTCCATTTCCACACATTATCTCTCTTGTTGAGGGATAGAGGTATATGCATCCCCAAAGTACATGTTTGCATCATTCAGAATATGTTCGGGATGCAAGGATTCAGACAAGATATTCATCTTTGCCCTGTGCTTGGTTCTCTATATAGGGTGGGACTAGTCAAGTGCTAGGTATCTTCCAAGCTTGGTGGTGAAATCTCTCAATAGACACATTCTAAAGATTGGTGGAATGTCTATCTCCACTACTTCTTGCGTGACTGTTTGGCTTGGGTAGGAGAAAAGGGTCAGAGACAAGTCTTTTATTTGACTAATAGTCAGAACCTTCTTCCCATCTAGTTGCATGATTCCTTTTTCAAGAGGCTCATACTTAAGCTTTGAAGCATCT
Organism: Sequoia sempervirens; assembly: GCA_007258455.2. Lineage (NCBI taxonomy): Eukaryota > Viridiplantae > Streptophyta > Pinopsida > Cupressales > Cupressaceae > Sequoia > Sequoia sempervirens. The sequence goes on from VDFB02105785.1 coordinate 421,591,305, forward strand.
GTCACTTGTTTTGGCATAACAGTGGTGCTAGCTTTTGAATCAATCATATTATTATGCACCAGTTTATCTCCCACTATAAGTGTTAAAAGAAAGGCGTGTTATATTTTTTGCTTACCTCTTTCTCTTTTGTGTTGCCGACATCATTTGCATATGTTGTTGCTTTCAGAGCCTGAGGGGACAACACAAATTTGTTATCTTCACTTTGATTGTCTGGCTGAGTTGCATTCGCCCACGGGTTTTGTTCTTCTTCTTTTAACGCTTCTTGAACCACCATTTTTGTTTGGGAATTGATATGATGTCCCACAATGATACATGGGTAGGTTCCTTCTTCAATTTCTCCACCACATTAAGCATCCTAATTTTTTGGGCCTTGGGCTTAAAGAGTGGTATTTCTCTCAATTTTGGAAGAAATTGTTCTGATGTGACTGGACCTGGTGTTTTAGTTGTCTTAGCCTCCACCAATGATGTGTTGTGTGGCTGTGAAAAAGGTCGGATGATGGGTGATGAAGTTGGTTTTTCTTGTGGGAATGGTTGACATGGTGGAGGAGGTGGCAAGGCTTGTATGTATTCTCTCGTGAGCCTTCTTTTTGATCTTGTGTTGTGATTCTACTGCACTTGTTGAGAACCAGTCGTCGGAGTTTCATTTGTGAACACAACCTCTTCCTCTTCAAGCCATGAGAATAGAGCTTGGTTAGGCACTATGTCTAGCTATTGCTCTAGGGACATCCCTTGCGTTTGTGCTCTGAAATGAGTATTTTCTATTTCATATGATTCATATTTGTCCTCATTTTAGAGCATGCCCTTGCTTCTTTGTTCCGCTACCTTTTGCTGCATATTCCCCCTTGGGCAATTTTGGGGCATATGACTATCGCTGCATGAGAAGCACCAAACATTTTTGTCTTCCACCAAATTGTTCTAGCCCGAGACTAGCTCTTTATTCGAGCTATCCTTGACTGTATATAATGGCATGGTGATCAAAACTATCTGGTTCACGGATGTCATCTGTTGACCTCCTCCTTGGAGAATCCTTGATATGGATTCTATTGATAAGATAGTTTCCCTCCACCATAGACTTGTGTGGTCTGCTTCAGAGGCATCACTTGCGGTCATTTGATAATGACCAACTTGTTAGCGAAAGTCCACATTAGATCCTTCATGTCATTGATATATTTCACCATTGAGGAAAATCCTGACATGCTTGCTTGAGCGGTGGGATGTACATTCATAGACTGTGGGGTGACCAACATTAATTGTGTCGCGAGAGTGCTTGAAATGGCTTCTCCCTTCGGACCATTAGATATTTCTAAAAAAACTAGCATCAGGGGTCATGGTGGAAGCTTTCTGGCATTGATCATAATATTTTCTGCGTGCACCACCCCCTCATATGTGTTGGGAAAGATATCTCCTCCCATGGAGGTTTTCATGACTGTGATGTCTAGGTTAAAAGCCTTCAAATAGAACATGAATGCCATGGTGGTCTAAGGTTGAGTAGTCATGGGGATCCTCTGCCAGGTCTTATGGAGTCTGGTGTTCAAGTTGCTCATGGCCTCATGCAGAGCTCTCTTGATGGTAATTAGTTGTTGCAACAATAAGGAGCGGTCTCCTTTCTCTGAGAAGCATTCGAACAAGCATTCTCCAAGCTGGTCCCAGGAGATGATAGACCCAAAGCCAAAAATTGATACCAATCTTGGGATTTTCCCTTAAAAGAGGTAGCCAATAGTATCAACATGACGTTCTCCTCCGATATGTTATGTACCCTACATACCTCTGCTATATCTTGAAGGTGTTCGGAAGGGGTTTTGAAATATTCTCCGAAGAATCTTGGAATAGCCTTGAGGGCATTAGTGAGTATGGTAGGCCATATGTCTAGGGGTGTGGGTGGTTGTATTGGACTACCACTATCCCATGTTATGAAATTACTAGGAGCAGGGGGAGGGACATGAGCCATAGAGAAAATATTCCTATGAATTGGATATACATGTATTCTAATTTGAAAATTTATGCCTCCGGGTGGAGTAGATATAGCTCTAGATACAAAGATCTTAATTTTTACTCTATTGTTCCTTACAGGTGATACAAAACCTGTAAGTATTCTCTTCCTAGGGGTTGAGGTAGGTAACTGAAAGTACTGGAAGTGACCTCTCGAAGATGCTCTTGTTTGGACTCTGGGCATGCAACTTCTAGTTTCCTTCCTTAGTCTGATTCAAGAAATATTTCTGACTTCTAATTAGGCAGTTGGAAAACTTCTTGTCCCATCGGGTGTGGTAGAAAAAAGAACTCTTGATCATCAAAGCTTGCACCTCTCTGACAATCTTATGGGAAATTCAGCGAGTGGTGGACAAATTGCATCTCACTGAATACCTCTAGGATTTTTATAGAAAGTCAACTCTTCTTTGGGGTTTTCAAATAAGGGGAGAAGGAAATGTAAACATAAAACATAAAAGGCAATGTGCCAAAGCTTTTACAACATTTCAAACCCAAATCATTCCTATGAGTGATATAAATAGATAGAGAACGCCACAACCCTTCATTGTTGGAAAAAGAATGAATAGAAAAGGCTACAGTGTAGACTTTCAAATCTTTTCGCAGACAATGTTCATTAAGGTCCGATCAAACATAAGGATTTCTTATGATTAATAGAACAATATTTTAGAAATCACATGAACTCTTCCTCCTAATACAACATAGCACGATAAAATAACAACTTTCAGAAAAATAGAGAAGTCTAATGACATAGCCCATTTTTCCTAAGTTACTACTCTACCATACAAGCATATAACATAGAAATCCACTACTTAAACTATCTAGATCTAGCTTGCAAGACACCATGTTTCATTCAGAATGATAATATAAAGAAAGAAAGTTTGAAAAAGGCCATACATGCACAGTCTCAACAAATTCTCCTCTATAGTTCATGCTTTTAAATATCAAATGAACTTTGAAACAAAGATCAGATGCCAATCTGACAAAAGTTTAAACCATAATAGATATAACATGCTAAAGTAAAGTAGTTTTGCAACTTGCTTCTGAAAATAATTCTAAAACCCTACGAAAACTAAAGAAACTTTTCTTAGCAAAAGAAACTGTAACTTGGAATCCAACCCCTCATTGTGTCGTCACTCTCCTTATATAGCTACTAAAAGAAGAAAACACCACCTCAACACATAAGTAATTACTGCTTGATGTTGATACTTAATGGCTTGCAATATGATCAAGATCTTTGATTAGGTTGCAATGATCTTTGCTCATTAATTCTTAGTTGTTGCATTAATGTCCTTTAGATATTTAGCAAAGATAGAGGCTCGTAGACAATCAAATCCTAGAAATATCAGCCTGGAAAGAGGTCCAGTTGACCGATCACATCATCCTAAGGCACCAAATTAAAACTTCATCACAACAATCAAGAAAGGAAAAAGGCCAACCAACTCTGTCAAAATCCCAAAACATATTACTCCATAGGAGAAGAAATATGCCTGCGGCGAAGAGGTGACGTGTCAACCAGGAGGAAAATTCCGAGCTCATGAATATAGCTCCTAAGAAAATGCCTCAAAAGTCAACACGTGTGCCAAAATTTCTCCCAAAAGGAAGATGAGATATGAAAGCCGCGCAACCATCACGTGGCACAGTGCACACCTTTCTAATAATTCTCATTGAGCACAGGTGCACCCAAAACTGAAAACATTTACACAAGCCAAAAATGAAAATGACTAAGGAAAAAATGCTTCACAGTTTACATCCATGTTTGGCTGCCCTTTTCCATTGATGTCAAAGGGGGAGAGAGTTAGAGTAGAGTTAGAGTATGGGGAGAGATTTGAAATGTTGGGAGAGTTTGAAGAAGAAGTCTTTTTTACATGTTGCCATCAATGACAAAGGGGGAGATTGTTGGAAAAAAAAGAAGATTTACTATCTCTATAGTTTTGTGTTGTCATTGATGTCACCATGTTGTGACTACAAGCTTAAGATAGTGCTTGATCCGGTGTTTTGGTCCTGTATCTGAACCGGTATTTGAGTTGCACTCTCTAGTATTCTAGTCCGCTTTCCTCTGCAGTTGATTATTAATGCTTGCGATTTTGAGAAATTGCTTATGGTGTTTGAAGGCATGCATGTTTAGAATATTATGTGCTTTGGTGCTTGTACAACATTGTGGAAACTGACAAAATGTTTATTTCTTTTTGCATTGAAGTCTATTCTTGGCTGACTTCTTGGGGTAATTGTGATACGGTGAATTAATTTTGCTGTGCGGATATATGTGTGACCTATTTTAGGTCTATGCCGACATAATGTAGCATGCTAAAGGTTTGAATTAATTTCTTGGAAATATTTTGTGAATGATTGGAGTCGACAGTTAGTATTTTTGGTAAATATGAAATGCATCTAATTAGGCCGACCTAATTGATGCTTGCAGAAAAGATCAGGTATATAAATGAACATGTTGGACAGTTTTAAGTGCGTGATAGAGACAAAATAGAAGAGTGTGTGTATATACACAAGCAATGAGGTAGTTGTGAAAGAAAAGTTAGAAGTGAGCGGAAAGGATGAAGTGTGGGGTAAGTGCACCAAGACACTTCCCAAAAAGGGGGTTTAAGTGGCAACTTTTTTTTCTTTTCTGAAATCAGGAAATACTAACCTTGGACGTGAAATTGAGGATAGTTACACTCAAAATTTTGAGATGGAACAAAAATAAGGATCAAAGTGCTCCAAGTCTACTTTCTAAACCACTAATTTATTTTGAAAATGGTTGAGATTAAGGGGTTCAAATGAGGGACGTATACAAATTGGTGTTGTTTTTGTTAGAAAAACATAACATAGCAACTCTTATATGACCCTCGTATGGTGAACTTTTTTTTAGTACTTTTAAAATCGCTACGATTAGAAGTTAGCCAACAATATGTAGTTGAAGCACAATTTTTCTGATAATTTTTTAATGAATATTTTATATTTTACTAATTTTCAAAGTAGACACTTCTTGAAAATCAGAATTTTGGCCATGCTACCCCTAAAATTTTTGGAAACTAATTGAATTTTTTTTTTTTAAATTTGTAGAATGGATTCTAGTTTCTAAAAATGTAATTTATTTGAAATTTCGATGAACGGTTAATTTATAACAAAAAAACACCAAACACTTCTTTTTGCCAAAAAAGAGAGATACAAACAAAATAAATTATGGATGAAAGGCTTAACATTGTCAAAAAGTGAAAAAAATTACATTGTTGGATAGCTAAGAGATAACCTAACATTACCCGGATGTTTGATTTGTTTGATATTGAACCACGTGCAATCCTGACGGTGAGCACGAACTCGATTATGTGAAATATTGTAGAATTTGCAAAAACAAGTCTCTGGTCATTGAGAATTCCCTCCAAGCCTTTGGGTTGGTATTACAAGGAAAATACCAATCCCAAGG
>VDFB02105785.1:421596728-421604228 GCA_007258455.2 Sequoia sempervirens
TACCACTCTCTCTATTTCTCTCTACCCCACCTCTCTCTCATCTCACTCTCTCTCCCTCCATACTTATATCTCCCTCTCTTCTTCCTTATCTACTCTCTATCTCCCAATCCCTCTCTCTACCTACCTCTACATCCATCAAACCTTACCACTCTCTCTCTACACCTCTCTATCTCAACTTTCTCTCCCTCCCTACCTCTACCTCCCTCCCTCATTCCCTCTTTAATCCTCTCTATCTCTCCTCTCTCTCTACCTCTCATTCCCTCTCTACTTATCTTTATCTCCTCTCTCCCTCCCTCTACCTACCTCTCCTTCCACCACTCTCCATTTCTCTTTATCTCACCTCTCTCTCCCTCACTACATCTCCCTCCATCTCTCCCTCCCTCTCTAATTATCTATATCTCCCCTCTCCCTCTCTACCTAGCTCTCCATCCATCACAACCTACCACTCTCTCTATCTATTACTCTCTATCTCACCTCCCACTCTCTCCATCCATACCTCTCCCTCTCCTTCCCTCTCTACCTACCTCTCCATCCATCACTCCCTAACACTCTCTCTGCACCTCTCTATCTCGGTTCTCTCCATCCCTCCCTCCCTCATTACCTCTCTACTTATCTCTCTCTCTACCTCTCCTTCCCTCTCTAATTATCTTTATCTCCCCTAGCCCTCTCTCTCTCTCTCTAACTAGATTCCTCCCTCCCTACCTCTTTCCCTATCTACTCTCTATATCTCCTCTCACTCCCTCTCTCTCTCTCTCTCACCCTCTTTCTCTCTCACTCTCTCCTCTCTATCTCATCATTCTCTCTTTCCCTCTCTAGAAATCTCTCCTTCTCTATATGTCACCATTCTATCTCTACTTATCTTTATCTCACCTATCCCTCTTTACCTCTCCCTTCCTCTCCTCTCTCATCCACCCTCCCTCATTCCCTCTATCTCTATCTCTCTCTATTTCTCTCCATCTCACCTATCCCTCTCTACCTGCATATCCCTCTATCACTCCCTACCACACTATCTTTACTACTCTCTATCTCACCTCCCTCTCTCTCCCTCCATCTATCCTTCCTTATCTACTCTTTCTCTCTCATGTCTCTCTACCTCTTCCCTCTCTTTATAATCCATAGGGTATAGGGATTAGGGTTTAGGGTGTAGGGTTATGGGTATAAGGTATAGGGTTAAGGCTTGAGAGTGTAGAGTTTTCCGTTTAAGTATAGGGTTGAGAGATAATGTTTAGGGTTTATGGTATGAGGTTGATGGTGTAGGGTATATATACGAGGGTTGAGGGTGTAGGGTTTAGGGTTTAAGGTATAGGGTTGAGGGTTGAGGGATAGTGTTTAGGGTTGAGGGTATAAGGTTAAGTGTATAGGGTATATGGATTATGGTTTAGGATATTAGGTTGAGGATATTAGGGTTTAAGGTATAGTTTTTAGGGTTGGGGGATAGTGTTTAGGGTTGAGGGTATAAGGTTAAGTGTATAGGGTATATGGATTATGGTTTAGGATATTGGGTATATAGTCGAGGGTATTGGGTTGAGGATATTAGTTTTAGGGTTGATGGTTTAGGGTTTAGGATTTATGTATACATTTGAGGGTTGAGGGTTGAGGTATAATGTTCAGGGTTGAGGGTATGAGGTTAAGTGTATAGAGTATATGGATTAGGGTTTAGGGTGTAGGGTTAAGGGTATAAGGTATAGGGTTAAGGCTTGAGAGTGTAGGGTTTTCTGTTTAAGTATAGGGTTGAGGGATAATGTTTAGGGTTTAGGGTATGAGGTTGAGGGTTTAGGGTATAGAAATGAGGGTTGAGGGTGTAGGGTTTAGGATATTGGGTATAAGGTTGAGGGTATTAGGTTTAAGATTGAGGTTTGGGGTTTAGGGTTTAGTGTACAAGGTTGAATGTAAGGTTTAGGGTTTAAGTATAGGGTTGAGGGATGATGTTCAGGTTTTAGGTTATAAGGTTGAGGGTATAGGGTATCGAGATGAGGTTAAAGCTGTAGGGTTTAGGATTTAGGAATATAGGGTTGAGGGTTGAGGAGTATAGATGATGTTCAAGGTTGGGGATTTAGGGTTAAGTGTATAGGGTATATGGATTAGGGTTAAGGATATTGGGTATAGGGTTGAGGGTATTGGGTTTAGGGTTGATGGTTTAGGGTACAAGGTTTAATGTAGGGTTTAACATTTAATTATAGGGTTAAGGGTTCAGGGATAATGTTTAGGGTATAGGGTATAGGGATGAGGTTTGAGGGTGTATGGTTTATGGTTTAATTCTCAACCCTCAACCCTATACAATGGACCCTCAACCCTAATCCCTCAGCCCTATACCCTCAACCCTCTACCCTAAACCTTAAACCCTTAAACCCTCTACCCTATACATTAAACCCTTAACCCTCAATTCTCAAACCTCATCCCTTAATCCCTCAAACCTCAACCCTTAAACCCTTAACCCTCAACCACTATACCCTCTACCCTATACATTGGACCCTCAACCCTAATCCTTCAACCATATACCCTCAAACCTATATCCTAAATCCTCTACCCTCTACCCTCAACCCTCAACCCTCAACCTTTAATCCCTCATTGTAATCCCTCAGCCTCCACCCTCTACCCTCTACCCTCAGCCTCAGCCCTCAACCCTTAAAACCTAATCCCTCAACCCCTATGTCCTCTACCTATACATTGGACCCCTAGGCTTCATCCATCCAGCCCTTCCTCAATCCTCTACCTCTCAACCTTAAACCCTCAAACCCTTAAACCCTCTCCCCTCTACCCTCTATCCTATATATTAAACCATAAACCCTCAACTCTCAACCCTTAAACCTTAATCCGTCAACCCTCAACCCTTAAATCCTCAACCCTCAACCTCTATACCCTATACCCTATACATTGGAACCTCAACCTAATCCTTCAACCAGATACCCTCAAACCTATATTTGAAACCCTCAACCCTAAAGCCTAAACCCTTAAACCTTAAACCTTCTACCCTCTACCCTCAACCCAATACCCTCTACCCTTAGCCCTAATCCCTCAACCCTATACCCTTAACCTAATACCCTAAATCATCAACCCTATAGGTCCTCCACCCTAGTCCCTCAACCCTATACCCTTAACCTAATACCATAAATCATAAACCCTATAGGTCCTCCACCCTAATCCCTCAACCCTATACCCTCAGCTCCTATCCATTTCTCTCTATCTATACATCTCACCTCTCTCTCCCTCCCTCTCTCCTAACCTCTCTAATTATCTCTATCTACACTCTCCCTCTTTCTACGTATCTCTTGGTCAATCAATCCCTATCACTCTCTCTCACTCCCTCTATCTATCTCTCTCTATCTCCCTCCCACTACCTCTCCATCACTCGCTCTCTCTCTCACTCCCTCTTAGGGTTTAGGGATTAGGGTAGAGAGTTTTCTTTGGTTTAAGAGTTAAGGGATTAGGATTTAAGGGTAGAGTGTATTGGGTTGAGGGTAGAGACCCAATACCCTCTACCCTGAACCCTAATCCTTGAACCCTATACCCTAAACCCAATACCCTAAATCATCAACCCTATAGGTCCATCCTAATCTATCAACCCTATGCCCTCAAACCCTATCCCTTTCTCTCATCTATACATCTGGGCTCCTGCTCCTCCCTCTCTCCTACCCTCTCCCTCTTTCTACTAGCCTCCTCTTGCTCAATCAATCCCTACCTCTCTCTCCCTCCCTCTATCTATCTATCTCTATCTGGTCCCACTACCTCTCTCCATCCTTGGCCTATTTAAAAATGTATGCAGAAATGGGGTATCCTAGTGATTTACATCAAGGGCCACAGCTTTCTTGGAGGCTCAGCCACCAAATAAAACCCCTACCAATTTCATCGAATTGACAAGCCAGTGGGCCCAATAGGTTGTCAATTTGGTGAAATTGGCAACCTAACTTGCCCTGTTTGAAAAAATGGATCTAAGAAATGGGGTCTCTCGGTGATGTAAATCATTGGGAGATCCCATTTCTTGGACCCATTTTTTCTAACAGGCCACTACATTGCCGATTTCACCAAATTGGCAAGCCAATGGGCCCACTAGCTTGGAAATTAAGAGAAATTGGCAACCTAACTTGCTTGTTTGAAAAAATGGGTCTCCTAATGATGTAAATCACTAAGAGACCCCATTTCTTGGACCCATTTTTTCAAACAGGCCACTACATTCCCAATTTCACCGAATTGGCAAGCTAGGGTAGATGGTTTAAGGGTTTAAGGGTTAAGGGTAGAGGGGAGAGAGATAGGAGTGAGTGAGTGAGAGACTTGAGAGAGGGAGAGGGGGTAGGAGGGAGATAATTGAGAGAGATAGAGGGTAGAGGGTTAAGAGTAGAGGGTTTCAGGTTTAAGGGTTTAGGGTTTAAGGATTAAGGGTTTATGGTTTAGGGTTAAGGGTAGAGGGGAGAGAGATAAAGGGAGTGCATGAGAGAAAGAGAGACCTGAGAGAGGGAGAGGGGGTGGGAGGTAGAGACTTGAGAGAGAGAGACAGAGAGAGAGGGAGTGAGTGGGAGAGAGATAGAGGGTAGAGGGTTAAGAGTAGAGGGTAGAGGGCTCACTAGCTTGACAATTCAGTGAAATTGAAAACCTAACTTGGTATGTTTGAAAAAATGGGTCTGAGAATTACATCACCAAGAGACCCCATTTCTCGGACCCATTTTTTCAAATAGGCTACTATATTACCAATTTCACCAAATTGGCAAGTCAGTGGGCCCATTAGCTTGCCTAACTTGTCTGATTGAAAAAATGGGTCCAAGAAATGGGGTCTCCCAGTGATGTAAATCATTGAGAGACCCCATTTCTTGGACCCAGTTTTTGAAATAGGCGACTACATTCCCAATTTAACCGAATTGGCAAGCTAGGGTAGAGGGTTTAAGGGTTAAGGGTAGAGGGTTAAGGGTAGGGGGGAGAGAGATAGAAGGAGTGATTGAGTGAGAGACTTGAGAGAGAGAGAGGGGGTGGGAGGGAGAGAATTAAGAGAGATAGAGAGTAGATGGTTAAGAGTAGAGGGTTTTAGGTTTAAGGGTTTTAGGTTTAAGGGCTTAGGGTTTAAGGGTTAAGGGTTTAGGGTTTATGGTTAAGGGTAGAGGGGAGAGAGACAAAGGGAGTGAGTGAGAGAGAGACAAAGAGAGAGAGAGGGAGTGAGTGGGAGAGAGATAGAGGGTAGAGGGTTAAGAGTAGAGGGTAAAGGGACCACTAGCTTTCCAATTTGGTGAAATTGGAAACCTAACTTGGCCTATTTTAAAAAATGGGTCTAAGAAATGGTGTCTCCTGGTGATATTTGAAAAAATGGGTCTGAGAAATGGGGTCTCCTAGTGATTTATCTCGTCGGGAGACCCTATTTCATGGACCCATTTTTTCAAATAGGCCACTATATTTCCAATTTCACCGATTGGGTAACTCAGTGGGCCCACTAGCTTGCCAATTTGGTGAAATTGGTAACATCCACTGCTTTTTTCTGAGGGATCGGGTCCAGGGTCTCCCTCGGGTGATGCAAATCACCAAGAGACCCTACTTGACCCATTTTTTCAAATAGGGCTACATTCCCACTCCAACACTGGAAAGCTAGGCAGAGGGCTATGGCTCTTAGGTTAAGGGCAGAGGTAGAGGGTTAAGGGTAGAGGGAGAGAGAGGAGGAGAGTGAGTGAGTGAGAATTAAGAGAGGGAGATGAGGCAGGAGGGAGAGAATTGAGAGAGATAGAGGCAGAAGATTAAGAGTAGAGGGTTTCGAGTTTAAGGGTTTAGGGTTTAAGGGTTAAGGGTTAAGGGTTTAGGGTTTAGGGCTAAGGGTAGAGGGGAGAGAGATAGAGGGAGTGAGTGAGAGAAAGAGAGACCTGAGAGAGGGAAAGGGGGTTGTGAGGTAGATACTTGAGAGAGAGAGAGAGGGAGTGAGTGGGAGAGAGATAGAGTATAGAGGGTTAAGAGTAGAGGGTAGAGGGCCCACTAGCTTTCCAATTTAGTGAAATTGGCAACTTAACTTGGCCTGTTTGACCCATTTTTCACTGGGAGACCCCCCCATTTCTTGGACCCTTTTTTTCAAACAGGCCAAGTTAAGTTTCAAATTTCACTAAATTGGCAAGTCAGTGGGCCCACTAGCTTTCCAATTCAGTGAAATATGCAACCTAACTTGCCTGTTTGAAAAAATGGGTCCAAGAAATGGGGTCTCCCGGTGATGTAAATCACTAGGAGACCCCATTTCTTGGACCCATTTTTTCAAATAGGCCACTACATTCCCAATTTCACTGAATTAGAAAGCTAGGGTAGAGGGTTAATGGTAGATGGGAGAGAGATAGAAGGAGTGAGTGAGTGAGAGACTTGAGAGAGGGAGAGGGGGTAGGAGGGAGAGAATTGAGAGAGATAAAGGGTAGAGGGTTTTGGGTTTAAGGGATTAGGGTTTAAGGGTTAAGGGTTTAGGGTTAAGGGTAGAGGGGAGAGAGATAGAGGGAGTGAGTGAGTGAGAGAGAGAGAGACATGAGAGAGGTAGAGGGTGTGGGAGGTATATACTTGAGCGAGATATATATACATATATAGAGTGAGTGGGAGAGAGATAAAGGGTAGAGGGTTAAGAGTAGAGGGTAGAGGGCCCACTAGCTTGACAATTCAGTGAAATTGGCAACCTAACTTGGCCTGTTTGAAAAAATGGGTCCGAGATGTGGGGTCTCCCAGTGATTTACATCACTGAGATACCCCACTTCTCAGACCCATTTTTTCAAACATGCCACTATATTGCCAATTTCACCGAATTGGCAAGTTAGTGGGCCCACTAGTTTTCCAATTTGGTGAAATTGACAACCTAACTTGCCTTGTTTGAAAAAGTGGGTCCACAAAATGGGGTCTCCTAGTGATGTAAATCATGGAGAGACCCCATTTCTTGCACCCATTTTTTCAAACAAGCCACTACATTCCCAATTTCACCAAATTGGCAAGCTAGGGTAGATGGTTTAAGGGTTTAAGAGTTAAGGGTAGAGGGAAGAGGGTAGAGGGGAGAGAGATAGAAGGAGTGAGTGAGTGAGAGAGTGAGAGACTTGAGAGAGGGAGAGGGGGTAGGAGGGATAGAATTGAGAGAGATAGAGGGTAGAGGGTTAAGAGTAGAGGGTTTTTGGTTTAAGGGTTAAGGGCTTGGCTAGTTAAGGGCAGAGGGAGAGAGATAGAGGGAGTAAGTGAGAGAGAGAGACCCCAGAGAGGGAGAGGGGGTGGGAGGTAGAGACTTGAGAGAGAGATAGAGAGAGAGGGAGTGAGTGGGAGAGAGATAGAGGATAGAGGGTAGAGGGCCCACTAGCTTGCCAATTTAGTGAAATTGGCAAACTAACTTGGTCTGTTTGAAAAAATGGGTCTGAGAAATGGGGTCTCCTAGTGATTTACATCACCAAGAGACCCCATTTCTTAGACCCATTTTTTCAAATAGGCCACTATATTTCCAATTTCACCGAATTGGAAAGTTAGTGGGCCCACTAGCTTGCCAATTCGGTGAAATTGACAACCTAACTTGCCTTGTTTGAA
>VDFB02105785.1:421606728-421683639 GCA_007258455.2 Sequoia sempervirens
TTGCATTATAACTCCTAGAGTTCCGAAACCACTCTCAAACATCCTGCCTATATACATGTAATATAACTTAAAGTATAATAAGTTGACATTTACATATGGACATTTACTTTATTATACTTAAATGTTTACTTCATGTATATAGTTTCCCTGAAAGATAACAAGAAGAAAGAGACAAGAAAACGAGAAGAAAAAAATTTCAATGTAGACCAAAATGCAAGTGCATTATAATGCGCTCAAATTTTGGAAATATTTTTTTGATTTCAAAAAATGCACATTTTCTGAACTCAAAATGTGTGCATTTTTTGAAATTTAAACCGTAATGTGAGCGCATTATAATGCGAGCGTGTTATACCGCACTTGTGTTATGGCTTGGTAATGACTGATCCTAGGCTCGATCATTACCAAGCCATAACGCGAGCGTGTTTTACTATAACACGCTCGCGTTTTTGCTACTTCAAGATGAAAAAGTAAATTGGCCACAAATTGGCTACCCATCTTCATGCACCTACCCTTAGTCAAATCAGTCTATTGAGCATCACCAGAACTGCATCAACACTTTTTAGGTGCACTATTCTCAGTTCATTTTGGCTGGAAAGCCCAATTTTGTTTTGTAAATATTTTATAGGCAGTGCGCCTCTTTTGTAAGCAGTGAGCTTTTGTATAAGAATAATGAGTCCTTTCAGGGAAGTGAGCCCTTGGCAGTGAGCCTTTTATTTTCAGTTTGAATCTACTTTATATTGTGAGTTAACCCTCATCGTAGTTTTTCCCTCGGGTTTTCCACATAAAAATTTGGTGTTTATTGTGTTGATTTACTTTCTATTATTTGTGTTTCATGCTCTTGCCTAATAACAAAATAGTGTGGTTGTGGAATTGATAAGTGTTGAAGTTTTAAGTTTGAAATCCCTAGCCGGATCCCCAAATGAGAAAGGAGTTTTCTTCCTTATAGCAACCACTTGGATATCAACATGTTGAGTTGTTTTTTGAGGGGGATTAAGTTGAAGGAAGCCTTTATTCTGTTTCTTAAAAGGTTGATAATTGTTTTGGTTTTTTTATTCATATTTTTTAGGTTGACTAGATGTGGATTTTGTGTCATGACTACTAATCGAGTTTTGATAATCATGAAGGGTAGTGCACAAGTATACGCAGGAAGGAAAATTCATCATGGTAAGCTTATCTTGTATCTTAGTTTGCAAATTCTCAATGAAAATCTATTGAAGGTGAGGATCGAGAATTTTTATGTCGATTTGGGAATAAAGTGATTGGTAGCATGAAATGAAGTTAGTAACTTTTTCATCTTCTTTTTGCTTATACATCTCATCAAATAGGCTAAGGTCATCTTAGGAGTCATGTGCACTTGGAAATGGTTTATAAATGCCTCAACGAGTTCATTGAATGAATAAATTGAGTTGTTTAGTAACGAGGAAAACCATTCTAAGGTGGTATCCTTCAAAGATCTAGGGAAAAGATTAGCCAAGATCTTATCCTCAAGGAAAAAATCACTACATAATGTGGTATAAGCAGAAAAATGGTTAGAAGGATCTCCTTCCCCCCATATTTCTCAAATCTAGGAATCTCTAGCCCTTGTGGTATCAACATTCTCAATATCTCCAAGGATAAGGGATTGCTTTTGACATAGTATGTAGGCTGGGCATTTTGATTTTGGATTATGGTGGAAACTTTCTTTTGAAGGGACGAAACGGTTTGAAAAAGTTGATTTATGATGGTGTCAATGGTCATTTTTTGAGATGGAGGTGAATATGGTGGAGGTGTATATGTGTTCAAGGGAGCAGTGAATGAAATGCTTATGGGAGGTAAAGTGGTAGGAGATATGATGTGCGATGCTACAAAGGTACTAGGGATGCTAGCGGAAATAACCAAGGAAGGAATGTTATTACTAGTAGGTTGCATTGTTGTGTACCTAACATGAGGGTTGGTATAGGTAGGAATAGAGGAAATTGTTGTGGGAGGAGGAATTTGAATTCCTCCTTGGCTTGGGACATTGTTTGAAGGTAAAGCACAACTAGTGGTTGGGGTAAGATGTTTTCCAAAAAAATGAACTATGTTACACACAAGATCAACTCTTTCTTCACTTTCAATCATGAGATGTATGTTATCTATGGTAGGGATAGTGGTGGTTGAAATGTTTTCAATACTTATTTGATTTTGTAGGTTTGCTAGGTCTTCATGGATTTGGATTATGTTTTCTTACGGAATAATAGCAACCATTGTATCAACAATTGTGACACTACGTGAAGGAAAATAGTTGTTAAGGGTATGGTCAATACCTAGTGAACTAGTATCAACACTAGTAGTGAAAGAGCTAGATAACCCAAGATCCACGGTAATTGTGCTATTGCGGGATGACATGAGTCTCGAACTTCATCTCACTATATTATTAGCAATAGGACACCAAGTTGTAAAACTCATGCAAGGGGTAATCTACAAGATAAATGCTATTCGATTCAAATGAAATTAAGCTAGATGTAATGAAATGAATGAACATAAACTATGCAAACTGAAACAAAAATGTGATATCAACAAACTAAAACATAGAAATAGAGAATTTAATGATGAAAAATTTAGTTTAAAATATGAAATGGGACTAAATTTCCCAAAGGGGTGTATGAGTCTCAATCAAGGTTTCAAACAGTGAATAACAATCACCACAAAATACCAAAAAATTAGGAAAAATAACCTGTACTAGTCCACTAAATCGCCTAGAGGGGCATATGAGTCCTAGATTAGGGTTTTTGCATAAATTTAAAAAAATTATGAGTGAATGTTATGTGTTTTGGTTTTTATGATGTCTAGACTAAGTGCAATTATAGTTTTCAAATGAATTTAAATGATATAAGATGCAAAAATGCAACCTATATGCACTTTCACTAATGCAAGATTTAGAAACCCTAGATGCAAATTAACTAATGCAAGTCCTAATGCAAAGTTAATGCAAGCTAGGTATAGGACTATGAGGCACTCCAAATAAAAAATAAGTTGTTCTAATGCAGGTTCACCAAAATGAAACCTAGGAAATAGGGTTCCACTTTTTGGGAGATGGAACAAAGGGGACAAGGGCCTCCTATTTCACTTAAGTTTCACTCAAGGAAACCTTATAGATCTCAATCCAAGGATGGTGAAGGAAAGATATCTAATAGAAGGGTGTACTAGGGTGTGATTAAAGACTAAAGGGGGTTCACTACCAAGCTAGGGCTTGGAAATACTAGTAACATGAAAAACCAAATGATATGCAAAGCTCAAATAAATGACCTAGAAATGAATGCAAATCAGAATAGTAAACTGAGAAATCAAGAGAGGTGCACTTGGAAACTTGTAAAAGCTTAGAACAAGGCCTGAAATGCTGAAAATGCCAACTTTAATGCACATTGGGGCTCATACACTAGGCTGGGTGATTTAGTCCTAGATTAGGGTTTCTAATAGAAACTGGAATCTAGAACTGTTGAATCAAGATCTACTAGAAATGTCTAAATTTAGGTATACTAGGAATCATATTCCACAAGTGGTGATTTAGTCCTAGTATCAAGGTTGCTCTAAAAATATGATATATTCTGATGACTTCCTATAGCTTCCTTCTTGCCAAGTCTCTCAGTCTGGATCACTAAAACGCAACCTGTAGGTGACTTTCTGTGATCTTGCAAGTAAGATTACAACTTTGACAACTTGACAACTTTTCTCCAATCTTGCTCTTCAATGAATCTTTAACCTAAACCACCTAGATCTACAATCACACATCAAAGAGAGGGAATTTTTTTGTTTTGTTATTGGATAGGGGTTTTCCTTGGTCAAACCCTGTTTTGGTAATCAAACCTTGAAATGAAATGAAATGAAATGGAGGAATGATGAATGAACAAATGAACTATGTTGCAACTCACCGAACCTTAGGAACAAAATGCTAAATTTTTTTATGTAATGGATACAATGGATTTAGATCTTGACTCTTTTTTGAATGATATGAATCTTGATTTGAATTCTTGCTTGAATCATAAAACCCTACATCACAAATGTTAGCTCAAAAATAAACATGATGCATGATGAATTTGACATGATCCTTGATACTTGAATAATGCTCTAAAATGCTTGATAATCACTCTTGAATGCTCTTGAACACTCTTGTGAACTAAAATTTTGGATAAGGATGCTTATTAAACTTGCTAGGTGAAAAATAAGTGAAATGACCTTGTATTTATACCTATTTATGCCAAACTTCTTGAAATTACAACACTACAAGCCGACATCAGATCTAGGAGAATAAAATCGAACTAAGAATTTGAATTTAATTTAGGTCTAAGCTAAGCGAGACTCATATGCCAATTGGGGCGTATGGGTCCCATTAGGCTAATCTTAGGACACATTTTTCAAGAAAGGTTTAGTTTAATGTGAAATCCAGATTAAGGACCCGAAACTTAGGTGGGACCCATATGTCCAAGGTGGCGTATGAGTCTCAGATCACTAAATCTAAGGCCATACAATCCAAAATCATTAATTTATGATTGGTCACTTGATATATGTCAGGATTATCCTTGAAGAGATGCATTAATTAAGGCTTGTGGATGCAAAATAAGGCCAATTAAAGCATAAAGAAGCCCAATTTTAGCAAGGAGGGCCCAAACAAGTGTGAAAATGTAAAGGGATACACTTTTCTACACTACAATAAGGTTAAATCATTTACTCTCAAATATGTGATAACAAATAAAGTGGAGTATAACTTTTCTTGAGGCATTAAAACATAAGTTTTGAAATTTTACCTTTAACACTAATTAGTATATAAATTGACCAAGTTTCTTAGAGCTAGTAGATGGATAATTTCTTAAATATGAATCTCTTAAGTTTGAAATTTAGAAACTATTCAAATTGGGTAAACCACCAAGTTTGGGGATATATTGATAACTTTCTTCTAACATATATTTAGGTGAATCTTGTTTCATATTTGATCCTTGAACTTGCAATTCTATATAATCCAAACAAGTTCTTTTAAGTCCAACCAATGGGGGTACCTTTTTTTATCATATAATCCTCAGAATTAATATGAAATTCATTGCTCAGTTAAGATGCTAGATGAATATGGATTTGATGACAATGTTACAATGGTACTAGAGTTATCTCCTAAATTCAATTCATGCTTGGGTGTTTTTTTTTTCATTGTGGTTTTTCACTCTCCTTAATTAATATTGTTTTTGCTTATTATGTCCTTTAGAATTGAAAATCTACCTTAATTGGGTAACCCTCTAGTCTCAAGGAGATCCAAAAGTTTATCCAAAAATTAAATTAAATGAGGAAATAAAGTTTGGAATAAAATTTGATCAACATCCTTGTACCCTTAAGTTATGAAGAATTATTCAAATGAGAATTAATAAACCCGACCATTAGGTGAACTATTTGTCATCACTTAATTCTTGGTTTTAAGGAAAGTAAAATGCTAAGTTGTGAAGATGGAATGACAAGGCTTTAATGATGTTAAAAGTTATATTTTAATTGTATTTCTTACTTGAAGGTTGGTGTAAGATTTCTTATTTAACATTTCTTTTCCTATCACTTTTAAACTCTCAACAGTTAAGTTTAAATCATACAATAATATGTTCCTTCATTGTAAACTGGAAGAATGGTTTGAAGCTAGGGAAGTTAATTAGGCATGCTCATAATGTAACAATTTTAGGGAGCAAGTTAGAACTATTTCTTACAACCAATTAGAGAAAAGGAAAACTAGAAAAGTTGTAAATGGAGAGATTTCATTGTTAACTCAATTAATATTATCATACAAATCTCAAGTTTTACCTTAGTAGTGTTGCAAGTTAAAATTTTTGATAGTTATGTTTGTTTAAGTTTGGGAAATTTCTTGGGGCATGAAATTTGGTATCAAAGCATGGTTTCAACACTAGGAACTTTGGGTCATGTTAAGCATTTAATCAATCTTTCTTTTGAAATGGGTTCTTTCATTTTAAGCATCGTGTGTTGTAATTTGTATGTTTCCTTCTTCAAGTATGACTTAGTTATGTATGGATATATCTCTAGTTATAAGTAATGATAAACATGTCTTTTGGGGATATTGTTATGTTTCAAATATTTAGGTAAGAGTACAAAGCTTGTGCTTAGGGTGTGCTTTAGGAAATTAGTTTTACCTTCTCTACCATTAACCCTACACTCAAACCAATTTCCTCTGGTTCCAAATAGATTGGTGTTGTTTATCTCATCTTTTATCAAAAGAAAAAATTTCTCCTTTTAATATGAGTTAGGTATTGTTATGTAGTTTTTCGCACACACACCCCGCTGGAAGCAGGGACCCTCTTTCGCTTCGGTTTTGGTGTCTTGGACCTTTCTTTTGGGGTTTTGTCTTACCTAGGCATGTGCTTAAAATGTTTATTTTAAATACCTAAGTGTTTCCCCCAAGTTATCCATTGAAAATATTAGGTTTTGGATGAATTTCGGGGTTTTTCCCTGATTCGGGATTTTCCACCCTGGTTGGATTTTCCCAGATCTTGCTTGGATTCTGGATGGATCTTGTTGCTCAGGAATTTTTGATCTTCGCAGAATTCCGTGTGGGTTAGACTTTCCTAGATTCTGCCCTGTCGTCGGCTCCCTGGGTTTCATGACTATCTTATCGATTGCATTAATGACTTCATACGTGCTTTGAAGGCTAGATTTTACTTGATTTCCGAGATCTTTCATGCCATCATGCTCACTATTTTCCATTGTCTGAATTGAGAGCTGCATCCTTAGAGTTTTTTCTTTGAGCTGTTGGCTTCGTTTTGGGATTTTTGGGCAAACTGTGGTTTGTAGTAACAGTTTCTTGTGCATTCCTGCGTCTGTTCTTTGAGGACTCCGTTCTCTTTGCATTTGCTAATTCCTGGATCAGTTTGGTTTCCGCATTACAATGGTATGTGTTTGATTGCTCTGTTGTGAATTAAATTTTGAGTGGCACGTTGGTATTGTGAGGGCTTGTGGGATTTGAATTCCTATTTATTTTTTTATTTCGTGCTAGGGTTGTTCCGTATTGCATCATTTGTCATCTCCCAGGCGAGTTTTGAGCTCTTTTGTTTGTTTGCATTTTGATGAATCTTTCCTGAGAGTAATTAGTAAACCCTAGTGATGACTTAACAGTGAAACAACTAAATTCTGAACTTGCCTGTGCGCTAATGGTGAATGAGTAGGGTTTTGGACCTAGGGCAATGTCGTATCAGGTGATTTCATCATAAAATTGACCTAGAATGCAGAGTAAATTCATGAAAGGCCCATCCCCGACTTGCCCTAAGTTAATTTTTTTGAAATCCATAGTTGGTTCAGTGTCTGGGTGAAATTGTGACTTTCCGTCCCTTACGAATATGTTCGCTATGATCTTTCATCGTCGGTGAGACCTCATACCGATCACCTTGTGTTTCGCCGAGGTCTTCCTAGGTTCATATTGGATCACTGTGACAGTGTCATTTTCACGCCGATAAATTCTCCTGTTCTAGTCAGTGAGACAAAGAGGATTCGCCGAGACCTCACCCCGTAAGAAAATGTCTCATTGACGTGCTTTCCTATTCACTTTCAGAAGGACCCAGTAGCTTCACTGATATTCATTTGCTTTGCCAAGACATCCATCCTTCGGGAAGACCTCCCACCGAGCACTTTTTCTTTCATCGAGCTCTGCTCTTTTCAGTCGCTGTAACCCTTCGAAGTCAAGGAGATGTCACATCAATCTTCCCGTGTCTTGCCGAATCCCTTTGTGAGTTTGTATTTAGTCGCCAGGACACTGTAATTCTCATGCCGAAAGTCTTTCTATCAGAAAGACAAACCTCATCGCCAAGAGCTCATAGCGGGTTCCTTTCATCTTGCCGATCTTCCATTCTGTCCCTGGGACTTTCGCTTTCGGTGAGGCCCTTTTGTCGAACATATCCTTCTCTTGTCGAGTGCTCTTCAAAGTCGGGGAGACATTCATGCTTCGCTGAGACCTTACCGCAAGATCCCTACTCTTGCCAAGAACTTCGCTTTCGGTGAAACTCCTAACAGTCGCCAGGACTTCATAGCGAGACCTTTCTTTCTTGGCGAGCCCAGATCTTCTGTTAGGATGACTTCATAATGTTGACAAGAGGTTATGCTGATGGAACTCTTCATTGACGAAATATAACGTAGTCGCTGGGACCTCTAGCCAAACTCAACATGTTTCACCGAAAGCCCCCCTAAGTCCATTTGTTCACCGTGACAGTGTCTTTCTCACACCGAAGGTCTCTCATGTTCTATCGCTAGTCGATGAGACCAAGAAAATTTGCTGAGACCTTATCCCGACTACCCGCTGGTCACATCAAAATGTTTGTTACATCGATGTTCGACAAGACTCTGTGACTTCTCCAGGACTTCATATCGATAAACTCTTGTCTAGCTAAAGTGATTGTTTAGACTCTGCCAGTCGGTGAGACATGGGGATTCACTGTGACTCTACCCCGAAGAAGATCTCTCATCGACATGACTTTCATATTCGCCTTCGGTAAGACGTGCCCCATTCGGCGTGACCTCTTTCTGAATGAAATTAGTTTGGCCAAAATACACTCATTTGCTTCGCTGGGACTCCCCCTAGTCGGCAGTACATTACACCGAAACCACTAGGTCTTAGCGAAACCTTTTCTGTCGACATTCTTCTGCAAGACTCCCAGAAGTCGCCAAGACTTCTCAGCGAAATGATTGACTCTTTCTGAAACTTCCCTTCCAGGAATCTCCTTTGGTCTGAAATTGTGCCTAAATCACAGATTTCTGTCGAGTCCGAATTTCTTCGAAATCCGCTGTCTCCCTAATTTTCTAAAGTCTCCTATCTAGCTCGTTCTTTGCGGGAATCCGTCCCTCACGGATTTTCCAGAAATCTGATGAAATGTGAAGGAACGTGAAATAGTTGGATTTGTTTATAATTTGTGATAAATTTTATGATTATTTCATGTCATATTTGGATCTCCCATGTGAATTTATTGATGGAAAATGATCAAGTTTAATGATTAAGTAGCTATTTCCTGGTTATTCCATTGGAATTCGATCGGTTTGGAATTTCCCGAAATTCCTCTCTAGCTCAAATTCCGCGGATGGTCTTGAAACCTGAAACATGTTGTGGTCATTCTATATGAGATTTAATGACACCTTGACTATGTGAGATGCATTCCAATGGTGTTTTAATGAATTGACCTTGCTTTCATGTGGTTTTTATTATATTTTCATGTTGAATGCAGGCCGAATCAAGTAAGGCGGCAGTTGGGTCTTCATTGTCTGATGCAGAGAGGATTAAGTTTAACATTAAGAGCAAGGTCCTTGAGAGTAAGATCACTTTTGTTTGGTCATAAGTCACTGATACAAATGTTGGCCTCTGGGATTATGAGGAATTTAAAGAAAGAATGGCGGTTGAGAATCCTCCTTTGGTGACTAGAAGGATAATGGAATTAGGCTTGTCCCATGTAGCGGGTTTCCCTTCTACGGTGCAATGCCATGAGCTGGTCCTTGAGTGCGCTAGGCAATATGATCAGGACACACAGAGGATAATTGGTCCTCAAGGGAGAGTTATTTCCAATCTCAACCTGGTCTCCATTGCCCAGGCCTTTGATATGCCAGAACGGTCTCATGTGGTGGGATTCACCATTGAGGCAGCTCAGGAGTTCTACGATGAATAGACCGTGAAGTCTCAGCAACTTATCAATTCCTAGATAGAGAAGCCCAACTCACACTATTCCAAGTTTCCTAAGCAGCTGTTTAGAGAAAAATTCAAAGTACTATGATGCCATCACATTTCTTAGCAGGGTGGTTGGATTGAGGAGTGCTGGTAGATTTGAGAATTGGATGTGCCATGCCATTATAAGGATGGAACAAGATAAAATTGACTACCATTGGGTAGGGGTCATTAGCCAAGTAATTCACATGCAATTGTCCAATGTGTTGCAGACAAAGACCTTCACAATGACCTCATATTTGGTCTAGAATGCACTTGCTAGATTCCATCCCTACATTGGATACAAAGGGAATTTTTGAAAAGGACATCATATATGAAGTTTTCCCTTAGTTGTATTTAGGAAGCTCAGACTATAGGAGGGAAAATGATGCATTTACCATGCATATCACCAGAATGCTTCAGGAAGCAGAGCATGTTAGAATTTCAGATCAAGCAAAGGAACTCATCAAGAAGTATGGAGCGTGGTTCATCCAGTTCCCAACTTTCTCCTACATTTGGATTGATGGCTGCCAAAAAGCCCCATACAGACTCCCAAGGTATCCCACTGATCACATTATATTGTTGGAAGTCACTAGGAAGATTTGTGACTTTGATGCCATCGTCAAGAAGGACAAGCATAAGACTGGATTTGGTGGAGACTTCCCCTTGAGGATTGGCACTAGAGAGGTTTTTCCTTCCATTGGTTCTGCCCAAGCTTCAGAGGAAGAAATGAGTGCTCTTGGTTTGTCTTCCCACTCCAAGAGAACCAGATTTGACATCACAGGAGAAGCTCAAAAGAAGGCCAGTAGAGAGTATGGCCATAAGGTTAATTTAGAGGACTACTGGGCCAATTGCGGTGATGAATATGAGGATAGGAAGAAGAAATTCTCTCGGCTTCTAGTGGATGCAGTCCGATTATATAATGTAAGGGTAGTGCCTGATCAATTGGAGGATGATGGGAACTTAATTCAGGATCATGCCTATGAGGGAGTAAAAGATAGGCCGATTGGTGATATAGATTGGTTAGAGGAGGAGCAAACGAAACTGAAGCAACTGATGGAGCCAGTCATCAAAGTTACCAAGATGTGGCTAAGGCATAAACTATGGGAATTGGAAAATAATGGTGTGCAATGCACCTATGCGCTAATGGGAGATTTGGATCCCCACTCCACCTTTGAAGAATCTACCGAACAAGATCCTAAGGGCAAGGGCAAGTTGGACTCTCCTTCCAAAATCAAAATTAAAGATGTTCAAGAAATGGAGGTCCAAGAGACGGAAAAATAGAGAAAGCCAAAGGCCAAAAAGAGGACAAAAACTAAGAGGTCTGAGTAGAAAGAAACTGAAAGGCAGGGACCTGAGGCTGATGATCCTGTACCCAAGAGGAGGAAAAGAATTGTCAAATTTTCAAAGAAGGCAAGCTCCAAGGTTGCAGAAGAGGTAACTTCCCTGCCAGTGGTGAATGTAGAAAGCTCAGAGGAGAAAGCAAAGATATATATAAGGAGATCTAGGAATCCTTCCCCAAAGGACAGTGTGCCTGAGGATGGCCTTCCTCTGGTTGTTTCTCATGACGTGCGGCATTATGATGTTCCTTCCACTCATGAACTAGGTGAGGCAAAAGAGGTTGATGAAGATCCAGGCACTGAGGGGGAGGAATTCCATGAAGGGGAACTCTACAGTGCAGAAGTAGAAATTGAAAAAGAAATGCAATCTCCCTTGGTTACATATGCAGAGTCACTAGTCATGAATGAAGTATTTGAATCTCCTCCAGGGGAGGAAGAAGCAGAGAAGGTCCTGTCACCTCAACATAACGAGGAACACATCGAGGAGGAAAGGAATAAAGATGGGACCCCTGAGAAACAAAATTTGGAAGAGGAGGCACCTAAGGATCAACAAAAGGAAATAGGACCGAGCCAAGTGCAATTAGAGCCTGCTGTTCCAGAATGGCTTGACAAAGAGATAAAGAAAAAAAAGGTTGTGGTAGAATACATGCCACAAATTGGGATGCACTGCTAGCCAAAATTGGAAAGGGTAAAGATAAGAAGGATAGAGTGATCTCAAGGGTTGAAAGGGATGGGGCATGTAAAAAAGTTGTTCACATCGCTACCCCTGCTCCAGGTAAACACAGAGGTGATGTGGTCGGAAAGGATTACAGTGTTCAAAATTTCAATCTAGGGCCTACATCAGTTGAGCAGTATATTGAAGACTATGAGGTCTCTAGTACAGTTATTGTGGATCGATTGAGGAAGGAAATGAAGACCAAGCAGGAACTTAAGAGAGAAAATGAAAATCTCAGGAAGTGCTTGGAGGAATTAATAAAGCCAATGCAATCCATTAATCCTTCTTCCTCTGCTACAAATCCTCTACCTTAGGAGACCATAACCGAGTTAGAAAAGATGAAAGTTTCCACCCTGGTCACTACAAATTGGTTAAAAGGGGTGGAAATAAAAGGTGATGGAGCTATTAAGGAAATTCTATCAACTGGAAAGGATGCTATCATGACAACCAGGTGGTTGAAACAAGTGTTGGCACAAGATAAAGAAGATATGGATCTTCCTCTGCGGAAAACCAGAACCATCATGCAGTACACCCAGGACAGGTTAATAAGTGACAAAATTCTTCCTTCTTCTAGAGCTGCCGAACCATGGGAGTGGTTCGAGGTATTACAAATTAGGCATAAAATATTGAAAAGGGTTTACAAATAGAGAAGACACATTGATGACACCCTAGCTGGTGTCTACAATGGTTGAATTGCTTTCTTTGAGATAATGACAGGACAAAGGAAGATCGCTCCCAAATGTTTGAGTCTGGAACAGTTGAGAAGTTGGTGGCAGGATGTTTATGCGCTACTTGATGATGGCTCCATTTCTGAGCACCAGCTGGAATATGCGGCCAACTACCTTGCAGTTATTGATAAGTATTGGACGGGATGTGCATTTAATGCTCATTTGACCCATTTTGAAGACTCTCCTAGCCGGGTTGTTGTGTTGAGTTATTGCTGCGAAACCCTTGCCTGGCAATGGGTTCCTGGAGAATTCTATATATTGGGCATTTGGCCTCATTTGAAAGAGTTAGAAATTGGTTAAAAAAGCTAGAGAAAAATAGTCAAGAAATTAGAAGTTAGATAGTTAGAAGTAGAGTAAGTTAGCAAGTAGTTTATTCTCAAGCAAATGTTGTAACAAAAATCTGGAATTGTTGCTATAGTGGACGATTTGAATACAAGAAATGACATTGTGATTTGGTGCCATACTGGTATTCTCTTGTCTTGCATGGTTCTCGTTCTTCTATCTTTAAAATTGCTTTGAGGAGGTTAATACTAAGATTAGATTTGATTAATAATGTCTGTGATTTAATACTTGAATGTTGTAGCAATCCTTCAGTCCATACTTTTTGCAACCAACTGACTGTTAGTTGCTTTGCATAGTTAGCCTGGACTTCATTTTTTCAGTGTGCTTAGTTCGATTGTGAGGGTTCGTTCATTTTAACTGCAATAGGGTTATTTGAATGAATGTTTATGATTTGAAAATCCTAACACCTCAGAAGATTACACTGTTCTCTATAAGATTGCAGATTTATCTGGGTCGAATAGAGATCAGTTTTGAGGGATTGGTCCATTTCGAGTATTGGTTACTTTCATTGTTGATCTTAGGAGTAGTATTAGATTTAGAAATATCTTTGAAACCTTCATTCTTTTGCTATTTCTTTGATTATTGGGTTAAATATAGGATTGAAGTATCACCAGTTTGTTAAATCTGATAGAATCAATTCAATAGTTTGCTTGTAGTAAGGTCCCATTGTGATTACCAACATTTTCACATTTTATCATTGAGTTTTTTATGCATTGTGAAGACCTAACATTAGAGACCTTGGGGTTATCTCTTGAGGCTTGCTGATAGAGATTTAGCTTTCAAGAGATAGGATATTGCATCTTCTCTGTGTTGTTGCTGTGCAGAAAACACCATCAACAGTGTTGGCACTAGAAGGAGGGTCTTGAATAAGCAAGCTGGATTGATTTTTGAACGCCATCTCTCCTGAGAGATTTAGAAGAAGGACAAGATTCAATGCAGGAGAGGAAGAATTTCAAGAGTTACCAGACCCCACTAGGTCAAGAAGGACCAACAGAAGGGGAGAATCATCATCATCTCATCCACTCCCATCATCCCTATCTTCATCAAGTTCATCTGAGTCTGAGGCCATTTCTAGTCCACAACCTCAGCCAGTCATAAATCAACCATTACCACCCACACCTCCACCAATGGATTTCCTGGCAACCAACCCATCTCCATTAAGCTTTGCTGTTTACAATGTCATGCCCAAAAACCCCGAACACTTTTGTTCAAAATTCCATATCAATGATCCAAATAAAGCCGCTTAGGAACATATCAGGATCTTTCACACTGGCCTTAAGGATAGAGGAATAAACCATGAGGATGTAGCATGTAGATTGTTTCCCTACTTGTTAGGGGAAGATGCATTCTATTGGTACAACCATCTACCCGCTGGATCTATCCAACATTGGACTGAGCTAGAGGCTGCTTTCTTGCAAAAGTTTCAAATCCCCATTAGTTCTAATGAGCTTTACCATTAGTTTAAAAATGTCAAAAGGGAGGTCAATGAACCTATATCATCTTTCAACAATAGGTTTCATCGTGCTTACACCAGACTACAATCTCCTTATGTTGTTGATGAACCCACTGCTCTAGAAGTCTATTACGAAGGACTTGATAGTTTGACAGCTACCTTTATGAAATGGAGTAATAACCCCCCTAAGAGTTTACTAGATGCATATGTAGAGGCTGTAAAAGTTAGCACTAATCTAAGACAACATCTATCTGGGCCTTTACCCTCATTAGGACCCATTGCTCACCCTGTACAAGTTCCAGCTCTCAGCCAGGCTTTAGCAAACCATACTCCAATCATGAATCTAGTACCTCAGTTGCCTCTGGTCCCTCACCCAGGGCCCCCTATGGGACAAATGTTATCCACAATGAGTTACCCCCAGAAAAATGTGAATCAACCCCTGCACCCTCAGCCCTAGGCTAGTTATCCTTCATACCTACAAAATTATGAAGTCTTGAACCAGTCACTAAATGCCAATGCTACAGTAGGGTATCCATAGAATAATGTGAATCAACCTTCATAGAGTAATCCTGACAAGGAGCGACTAGATGAGTTATCTGAACAAATAAAGAAACTGAATATGGAGGTAACGTACTTGAGAAACCAGAACAGTCAGTTGCAGGTCACTCAAAGGAACATGCAATCCAATCAGAGCAGAGAAAATACACAAGGACAACACTTCGATAGAGGGAAACGTTAGGATCGAGGATACTACAATCATGAAAGAGGATACAATAATGATAGAGGATATAATAATGAAAAAAGATAGAACTATGACAAGGGACAATCTTCTGGCTAGAACTTTGACCGAGGTGGTGGACAAGGTTTTGAGAGAAGACAACAGTCAGGACAGAACAAAACCTGGAACACAGGGCCCAATAATGGAGGAGTCCCCACCCCATTGGATCAACCAGTTAATCAACCTGTCAATCAGTTTGCCAGTCATCTAGTAAATCAAGAGAAGCCTCCTGGCGGTGTATATCTAGCTGAGGCTACTTTATCAGGGTGGTGCAGGCTCCACAAAACGAGTTAGCATTCTGAGTTGGACTGTCAAGAGTTCCAAACAACAGCCTCGATCTTCCAGTACGAAATGGAGAATAATGTGAGCGGTCAGGAAATTGTACCCTCTATTCCTTATGATTCACCAGTGTTGGTGCTGAACCATGCTCCTTTCCCTCAAAGTGAGGAGAATGTACCTGAAGAGGAATCTGGCCAGTTGGAGGATGAGGCAGATCAGGTATGTAACGGGGATGAAATGACAATTATTTGATGAGAATCCAGTGAATGATAATGGTCTGAGAGATGAGGAGGCTTATATTGGGGAAGTGCAAACCTTCCAGAGACCTGTCAAGAGGTATGATTTGAGGGAGTTGCCACACAGGTGCCCACAGGCTGGAGGTCCCTTTACCACTTCCATTCCACCGAATAATTTCAACATGCTTCCAGACCCTAATGCTAGCAATAATCCATCATTGCCTCAGGTGTCTAAGCAATATTTATCTCAAGATCCAGGACATGCTGATGTACCTAAAGGGAGAAATGCTGATGCAAGTAAAAGAAAGATGGTGGAATACCTGAGGGAGACCCCCAATAATTTAAATGAAGAAAAATTGACCATGTATGTTGCTGAAGAACTCCGAAGATTGAAGGTAAGTCTATCTGCATTTGAGCTATTAAGAGTTCCATCCATTAGGAATGCAGTCTTAGGTTCTTATGATGCAAGTTCCATGTCGCAAGATAAATCAGTTAATAAGAATGTCCATAAAGTATCTAGTTCTCAGCCAATAGGAGGG
This sequence comes from Sequoia sempervirens, assembly GCA_007258455.2. NCBI lineage: Eukaryota > Viridiplantae > Streptophyta > Pinopsida > Cupressales > Cupressaceae > Sequoia > Sequoia sempervirens. Next base: position 421,622,815 of record VDFB02105785.1, read on the forward strand.
AAAAATCAAGCTCATAATCAAGACCATATGCCCCCTGAAGATACTGGGAAAGAAAAGGATAAATCTCAAGTCGCTCAAGTAGATACTCCCTTAACTCTGTTTCAAGGGAAAACAGACACCCCCCCATTCTTGATTTTTGTCCGCATATTTGGCAAGAATTTGCATAATTATCTGCTAGATTCTGGTGCTTCAACTAATGCTATGCCCCTTGGTGTCTGTAGAGCTATGGGTATCACCCCTGCTGATTCTCAAAAGAAAGTCATATAGTTGGATAGGACTGAAGTCAATGTTGTAGGAGAGTTGAATATGATTCACATGCAGATTGCTTCTGATCCTAGGATTCAACAAGTTATTAATATACAGGTAGCTGACATACCTAACGCTTATGGCTTAATCCTGGGAAAAGACTTTACCAGGGCCTTGAATGGATATGTTTCCACTGATCATTGCCATATGTGGCTTCCCTAGAAGGGAGTTCCTAACCAGATTAGAATTGAAAGAGAACCCAAAATGAAATATATGATTACAAAATATTAGAAAACCTTAGCTGAAATTATGGTATCAGAAGTAAGTATGGGTAACTATATGCTTGCTGCCCCTTTCGAGGAGTTAGATTTGGAAGAGGTCCTCATTTTTCACGTGGCACCTGTTGACCTTACAAAAGGGTCTAGTGGTACTAGAGGCCTAGTGGAACCAGTTGAAAGTAATGATGATCTAGAGGATAGGCAGCTTGGTCTGCTAGATAATTTTCAAGAGTTCATTCAAAAATGCATTGAAGATCAAATTCAGTTAGGAAGAAGAACGAACTTTGAAGAGTTACTTCTGCCCAATTGGTGTAGGGTGCATAATGCTGCTCATTCAGAATTAGATTGCTACTTATGCTAGGTTGCAGTGGAACAAATATAGAAACATACCAACCCCACTCCTGTAGCTAGAATTGATAACATGAATGTCCCAGAAGATCCTAAAGGAAAAGGAATAATGCCTTCTGAAAGGCCACCTAGCAGTAACAGTGCAAGTAATAGAGCAAGAGACTCTATAGTTGCTGGATGCTAGACTCCGAGATTTGATGGGTCCAAATCAAAGCAAGGGGCTGGAGCTAGCTTTGAGCTGATTAGTCCAAGAGGTAAGACATTCTTCGCTGCTCATAGACTTCAATTTCACTGTACGAACAATGTAGCCGAGTATGAAGCCTTAGTGCATGGATTGTTGATGGCATTAAAGAAAAGGGTTAAGATCTTGCAAGTGTATGGAGATTCTGAATTAGTAGTCAAGCAAGTTAGAAGGAAGTACTCTTTCCATGACAGAAGAATGACTAACTATAGACATAGAGTACAAGACCTTATTGAAGGATTTGATGCCTTCAACATTTAGCTGATTCCATGAAATAAAAACTAGACAACTGATTCCTTGGCCCAGGCAGCTAATACTCTGCAACCTCTATCTCTTTTTGGGTTGAAAAAGTTTACTGTGGAGCTGAACCCAGTACCCTCAGTACCCGATAATGTCACCAACTTCTAGGTATTTGAAGATGACAAGTATATTCTAGATTTTATCACAAATACATATGTTTTCTCTTCTCACATCATCGACGAAACTGAGCTCCAAGAAGTAGAGATGGACATTGAAGGGGTAATCAATCTGAAGACCAACACTATTCCCCAGGGGATGGTACAATTAGAAAGAATCTTTGATCTCGATAGGATCATAAATCAGGAACATGATGCCAAGAAAGAGTCCATTAGCAGACAGTGTGATAAGTATAATGTGGGATCCTAGGATGATGTCAAAAACATCTTCCTCAGTAAAGTATGCACTCCAGAAGAAAGGCAATGAATTATTGATACATTGCATAGATATCCAGATGTGATCGCCTGGAGTTATGAAGACTTAAAGACTTATGATACATCAATCATAACTCATACTATCCCTCTCAATTTAGGAGCAAATCCTTTCAGACAGAGGCAGAGGCCTATTAATGCTCTACTGGAACCTATAATACAAAAGGAAGTGCAGAAATTGTTGTTTGCAAGAATCATATTCCAGTTAGACACTCTACTTGGGTTGCAAACCTGGTTCCAGTACAAAAGAAAAATGGTGAAATCAAACTATGTGTGGATTTTAGAAATCTGAACAGAGCATCAGAGAAAGATAATTATCCAGTACCCTCACTGGATGAAGTGCTTCATATTGTCAACGGATCCTAGATGATGTCCTTCTTGGACGGTTATTCAGGGTATAACCAAGTTATGGTGCAGTATGAAGATAGGCACAAGACTGCCTTCACCACCAAGTGGGGCACTTTCAACTACAGAAGGATTCCTTTTGGCCTGATTAATGCTGGAGCTACATTCCAGAGAGCAATAGACATAGCCTTCAAAGACATCATTGGTAAGTGCATAATCATTTGTATGGATGATCTAACTATCTTTTCCCAAAAGAGAGATGATCATATTTTAGATTTATGCAAAGTTTTTCAGAAATGTAGAGTTTGGGATATCCCTCAACCCAAAGAAATGCATCGTTGGAGTAACCGAAGGTAAGTTATTAGGGCATATTATCTCTGAAAAGGGAACGTATAGAGGCTATTATGAAGATTCCACCACCTGCTAGTAAAAAGGAAATGAAGTCATTCTTCGGCAAGATCAACTTTGTTAGGAAGTTCATCACTGGGTTTGCAGAAATAGTTAAACCACTGAATGCAATGTTGAAGCAGGAGGCCAAGGTGGAGTGGAATGTAGAAGCGAAGGAAGTATTTGCTAAAATAAAGAGGGCTATTACTGAAGCCCTAGTTTTAGTAAGTCCCGATTATGCTAAACCATTCTACATATATTCACTTGCTTCTGACCACTCCTGTGCTGCTATATTAACTCAGAAATCTAACCAAGGCAATGAACATCCCATAACATTCATGAGCACACCATTGAAGGATGCGGAGCTGAGGTACCCAAATGTGGAGAAGCAGGCTTATGCCTTAGCCAGGGCAGTCAAAAAATTTAGACATTACATCCTCAGAAATAAGATCTTTGCTATAGTTCCCGATCCTCCAGTTAAGCTACTATTGATACAAAATGAACTGGGAGAATGTAGAGCCAAGTGGGTAACTATGCTACAGGAGTATGATATGGAAATTCAGCCCATGAAGCTGGTAAGAGGGTAGGGGCTCACAAAGACAATGGCAAAGATAGGCCCTGATCTTACAACTTAGGCTTATACTTTAGAGGATGTTTCTCCTGGCGAGTGGTATGATGATGTTGTTCATTATCTCCTGACCCAGAGATGCCCTGATCGTCTCAATTCAGTACAAAGAAGGGCATTGCGCTTAAAGAGTGATAGTTTCATGTTAAAAGGGGCTGTCTTATACAAGATAAATCTTGAAGGTGTGTACTTAAGGTGCTTAGGAAGGGCAGAATCTGAAAGAATGATGTCAAAATTTTATGACAGATATGGTACAAGCCATGGGTCAGCGCCTTCTACAGCAAACCAGATTCTCAGAGCTAGTTACTATTGGCCTACGTTATTCAAAGATACCCACAACCATGTCAGGACTTGTCATGTGTGCCAGTCTGTAGCAGCGAAAGAGAAGTATGCCACACTCCCACTCTAGTCTATCTTTGAGGTAAAACCTTTTGTACAATGGGGAATGGACTTCATTGGCCCCATCAATCCACCCTCCTTTGCTGGTCATAGGTATATTCTCACCATTACTGATTATTTTACACGATGGAAAGAAGCTCTTGCATGCAAACAGTGTACTTCTAAGGTAGTAATTAATTTCCTTGAATCTGGTATTCTTAATCGTTTTGGGTGCCCTATGTCTTTAGTATGTGATAATGGCCCTGCATTTTCATCATTGAAATTTTCTAACTGGGCTTTTGATCACGAGATTATCATCAAAATTGCATCCAACTATTACCCCCAGGGTAATGGGTTAGCTGAGTCATCCAACAAAAATATCCTGACTGTTATCCGCAAACTATTAGAAAGAAATCCGAAGGATTGGCATACCCAACTTAGGTTTTCTCTTTGGGTAGATCATACAAGACATAAAGCTTCTATAGGGATGTCACCCTACCACTTGGTTTATGGATTAGAACCTATGTTCCCTATACAATTGAAAATTCCTACCCTTCAGTTCATTAATGAGTATTATGATGAGGGAGACAAACGTGAGTCTAGACTTGCCGAATTGTTGCACCTTGAAGAAAAGAGGGATAAAGTCCTGGAGAACTTTGCTAAACATCAAGGAGTTGTCAAGACATGGTTTGATAAGAGAGCCAAGGTTAAAGCGTTTAGGATTTTTGACTTGGTTCTTTCCTGGGATAAAGCCCATGATCGTAAGGGAGAGCATGGAAAATTTGATAAACTTTGGCTTGGACCTTACCAGATCTCATAAATTCTGGGAGATAATGCTTTTCGTTTGAAAACTCTCACTGGAGAGGATATCCCACTGCCTGTCAATGGGTAGTATTTGAAGCATTATTTCCAGTCTTGAGTTGTTTTCAGCTCTCGTCTTGTATATAGTTAGATTAGGGTTTTCCTTTCTGCTTTGCTTTTGTTTGTTTTGGTTAGTGTCGGTTTTCTTTTGGTTTGTTTGTTTTTGCGTTGCTTTTTCTTTGGGGGTTTCGTTGTTTTCGCCTAGATGTGTTGCACCTGCATAGCAGATTTATCTTCTCTGGAATTGTTCTAAGTATTTCGTTGGTGAAATTTAGTCTTGCATCTTGAAAGGATGGTTGAAGTCTTTGCTATTGCCAATAGTCTTAATGTCAGATTTATAGAAGATTGGTCACTGGCTTTGATTCGAATTTGAAGTACTCTGAAAATCTTATATCCACCATATATCTTAAGAATCCTGCTGTCACTATAGGAATCCTTGTGAAGTCTTGTCAAGTGAAAAATCCTATTTCTGCTTCAGTGCCACTGTGGTTCTCAGCCCTGAGTGTGAGCTTCATTGTTCACGAGTTGAAATGAAAGAGAAATATAAAGAATATCAAAGGAAAGAAAAATGAAATATTGAATATCAAAAGAATAAATTCAACTTATCAGGGGTACCTGAATATCTCTACCGGGGGCTATGGACGCCTGGCTAGAAGTAGAGCTATGTTCAGGAGAGTCACAATGATAACCTCATCGGGGCTATGGACGCCTGACTGGCAGTGAGGCCCTATCCAGGTTGCTTTTGAAGTTAGAATCCTTATGTAGCCTGACTTGACTGAACTTGGTTTCTGTAGTAACTTAAGGAGGGGAATGAACTCATGCACAGACACTTAGATTTTATGTTTATGGAAGGTTTGGTCTATCCTTTGGTTCTAATTCTTTGAATCTTTGCATCCTGACTTGTTTGTTTGATGGTGAGATTGAAATAAGAGATTTTGAGTTCTTGATTCTTGTTCGTCATCAAATGCTCTGGAGCATTTTCCCAGCAGAAGTTGCCATTTGTTGTGCAATTTTTTGCACACACGCCCCGCTGGAAGTAGGGACCCTCTTTCGCTTCGGTTTTGGTGTTTTGGCCCTTTCTTTTGGGGTTTTTTCTTACCTAGGCATGTGCTTAAAACGTTTATTTTGAATGCTCAAGTGTTTCCCCCAGGTTATCCATTGAAAATCTTAGGTTTTGGATGAATTTCGGGCTTTTGCCCTGATTCAGGATTTTCCACCCTGGTTGGATTTTCTCGGATCCTGCTTGGATTCCGGATGGATCTTGTTGCTTGGAAATTTTCAATCTTCACGGATTTCCATGTGGGTTGGACTTTCCTGGATTCCGCCCTATCGTCGGCTCCCCGGGTTTCATGACTGTCTTATTGATTGCATTAATGGCTTCGTACATGCTTTGAAGGCTAGATTTTACTTGATTTTCGAGATCTTTTGTGCCATCATGCTCACTATTTTCCATTGTCTGAATTGAGAGCTGCATCCTTAGAGTTTGTTCTTTGAGCTGTTGGCTTCGTTTTGGGATTTTTGGGCAAATTGTGGTTTGTAGTAACAGTTTCTTGTGCATTCTTACGTCTGTTCTTTGAGGACTCCGTTCTCTTCGCATTTGCTAATTCTTGGATCGGTTTGGTTTCCGCATTACAATGGTATGTGTCTGATTGCTCTGCTGTGAATTGAATTTTGAGTGGCACATTGGTATTGTGAGGGCTTGTGGGATTTGAATTCCTGTGTATTTTTTTATTTTGTGCTAGGGTTGTTCCGTATTGCATCATTTGTCATCTCCCAGGCGAGTTTTGAGCTCTTTTGTCTATTTTCATTTCGATGAATCTTGCCTGAGAGTAATTAGTAAACCCTAGTGATGACTTAATAGTGAAACAACTAAATTTTGAACTTTCTTGTGCGCTAATGGCGGATGAGTAGGGTTTTGGACCTAGGGCAATGCCGTATTAGGTGATTTCATCATAAAATTGACCTAGAATGCAGAGTAAATTCATGAAAGGCCCATCCCTGACTTTCCCTAAGTTAAAATTTTTGAAATCCATAGTTGGTTCAGTGTCTGGGTGAAATCGTGACTCTCTGTCCCTTCCGAATATGTTCGCTGTGACCTTTCATCGTCGGTGAGACCTCATACCGATCAGCTTGTGTTTCGCCAAGGTCTTCTTAGGCTCATATTGGATCGCTGTGATAGTGTCGTTTTCACGCCGATAAAGTCTGCTGTTCCAGTCGGTGAGACAAAGAGGATTTTCTGAGACCTCACCCTGTAAGAAAATGTCTCATCGACGTGCTTTCCTATTTGCTTTCGGTAGGATCCAGTAGCTTCATCGATATTCATTTGCTTCGCCAAGACATTCGTCCTTCGGGAAGACCTCCCACCGAGCACTTTTCTTTCATCGAGCTCTACTCTTTTTAGTCGCTGTAACCCTTCGAAGTTGGGGAGATGTCACATCGGTCTTCCCGTGTCTCGTCGAAGCCCTTTGTGAGTTTGTATTTAGTTGCCAAGACACTGTAATTCTCATGTCGAAAGTCTTTCTATCAGCAAGACAAACCTCATCGCCAAGAGCTCATAGAGGGTTCCTTTCATCTTGCTGATCTTTCATTTTGTCGCTAGGACTTTCACTTTTGGCGAGGCCCTTTCGCTGAACATATCTTGCTCTTGTCGAGTGCTCTTCAAAGTCGGGGAGACATTCATGCTTCGCTGAGAACTTACCGCAAGATCCCTACTCTTGCTGAGACCTTCGCTTTCGGCGAAACTCCAAAAAGTCACCAGGACTTCATAGCGAGACCTTTCTTTCTTGGTGAGCCTAGATCTTCTGTCGGGATGACTTCATAATGTCGGCAAGAGGTTATGCCGATGGAACTCTTCATTGGCGAAACATAATGTAGTCGTTGGGACCTCTAGCCGAACTCAAAACGTTTCACCGAAAGCCCCCCTAAGTCCATTTGTTCACCGTGACAGTGTCTTTCTCACACCGAAGGTCTCTCATGTTCTATCGCTAGTCGGCGAGACCAAGAAAATTCACTGAGACCTTATCCCGACTACCTGCTGGTCACATCAAAATGTTTGTTACATCGACGTTCGACAAGACTCAGTGACTTCGCCAGGACTTCATATCGATAAAATCTTGTCTGGCCGAAGTGATTGTTTAGACTCTACCAGTCGGTGAGACATGGGGATTCGCTGTGACTCTACCCCGAAGAAGATCTCTCATCGACATGACTTTCATATTCGCCTACGGTGAGACGTGCCCCATTCGGCATGACCTCTTTCCGAATGAAATTAGTTTAGCCAAAATACACTCATTTACTTTGTTGGGACTCCCCCTAGTCGGTAGGATGTTACACCGAAACCACTAGGTCTTAGCGAAACCTTTTCCGATGACATTCTTTAGCGAGACTCCCAGAAGTCGCCAAGACTTCTCACCGAAATGATTGACTCTTGCCGAAACTTCCCTTCCGAGAATCTCCTTTGGTCCGGAATTGTGCCTAAACTGCGGATTTCCGTCGAGTCCGGATTTCTTCAAAATCCGCCGTCTCCTTGATTTTCTGAAGTCTCCTATCTGGCTCGTTCTTCGCAGGAATCCGTCCCTCACGAATTTTCCCAAAATCTGATGAAATGTGAAGGAACATGAAATAGTTGGATTCGTTTATAATTTGTGATACATTTTACGATTATTTCATGTCATATTTGGATCTCCCATGTGAATTTATTGATGGAAAATGATCAAGTTTAATGATTAAGTAGCTGTTTCCTGGTTATTTCATTGGAATCCGATCAGTTTGGAATTTCCTGAAATTCCTCTCTGGCTCAGATTCCGCAGATGGTCTTGAAACCCGAAATGTGTTGTGGTCATTCTATATGAGATTTAATGACACCTTGACTATGTGAGATGCATTCTAATGGTGTTTGATGAATTGAACTTGCTTTCTTGTGGTTTTTATTATATTTTCATGTTGAATGTAGGCCAAATCAAGTAAGGCAGCAGTTGGGTCTTCATTGTCTGATGCAGAGAGGATTAAGCTAGACATTAAGAGCAAGGTCCCTGAGAGTAAGATCACTTCTGTCTGGTTAGAAGTCACTGATACAAATGTTGGCCTCTAGGATTATGAGGAATTTAAAGAAAAAATGGTGGTTGAGAATCCTCCTTTGGTGACTAGAAGGATAATGGAATTAGGCTTGTCCCATGTAGTGGGTTTCCCTTCTATGGTGCAATGCCATGAGCTGGTTCTTGAGTGCGCTAGGCACTATGATCAGGACACATAGAGGATAATTGGTCCTCAAGGGAGAGTTATTTCCAATCTCAACCTGGTCTCCATTTCCCAAGCCTTTGATATGCCAGAACGGTCTCATGTGGTGGGATTCACCATTGAGGCAGCTCAGGAGTTCTACGATGAACAGCCCATGAAGTCTCAACAGCTTATCAATTCCTGGCTCGAGAAGCCCAAGTCACGCTATTCCAAGTTGCCTAAACAACTATTTAGAGAAAAATTCAAGGAGTACTATGATGCCATCATGTTTCTTAGCAGGGTGGTTGGATTGAGGAGTGCTGGTAGATTTGAGAATTGGATGTGCCATGCCATTATAAGGATGGAACAAGATAAAATTGACTACTATTGGGCAGGGGTCATTAGCCAAGTAATTCACAAGCAATTGTCCAATGTGTTGCAGACAAAGACCTTCAAAATGACCTCATATTTGGTCTATGCATTTGCTAGATTCCATCCCTACATTGGATACAAAGGGAATTTTTAGAAAGGACATCATCTATGAATTTTTCCCTCAGTTGTATTTAGGAAGCTCGGACTATAGGAGGGAAAATGATGCATTTACCATGCATATCACCAGAATGCTTCAGGAAGCAGAGCATGTTAGAATTTTAGATCAAGCAAAGGAAATCATCAAGAAGTATGGAGCGTGGTTCATCCAGTTCCCAACTTTCTCCTACATTTGGATTGATGGCTGCCAAAAAGCCCCATACAGACTCCCAAGGTATCCCACTGATCACATTATATTGTTGGAAGTCACTAGGAAGATTTGTGACTTTGATGCCATCGTCAAGAAGGACAGGCATAAGACTGGATTCGGTGGAGACTTCCCCTTGAGGATTGGCGTTGGAGAGGTTTGTCCTTCCATTGGTTCTTTCCAAGCTTCAGAGGAAGAAATGAGTGCTCTTGGTTTGTCTTCCCACTCCAAGAGATCCAAATTTGACATCATAGGAGAAGCTCAAAAGAAGGCTAGTAGAGAGTATGGCCATAAGGTTAATTTAGAGGATACTGGGCCAATTGCGGTGATGAATATGAGGTTAGGAAGAAGAAATTCTCTCGACTTCTAGTGGATGCAGTCTAATTATATAATGTAAGGGCAGTGCTTGATCAATTGGAGGATGATGGGAACTTAATTCAGGATCATGCCTATGAGGGAGTAAAAGATAGGCCGATTGGTGATATAGACTGGTTAGAGGAGGAGAAAACGGAACTGAAGCAACTGATGGAGCCAATCATCAAAGTTACCAAGATGTGGCTAAGGCATAAACTATGGGAATTGGAAAATAATGGTGTGCAGTGCACCTATGCGCTAATGGGAGATTTGGATCCCCACTCCACCTTTGAAGAAGCTACCGAACAAGATCCCAAGGGCAAGGGCAAGTTGGAATCTCCTTCCAAAATCAAGATTAAAGATGTTCAAGAAATGGAGGTCCAAGAGACAGAAAAACAGAGAAAGCCAAAGGCCAAGAAGAGGACAAAAATTAAGAGGTCTGAGCAGAAAGAAACTGAAAGGCAGGGACTTGAGGCTGATGATCCTGTACCCAAGAGGAGGAAAAGAATTGTCAAATTGTCAATGAAGGCAAGCTCCAAGGTTGTAGAAGAGGTAACTTCCCCGCCAGTGGTGAATGTAGAAAGCTCAGAGGAGAAAGCAAAGATATATACAAGGAGATCTAGGACTCCTTCCCCAAAGGATAGTGTGCCTAAGGATGGCCTTCCTTTGGTTGTTTCTCATGACGTGTGGCATGATGATGTTCCTTCCACTCATGAACCAGGTGAGGCAAAAGAGGTTGATGAAGATCCAGGCACTGAGGGGGAGGAATTCCATGAAGGGGAACTCTACAGTGCAGAAGCAAAAATTGAAAAAGAAATGCAATCTCCCTTGGTTACATATGCAGAGTCACCAGTCACAAATTAAGTAGTTGAATCTCCTCCAAGGGAGGAAGAAGCAGAGAAGGTCCTGTCACCTCAACATAACAAGGAACACATCGAGGAGGAAAGGAATAAAGATGTGACCCCTAAGAAATAGAATTTGGAAGAGGAGGCACCTAAGGATCAAAAAAAGGAAATAGGACCGAGCCAAGTGCAATTAGAGCTTGCTGTTCCAGAATGGCTTGACAAAGAGATAAAGAAAAAATAGGTTGTGGTAGAAGACACGCCATCGAATTGGGATGCACTGCTAGCCAAAATTGGAAAGGGTAAAGATAAGAAGAAGGCTAGAGTGATCTCAAGGGTTGAAAGGGATGGGGTGCGTAACAAAGTTGTTCACATCGCTACCCCTACTCCAGGTAAACACAGAGGTGATGTCGGAAAGGATTACAGTGTTCAAACTTTCAATCTAGGCCTACATTAGTTTATTAGGATATTGAAGACTATGAGGTCTCCAATACAGTTATTGTGGATCGATTGAGGAAGGAAATGAAGACCAAGTAGGAACTTAAGAGAGAAAATGAAAATCTCAGGAAGTGCTTGGAGGAATTAATAAAGCCACTGCAGTCCATTAATCCTTCTTCCTCTGCTACGAATCCCCTACCTCAGGAGACCATAACCAAGTTAGAAAAGATGAAAGCTTTCACCCTGGTCACTACAAATTGGTTAAAAGGGGTGCAAAGAAAAGGTGATGGAGCTATTAAGGAAATTTTGTCAACTAGAAAGGATGCTATCATGACAACTGGGTGGTTGAAACAAGTGTTGGCACAAGATAAAGAAGATATGGATCTTCTTCTGTGGAAAACCAGAACCATCATGGAGTACACGCTGGACAGGTTAATAAGTGATGAAATTCTTCCTTCTTCTAGAGCTGCCGAACCATGGGAGTGGTTCGAGGTATTGCGAATCAGGCATAAAATATTGAAAAGGATTTACAAACAGAGAAGACACATTGATGACACCCTAGCTGGTTTCTACAATGGCTACATTACTTTCTTCGAGATAATGACGGGACAAAGGAAGATCGCTCTCGAATGTTTGAGTTTGGAACAATTGAGAAGTTGGTGGCAGGATGTTTATGCGCTACTTGATAATGGCTCCATTTTTGAGCACCAGCTGGATGATGCGGCCAACTACCTTGCAGTTATTGATAAGTATTTGGCTTATAAGGTAGATTGGGATAAGTCAGTCAAACACTCAATGGATGAGATTGCATCCATTGAAAGACGACTTAGGGTTCTACCCTTGTCACCAGTCGCTGGCTTGGATGAGATGTTCTTGAAAGTACATAAAGTGCTGGGTCTAAATATGGATAATAGGGAAGGGAGCTAATGATGGGCCACAACGCGATTTGTGCTTCACTTGTATCCTCCCGCGCATCGTCCGAGCTACGGATCTCAGGCTGACTTGGACGGGATGTGCATTTAATGCTCATTTGACCCATTTCGAAGACTCTCCTAGCTGGGTTGTTGTGTTGAGTTATTGCTGCGAAACCCTTGCTTGGCCGACGGGTTCCTGGGGAATTCTATATATTGGGCATTTGGCCTCATTTGAAAGAGTTAGAAATTGGTTAAAAAAGCTAGAGAAAAACAGTCAAGAAATTAGAATTTAGATAGTTAGAAGTAGAGTAAGTTAGCAAGTAGTTTATTCTCAAGCAAATGTTGTAACAAAAATCTGGAATTGTTGCTATAGTGGACAATTTGAATACAAGAAATGACATTGTGATTTGGTGCCATACTGGTATTCTCTTGTCTTGCATGGTTCTCGTTCTTCTACCTTTAAAATTGCTTTGAGGAGGTTAATACTAAGATTAGATTTGATTAATAATGTCTGTGATTTAATACTTGAATGTTGCAGCAATCCTTTAGTCCATACTTTTTGCAACTAGCTAACTATTAGTTGCTTTGCAAAGTTAGCCTAGACTTCATTTTTTCAGTGTCCTTAGTTCGATTGTGAGGGTTCGTTCATTTTAACTGCAATAGGGTTATTTGAATGAATGTTTATGATTTGAAAATCCTAACACCTCAAAAGATTGCACTGTTCTCTATAAGATTGCAGATTTATCTGGGTTGAATAGAGATCAGTTTTGAGGGATTGGTCCATTTCGAGTATTGGTTACTTTCATTGTTGATCTTAGGAGTAGTATTAGATTTAGAAATCTCTTTGAAACCTTCATTCTTTTGCTATTTCTTTGATTATTGGGTTAAATCTAGGATTGAAGTATCACCAGTTTGTTAAATCTGATAGAATCAATTCAGTAGTTTGCTTGTAGTAAGGTCCCATTGTGATTACCAGCATTTTCACATTTTATCATTGAGTTGTTTATGCATTGTGAAGACATGACATTAGAGACCTTGGGGTTATCTCTTGAGGCTTGCTGATAGAGATTTACCTTTCAAGAGAGATAGGATATTGCATCTTGTCTGTGTTGTTGCTGTGCAGAAAACACCATCAATAGGTATCAATCTAGGTGATCATTGTTAGCTTCCTTATGGCTTTTTAGTATTTCTTGGAAAATGTTAGTGTCTAAGGTAAAATTCAATCGTCAATTCAAGGAGTTTAAAACAAGGTAGTAAGAATCTATAATATATGGTTGATAAAAGTTATGTGGAAATGTTTTTCATTAAGGAAAATGAAAAAAATAAATAGTCCAAATTATCTTTAGGTTCGGTAAATCTATAATTGTGTTGTATTAGTGAGATCTTGAATTGCGAAAGTGTTTTCACAAGCAATCTTGAAAACAAATCATTACATCTAGTTATGAATTAATCTATGTGGGTCTTTTGTGAGTTTATATTATGTTTGATTGAAACTTGAATGCATATTGGAATTGGGGATTTATTTAGTGATTGGTAATTTTCATTATGGATTTAAATTTAAATTATTTTATTATTGTAGCACTCTGAAAATATTGAGTTAGTTAGTAAGGTAGGTAAGGGGTCAATCTTGAACCCTTGGGACGTGGGATGAAGTGTGAAACCTTATAGTAGTTAGGAAAACTTGGAGATACAAATAGAGGCATGAAAATATAACAATGTTAATTAGGATTCAAAACTTAGATTAGGCTATAAATAATTATTTTCATGTGTGCACCTCACAAAATTGCAATGATGCTCAACTAATTGTGATGTAGGAAAATCGGAGTAACATTGGATTATAGAAGTATGTCCATAATATTTGATATAATCTTTGATTTTTAATCTAGTTACGTGGATGTTGTATTGAATATATTTCTTTCCTCCTTGTTGTTCATGATTATATTCCAAATGGAGTACTTATTTAAATAACCTCCGCATTGGTTAGATATATTATTAGAGTATGGTTACTTCAAAAGTATATATATATATATATATATATATATATATATATATATATATATATATATATATATATATATATATATATATATATATATATATATATAGAAGATAGTACAAATTAGGTGACAAGTATTAAGAAATTAAATTTCTCAATCATTAGAGAATCTTCACATGCATGCTTATACTTTTTCCTTATGTAAGAAATTATAAATGAAAGAATATAAAAAAATTAAAATATTATTTATTTACAAGGATATCTTCAAGGTTCTATTAGCTATATAGAGATCATGTGAAACTAGTTGACCTTGATTTAGGGATATAATTTATCGTCAAGTACACATATAGGTAAGCTTACTAATTCTTACAACCATGTTATATATTATTTGATTGATAAACCTATTGATAATACCTCTAGGAATTTTCTTCCTAAGTTTATTCCAAAATTCAATTGTAGGAGATATTACCCCACTCTTGTCCTAGTAATTGAATTAACAATTTTATTTTAATGAACCCCTACATTATATTACTGACTATACATCCCTAGTATTTCAAAAAAAGTTATAGGGTTTAGGACCTTCAACATTGGGACCTAATAATGGTTTCGTCCTAAGGATTTTCAATTTAGTTTGCATTCTAAGGGCCCTAGTGACTCAAATTTGTATTGTTATAATAATATTTTTATAACTATGCATTATTTTTGTGCAAGTTGAATCCCTTCAATTATGTCCGATAAATTATGCTCAAGAAGAAATAATATATTAGGGTCAAAGGAAATTGAAGACCTTGCTGGTAAACTTAATGACCTTGAACCTCTAAATTTATTCAAGGTTTTCCTCTTTTGGAAGAGGTGGCGACTATATGTTGCAAGAATAACCTTACTTTTGTTATACCTTATTGGTATTGGTGTTTCTAAATCACATATTGCATCAATAATATATTATTATTACATCTACTTATGTTGTTCTTCCCATTTTTAGATATGTCATTTTGTTACAGCTTAGTGTTCCATAGGTTAGTGTGTGATCAATCATTGCTAACTCAAATGGATTTAAAATTTCAATAGGTGCTCCTTTTATCTTACCCTACTAAATATATTGAACTAGCTACTTGCGATTCTTATGAAGATTCTTATTCCTTTTATTTCAAAAAAAACCTTGTAAAATGTGATAATCCATACTTATGCTTACAAGAATGTGTAAAATAATATGCAATAAGATAGTAAAATTTCTAAAATGAAAGAATAATATGATGATTATATCATGCTATTATCAGCAAATGAATACAATGATATTGAATTAGTTTTCTCGATTCATTATCTTTTCCCTAGATTTATATTTATAAACAACTAGACCTAACTTGAGTTGATTATAAAATTTAATCTATGAAATATAGGGTAGTCAACTAGTTTCCTAAGTTTGTGGGTATGATGCCCAACTAAGACACGCACATGACATTTCATTTTTAGATTTTATGGATAAGTCAATTTATAAATATGAGGACATGTAGATGGAATTTATTCTTTTAGGTCACTATACATTGGAAGGGCATTGAAATGGAATGATATATTTTCAAACATATCTTTGCTTCTTGGAATTATCTTTTTGCTACATTTGAAGATGAATTGACAACTTATGTTGCCCTACTATTCTTGTCTAAGAATCAGAAAAATTCAAATGGAAAGAGGAAGAAATTCCACAATAGAGTTATTGCTTACTATTTGCAAATTTTCCAACTAACAAACTTCCTTGTATTTTAAAAAATATATATTATGATGCTAACTTTAGACTTCAATGCAAGAAGATTTCATAACTGTAATTTTGTAATAGGCTTAGATGCATGACTTGATTTTATGGGGAGGATAGGGTACGATATATTTCCAATTAGTATTCCCAATAGTATGGTTGCAATGTGAAATTTTCTCCTAAATCTTTAAAGACTTCTAGGAGGAAGTTTGATTTTAGTGGAGGAGAATGTGAGACACCACCCTCTATGTTCCTATCGAGTCTATATGTTTTGATGATCCTTGTTCAATATTTTATGTGCCTCCATGTTGGGTGTCATACCTGAGTTAGGAGAGATGGTCATTTGCTTGATGGATTTTGGATAAGGTTAATTGGAAAGTTTACCCATTCAATGGGTGATCATGATTTATCAATGATAACCATATGTTTTCTATTGTTAATTGTGCATGTGTGTGTTGAACGAGATGTTAAACAATGGTGAGTTAGATATTATATAATTGTTAGTCATGGTGCTATATAATATGTATATTAGATGTATTATGTTAAAGGGGTCCCTGGTGATTGGTAGTTGGCTTACCATGGATGATATGTTATTCAGTTAATGTGTTACACTACGGTGTGATCTTTTGGTGGATTTGGATATATTCTAGATGAGTATGAGATTTAGTTTTTTGTCAATGCATATTCATTCAATGAGAATGGTAGTTGACATGATATTATATTTTATTATTGATGATTAGACTGATGCATATTTTGGAAGGTATTTATAGAATTATGGATGTTATGTTTATATTATTCATATAGTAATTCTTGTTATGGTCCTTGTGATTGATGTATTTGTGAAAATGATGTATTGTACATGTTACCTTATGATTGATCAGTTGACTTATAATTGTTATGATGGTTTATGTTGATGCATATATATTATACTATACTGACACCTTTTCGTTGAGTGCACAGGGATTAAATGTTGATGGAATTTAACAGGGATTCACTTAACCACTTTTAGTTGTGCAAAATGGGACCCTGGGCATAGGATCCTCTGGGTTATTGATCTTTATGTTGAGTTATGTGGTTTTCATGTATGGTGTGCATCGGATATAACATGATTATGTTTTATGTGAGTTTTGAATTACAAAATTGAGAAAAGTGAATTTTAAAGTATGTTTAGAGGGGTCTAGGGTGTATTTTGTGTGCTAAAAGTTGGCCTATGACCTAAAGGTGTAGGTGGGAAGGCTATTTTTGTTATTCATAATCTTTTAAAAAGTGTTTTAACCCATATTTTGTCCCCACCCATGAGGGTGACGAAAATGGGAGATTGGTTAAGTAGTTGAGGAGGTTATGTGAGGGAGTTATTCCTCCCTCCTCTTTAAAATCTTCCTCCTCATGGAGAGGAGGGGGTTACCATGCTTATTTTTCTCTTTACTCTTTTGTGATATGGAATTGCTTTCTTTTGGGAAACCTAGGGACAAGGAAAGAGGAGATTATTGGAGAGAGGAGGAGCCATCCCTCCATTAGAGTCTACCATGATTGGGATTATAGCGTTGTAGGTAATTTTTTTCCTTGATATTTCATGAGGATATCTTGTGCATCCTAAAAGCATATTTTGAATGAGGGTTTCATTTTGGGGATTTATTTTGGAGTTTTCTTTTGATGTGATAAGTCTTTTTGTATGTATTGTATTATTTTTGTGTATCTTTTCTTAAGGGAGGTGACTCCCACTTGTATAGAGGAGTTTTGGTCCTCCACATGTGGGGTTTGAGTGGGAGATTGCTCCCTTATATTGAGGCTTTCATTTTGGGATAAAATTATCCTGTTTAGGTAACGATCATTATCGGGGGTATGAGTACCCTTGCATCTATGGGAAATGAGTATCCCCTTGTTTTTTGCAAATGCATATTATTGGGAGAAATAAAGGGGGTGGATTGGATGGTGGTTTTGGTGGCTTTGTGGCATTGGTGTGGTGTTGTGGTGATGTTGGTATGGAGACTTTGTGGAGCACTATTGTGAAGGTGTGATTTTGATGTTTATATATTTATTATCCCATGTTTGGTTGAGCCCCTACCCCCCCTAAGCAGTTTACCCTTGGGACAAACCAATGTGGTGGAAATGTGATGTATTGTATGATTGAGGATTGTTACATATGTGAGGATTATGTTGAGTACATGTGCTGAGTTTTGGGGTAGGTTTATCTTTGTGGCTATGTGATTTCCCCATGCTCAGGGGTGGGTTGTTCTACAACCCTATGGTTTGGGTGCAGAGCCCATCAATATCTTGTTGTTTTCATACTTGATCTTTTAGGTTCTTGTGGAGCTCTTTAGAGATGCTTGGAGAGAAATGATATTATGTATTAGTTCAAAGAAAATAAGGTTTTTTTGTGGGTCTTGTAGTTTGTATTCCTAGTTTAGGAATATTTATAAGAGTTGTGAACTTTCATAAAAGGATTGACAAAAAGATGTCCCTAATGGCTTTCAAGCATTTAAGTTGTGTATTCATGGAGGGAAGATTTTCATGAGTTATGTATTATTGTGTTGTATTCTATTATTTGCATACATGGTTATACATTAATTTGAAAGGAAGTTTAAAGAAAGTTGAGTTGGAATATCTCTTTAACTCTATGGCCTTGTAAAATAGAAGTAAACGAAATATTTGATATGAGATTGCAATGTTAAAAGGCTACTTCAAATGGAAGCTTAGAATAAATTGAATTATGAAATGCATTTTATTTTTCTTGGGAATAAAAGATGATTCATTATTTTCAAAATTGAAATATACTTTCTTTACTTTCATAATATGCAATGTATTGAATATTTGATTTGCCCATCTAATGACCAAACTAAAAACTCGCTTCTCTAAGAATCTTCATTGGGTTTTCGACCTTGCTAATCTTTTGAAACATTTTTCTTTATAATCTATCAACGATAATAAATCCATTCTAATGTTGTTATCTTGTATGACATTTGATACAATCATTTGTAAGGAAGACATTCTGTCCTTGTTGGCGATGATAGATAAAAGAGATTGGTAAGACCTATCAAGATGTATCACGTCGACATATAAATTCCATTTTATGTTCAGGATTATTGTATAGTTACTGCAGAATCTAGTGTTGTCGCACTATATTAATGTAGTTGCCATCAACATTTTTATTGTGATCCTTCACTTATGTCATCTAATTCGACTGCCATCTAACCTCGAAAGGTAATGAAGAACCCATTAATTCGAAATATTAGGAAATTGAGAATAGATCATATTAAGTATAAACATTCTGCATCCTTAACCTACACAAGCTATGCATGAGATAAAGACATTTGTTAAATCCTTAGGAATGGTGTTCTGTGTACAGTAGCAACACTTGATCTGCTAATCCGAGGTCTGTGCGGCCGATTGTGCCTAAACTCGGAAGCCATAGTCCGTGCGAGCCTGGGTTGCCGAAGAACACTGCCCTCTAGCTTTTTCACGAGACTTGCATGATGGCCCCATGATGCAAATACTTGGAAATAATGGGTAAAAGATCATGTTTAAAAACTAAGTTTGGCAGGTACATTATTTTGTAAGTATGGTAAATAATCCTTAGTCGTTGGCCTGGAAGTATCAAGTTGCCTGTGTAAATAAATAAAGGAAACTCGCTAAATCTGAAACTACGTTATGTCACGCTAAGCTTGTATAGAGGTCTTAAGGAAGATTAAATTCTAATGGAAATAGGATGGTTTGAGATTCTTGAAACACACATGGAAGAGGCTGGCGATAGCAAGGCGTCGCCTTCTACCCGAACTCTTGTGCAGAAAAACACATGGAAGAGGCTGGCGATAGCAAGGGTTCGGTGATGAAGCCGTCTTCACAAGTTTGATCGAGCATGCAAATCGTAGTTCCCTTTTTGAATGTTAAGAATCCTGTGCAGGAAAACACATTGTTTCGGCCTGGTCATGTTGGTTGCAGGGTAGTTGCAGTTAAGGGGATGAGAAGTAGTTACCTTTCTCCTTTTAGAAGGTGGGCGATGTAGGTACAAACATATTATGTGCTTATCAACACCAGACCAAGACTAGGTACGTTAAGTTTCAATAGTAGTAACATGTGTCTGGTTATTAAGTCCCTTATACCCGTGGAAGTTAGTCGACCGGGTCTAGGAAAGGGTCTGTGAAACAATGAATGCGAAGAGCAATTAGCATTGAGTAGGATACAATTATGCTGTAAATAAAGTTTTAAGGATTTGTAAAGGAAGTTATAGTTAATTACAATAGGTTATAAATAATACTCATTAAATAAGTAATGTTAATTTTCTTTCATGGGGACTAATTATTAGCCGATAGGCTATTTATGTCAACTTTGGTTGGAATTTTCATCAGCCTCGCCGGTTTTTAGGTTTCCGGCGACCGGGGACAAGTGGCAGGTGGGTTATAAGTTTGGCCGGAATTTTTGTCAGCCTCTCAGATTTTTTGGCTTCCGGTAACCGCGAAAAAGGTGGCGGAGGCGGTTGTTGGCTGCTTTGGGAATTGGGTGGCATTTGTCAGACTGCGTGGATATAGAAGGTTGCGGAAATTAAATGCTAGTTTGCGTCAACATTAATTGTTGTATGCTTTGCGTGTAATTGGGATCGTCGTAATAACAACTACCCTTTAACGCCTTGGGGAACAAAATGAATGTTGGTAAATTTTCAATGAGACATTGTTTGGTGTCGTTTTGTTGCTATACTTGATACGAGAGGCGAGAGCGATGAGGGTTAGCTTCTGTGAGGTTGCAAGTTGGATTAAGTTTTGTGCAGTTTTTGCGAAGGTGGGTAGACGTTATTTTGTGTTTTTTGCAAGGGAGGGTGGTTGGAAATGCAAAAGAAATGTGTCGATTGTGATAGTATTTTTCCTATTTTTGTGTAGGCAAGTTGGCGAGAAGATGTTTTCTTGAAGCGAGTGGGAAGAGGTGCATGTGGAATAACCCCTTGGCGATATTGTTTGATTTGTGGTTGGTGGTTATATTGCTTTATTTGCGATAAGGTACTGTTGATTGTTTCAAGTACCTTGTTTGATTTATGGTTCGTGTTTCCTGTGAGTGGTTTTGCATGGACTTGATACTGTGATTTTTTGTGGGCTTGTGTTTATGCATTCCATTATTTGCGTATGTTTGGAGGCTTCGAGAAACAAGGCAGCGTGGAGAAAGCTCGGGGAAAGGGGTTTGTTTGAAATGGTTGGCAAGAGGTGCATATGCAGAAAAAAATGTTTCCCATATTGTTTCATTGGATTTTCCATAAGGTGCTGTTGATTATAGTTCTATTGCTTAAGCTATATTATTCCATTTTGGAGAAGGTGCTGTTGGAAAGTCTATATTTTTTCAATTTTGGAGGATATTATGTTGAGAAAGGACTTTTTTTGTATGAGTTTGTTACTTTCAACTTTCGTAGGGTTTGTGTTTAATGTTTGCGTTTGGTGGCTATGTTTGTAACATAGTTAAATTGTAGAGGATATAGAGTTTTTGTCAATTGTTATTGTATAGCTCGACCTATATTGTGGCTTTTTGCATGCAGGTGGCTGTAGAAAGTAATGTTGTTTGATTTATGGCTTTCATTTTCTATTTTGGTTGGAACAGATAAAAAAATAATTAATGTTGTTGATTCTATGTTCAAAAGTCTATATTTTTTCAATTTGCGGGGAGATTGTCTTGAGAAAGGAGCGTTTCTTGTATGGGTTTGTTAGTGTCAAGCTTCATAGGGTTTGTGTTTAATGCTTGTGTTTTGTGGCTATGTATCCAACATAATTAAATTGTAGAGGATATGGAGTTGTTGTGGATTGTTATTGTATAGCTCAGCCTATATTGTGGCTTTTTGCATGTGGGTGGCTATAGAAAGTAATGTTGTTTGATTTATGGCTTTCATTTTCTGCTTATGGTTGGAACAAAATAAAATAATTAATGCCATTGATTCTATGTTTGGTTACATTAGGTATTATTGATTATTTTTTTCCGCTTTAAGCTATACTGGGTATATTTAAGTATCAATATATATGTAACATTAAAATTGTTAAAGTTATGGAGTTTTGGTGGATTCTTATTGTACACCTTGTTCTATATTGTGGCTTTGCGCATGTGGGTGGTTGTTGAAAGTAATTTTGTTTGATTTATGGCTTTAGTATTTTGGTTATGGTTGGAACAAAATAAAATAATTAATAGTGTTAGCTTGAATGTTTGGTTGCATTAGGTATTATTGATTATTGTTGTCTGCCTTAGGGCATATTGCATATATTTTAATATCAATATATATAGGTAAGATCAAGATTGATAAGGTTATGGAGTTTTGGTCGATTCTTATTGTATAGCCTGGGATATATTGTTGCTTTCTGGATCTGGGTGGCTGTTGAGACCAATGCTGTTTGGTTTATGGCTTTCATTTTCTGGTTATGGTTGGAAGAGAATAAAATAATTAATGCTGTTGATTCTATGTTTGGTTACATTAGGTTGGTTGGTTTATTGCTTGCGGTTTGTGGTTATTGTTGCAATGGAATAAAATAGTCAATCCATTGGGCATTGTCGATTATAGTTGTGTTGCTTAAGCTATATTGTTTCATTTTGGAGAAGGTGCTGTTGAAATAGCTGTATTTTTTAAATTTTTGAGGAGATTGTGTTGAGAAAGGAGTGTTTATTGTATGGGTTTGTTACTATCAATTTTCACAAAGTTTGTGTTGAATGTTTGCATTTTCTGGCCATGTTTGCAATGGAATAAAATTGTAGAGGATATGACATTTTTGTCGATTGTTATTGAATAGGTACACGTATATTGTGGCTTTCTGCATGTGGGTGACTATAAAGAGTAATGTTATTTGATTTATGGGTCTCATTTTTTTGTTATTCTTGGAAAAGAATAAAATAATTAATGCAGTTGATTCTATCTTTGGTTACATTAGGTATTATTGATTATTGTTTTTTGTCTTAGGCTATATTGGGTATATTTTAATATCAATATATATGTAACATTAAAAATGTTAAGGCTATGGAGTTTGGGTTGATACTTATTTTATAGCTTGGGCTATGTTGTGGTTTTCTAAATGTGGGTGGCTGTTCAAAGTAATGTTGTTTGATTTATGGCTTTCATATTCTGGTTATGGTTGGAACATAATAAAATAATTAATGTTGTTGATTCTAGGTTTGGTTACATTAGGTATTAAATTGATTATTGTTCTTTGCCTTTGGCTATATTGCGTATATTTGAATATCAATATATATATAGGTAAGATTAAAATTGTTAAGGGTATGGAGTTTTGGTTGATGCTTATTGTATAGCGTAGACTATACTGTTGCTTTGTGGACCTAGGTGGGTGTTGAAACCAAAATTAATGCTGTTGATTCTATGTTTGGTTACATTAGGTATTGATGATTATTGTTCTCTATCTTAGGGTGTGTAGGGTATATTGTAATATGTATACATATGTATACATATGTGTATATATATACGTATATATGTGTAGATATATACATTTATTTATGTGTATATTAATTATCTATGCGTCTATTTTTATGGGTTGCATTTAGTAGATATGTTGGCAACGAGGGAAAATCCTTCACCGAAATAAAATTTATGGCTTACGTTTTGTGGTTATGGTGTGAACAGAATAAAATAATTAATGGTGTTGATTCTATGTTTGGTTGTATTGGGTATTGTTAATTATTGTTCTGTTCCTTAAGATATGTTGTGTATATTTTAATATGTACATATTTGTGTATATATGTAGATATATATGTATAGATATGTACATGTATTTATATATATATAAATTTTCAGAGGGTCTCTCTTTATGACTTGCAACGAAGAAAAATGCTTGACCTTATGCAGTTATTGTCGATTGTAACTGTGTTGATTTTCCATAAGGTACTGTTGATTGTTTCAAATATGTTGTCTGATTTTTGTTATCTGGTGAACAACATTAATTATTTCATTATTTTATTCTGTTCCAACGATAACCAAAAAATGAAAATTGTTGTGTTTTTTGTTGAATTTCCCCATTTGGGGTACCATTCAAACCAGTATTGATTGATTTAGGGTTCGCATTCTTGTGGTGTTGTTTTGCATAAGGGATTGTTCATTATTGTTGGCTGCATTAGGTTAATGTTGTTTAATTTATGGCTTTCGTTATTTGGCTATGGTTGGAAGAGAATAAAATAATTAATGTCGTCCATTCTATGTTTGGTTACATTAGGTATTATTGATTATTGTTCCTTAGCTTGGGCTGTACTTGTGTCAACTTTGTTGGGAATTTTTGTCAGCCTCACTATTTTCCCCTCTTTTCCTAGCGCCGAGGCAGACTTGGCAGATGGGGTATAGTTTGGTCGGGATTTTCGTCAGCCCTGTTAGTATATATATATATATATATACATATACATATATATGTATATGTATATATATACATATATATACATATATATACACATTTGTATACATATATACATATCACAGACCACACCTTTTGGAACCATCAATACATACAAAAAAAACATAAGATAACCTTCAATGCTCAGGATTTTCGTTAGCCCTGCTGGTATATATATATATGTATATGTATATATATATATGTATAAGTATATATATATGTATATGTATATATATACACATTTGTATACATATATACATATATATACAGTTAAAAGAATACCACATAAATATCGCACAACACACCTTTTGGAACCATTGATACATGCAAAAAAACACAAGATCTCCTTCAACTAGCTTCACTGAAATTGCATAGCATTCAAAACACTTGCAACTTCACAAAAGCTTTCCCTCTGTGCTCATAGCCACCTTCAGCAACAACATAAACCTCAAAATGACACCGAGCAATACAATATCGATAACTATACATACATTTGTTTTTTTTTCCAAGGACTTTAAAAAAAATGTTACTTGCACCAACACCACTACACGGGAACCATGCAACAATCAATGCTCATTACATTTCGCTAGCCTCCCCTAAACTTCCATCATTTCACCAAACTCCTCTATCATTGCTACAAATTCCCACCACCTTTGACATGACAATGGAGTCCTAAGTCCAACCACCTTCACATAGGTTCCATAGCCAGTGAATGCACTTGCACCTTAACAAAATATTGCCATCCTTGGTCATAGCTACCTTGAATAGCAACAAAGAGTCTTAGAATAACATAGAACAATACATTACCGATAACTTCAACAACATAGCATATTAAATATTTATGAGCCATTCACAATGAACTAAAGTCATAAATGGAACAATATAACCCGCTGTTAGTGACATGCCAAAACCCACAAAATTAGTATACAACCTTTCCAATAGTAATTGACACAATGAAAGAATATTTTCCCTAAGAAGAACCTAGATTAGATGCACCTCTACCCGTTTCCTTCAATAACAAGCCTTCACGCTTGCTTTCTCTTTCCTTCGTTCTTTCTTGACAACCCGCCAAAGAAAACTACAAAATTATCGCATCCCAGACCTTTTGGAAGCATCGATGCATGGAAAAAAAATAGTAGACATAACATTAACTATTTCATTGCATTAAAAACACAAGATAACATCCATGCAGCTTCACATAAATTTCATAGCTGATGAACATAGTTGCAGCTTATCAGAAACTTGTCATCCTCAGTCACAACTATGTTTAAAGCAACATAAATGCAAAGAATGACAACCAACAATATGTGCTAGCTCACTGCATTGATATCCGTTTTTACAAAAATGTGTATGTATACATAGCTTGACTAGGATGAGGAAGAACAAGGCAAGGGCTGGTGTCATAAATGGAAGCCATAAATGAAACAAAATAGCACAACATAGATAGGAACATTGAACAATGCTTGATGCAAAGCAACATGAACTACAAAACATTAACTATTTTATTGCATTGCAACCACTCTGACAAAACAAAAGACGTAACTTAGATGACCAGAGGTGGAAAATACTAAAAAGCATTGCAAGAAAACCATAGAAAACAACCATACACAACATGAACCATAGACCAAACAATATTGCTGCGAAGAAAAAATATACTCTCTTTTTAATGGAGTTGTATCGAAAGGGAAATGCGATACCCTAAAATAATGCAACCTATATAGTATTAGTTATTCCATTGCGTTGCAACCATCGTACACTAAAGTGCAACTTCCAACAGTGGCTCACATGAAAAACCCATGGAACATAGAAAGCCACAGCTTCTGTGAAGGTGGGTGGACGTTATTTTTTGTTTTTGCAAGGAAGGGTGGTTGGAAATGCAAAAGAAGTGTGTCTCTTGTGATAGTATTTTGCCTATTCTTGTGTAGGCAAGTTGGCGAGGAGATTTTTGTTTGAAGTGAGTGGGAAGAGGTGCAACAAGATTTATTTTTTTGGCATGGATTTTAAACTTTGAAACCTATTATGTTTAATTTTTCCTTTTTGTTCGATCCTTATGGTTGCAATCCAATTAAATAGTCATTGCTATATAGCCTATCTTGAATGTTGTCTTTTCTATTCTTACTTGTTGGTTCTCTTCTGTATACTTTGGTTGGAATCCTTGTAAGCCTTTTTCATTTTCCAACTTCCTGCATACCAAGGCTAAGGTTACAAATGGCCTTCCCTTTAAAAAAAATCTAGGCCGAAATTCCCATAAGCCCACACTGTTTTAACACTTGTGGAAAGAGCACAAACATCCAGACTGAATTTTCCCTCATTTTCCTGCCCGAGAAGGCTAGGAATTCAAAGCTTTTCTAAGCTAGATAATATGTTGTGCATCCTGAAGAAAGGAATAATTATAGGCAACAAAAGCTTTGAATTTGTAGCCTTCTCAACCAGTTAAGTGAGGGAAAATGCTGTGTGGATTTCTAGTCTCTTGAATGCTAGCTGGTTTTGAGATTGCTTGTTGTATGGTTTGCGTGTGGTTGGAATACTTCTGATTGTAGCTCTTGTTTATCCAGTTGTATATAAGCTGTGAGATGTAAGATAAGGCTTCCTTTATACTGTACTTAATGTATGGAACACATCAAATGCAGAAAAGAAACAATATTGCTTGCACCCAATGGTGGCTAGAAATAACTCATAAACCAAACCATTTGTAGCAACCTACATAGAAACAACCAATAATCTTCTCTTGAAACTAAGATAAGTTGTTCCACAAATACTACATGAACGGTTTTACAAATATGCACCTCTCTCAATTTCCTTCAATTGCACCTCTTCCCACTTGGTTTGTCTTCCCTCTGTCCCCTATTGATGGCTTCTTATAGATGAACATAGAACTATCACAATTGACGCCAACTGTAGAAATTTTGTGAAGATGGTTGGTTGTTATCTTTTGTTCTTTGCATGCGTTGATGGTTGCAAAAGGTGTGCGTTGTGATAATTATTATATATATATACATACATATATATTCTTATATATATATATATGTATAATTATATGTGCATAGATATGTATATACAGAGATATATACATGTATGTCTATATATATATATGTACATATAAATATATGTGTATATATGTGTATATATATATGTATCTATCTATATGTGTCTTTGTATATATATATGTATGTGTATATATATATATATCTGTGTGTGTGTGTTTGACTATGCATGTGTGTTTCTATGTATATTTATATGTATCTATACACACACACACATATATATATGTACATGTATATATATGTAAATATATATATATATGCACAATATGCTATTGAAAATTACAGACATTCACCTTGTTTTCTAGGGGCTTTAAATGCATATGTTACTTGCACCATCATCGCTACACAAAAACCATGCAATGATTAATGTTGATGCCATTTTGCTGGCCTTCTCTATCACTGCACCAAACTCTTTTAAACTTAAAAAAAAATAGAACAACACCTGCTATACGATGCTGAAGGCCTAGGGACACACAAGCTAGGAAAAATTCCATCCAATGTTGCCCATGGCCAAATGCTAATTCTTCTTGTTTAGGTTGTGTTGTGGAGAAGAACAAAAAGTATTTAAGTATATTGCAATCATTTACATACAAGAAAAGCCATAAATAAGACAATATTGTATTTTGTTCTGTGTAGATTTGCATGTAAACCAAAGTAGATGTAAGCAATGTGCATCTCTATTCTTGCCAATGTTTATTGTTTTACTGAAAATAGTTATTTCTGTGAACCTTAACATGACATACTTCAAATGTTATACTTCATATCACTGTTATATAGAACATTGAAGCCTGTCTTGCTAATTATTTGCTTTCCTTCGTATTGTTGGTGTTTCTAGGGGAAACAAGCAGGAATTTTAATATTGAAATAGTGAACTTGGAATAAAAAATTGTATGTTAAGTATTATTTGAATCATTAAAGACCTTGTTATTATTAATTGTTTTCTGCCATATTGTTAATGGCTATGTAAAAAAATTAAGAGCCGATGTTGTGTTTAGAAGCCATAGACCTCCTAGCCACCCGTCGACATTGCAACTCTTTGTTCCTAAAAAGAGCAGACAGAGCAATGTCAGTGGTATCTAGCTCTTCTGAGGCTGGGGAACAATCCTCAAGCAACACTCCTGTAAGTGTGTTTGTTGTTTAGATTATTGTTGCTGCCAATTTCCTTGTCAGTTTCTCAAGTACACCAAACAAATCAAAGAAATACATCATTTACATTAATAATTACTATTATATATGTTATAACTTATTTTCCCAATTTGAGCTTGGTGAGGATGGTCCCGAGTCTGCCCTCTGTTTAGACTGGAAAGAAAACTAAAATCCATAATCCCTAGTTTGTTAAAGCCTTCCCTGCTTCTAAGCCTAGAAGCTCTACTGTCAAAAACCTTGTTTCTTATTTTGAAGACTCTTGATTCTGAGGATTTTGGCGCTAACAATAATTCATCCTATGCTGTCCCGTCATCAGATAGAGATGTTAGAATTGGATCCCCTGGAGCCTCTGACCCTACAAAAAATTTCTTCAATCTTGATAGGGAACCCTCTGTTGACTTCCTAGGCATAGCTAGGAATAATGCGATGGACCATTTCAGAATGTTGAAATGGGTCTTTCATGAAATCAATGATCTAAAAATAAAAAATTGGGCCCTCCAGAGTAAATTTGAAGAAATGAGAGATAAGGTTTTTGCGTTAAGCAAGAAGGATGAAGAGCGTAAAGATCACAGTGCCAGTAAAGAGATTCGGGACAATTTGGGCAAGGATAGAAGGATTGAAATAGATTTGGAAAAAATGAAAAATACTGTGAAGATAATTGTTGAACAGGACAATAGGATGGCAAGACATAATGCCATCATTATCAACACTATGACTGAAAAATTGGATAAATCTCAACAGGGGTCCTTGGTGGTTGACTTGGAAGAGGTGAAAGATAAAAACCAGGAAGAGGACATTGGGATTTCAAAGAGAACTAGGGCTAATCTGAAAAAGAAGGCACCTCCAATGCCATAGATGATTCAAACATTCAAGAAGGGTGTTCAAGATATGCAGGACCTGGAGGCAGAGACTGAGTCTGTTCTAAAGACTCTGGGTTAGTTGTTGCTGGTTTTTTGATTGACCTTCCTGGTCTTTTGTGGTTGGCTACTGCTTTTTCTGGTATTTTCCTTTTTTGCATCCTATTTTTTTCGCTGGACTTTTTTGTCCTCTTTCTTTTGTTGTAAACTTGGTGGTTTCGGGTCCCTGTAAAACCCATTTTTTCTTTTATCAAAAACTTATTTATATTTGAACTATATGTCTTGTTCCCCATTTAGTTTATTGGCCTTTTTGGAGTAACTTAGATCTTAGAGGGAAAAATGTCCTGGTTTGCAAATGCATCAATATTGCTATTTCTTTTTAGAGTTGAGTCATAGTAATAGAGATGTCATTGCTGCCACTATGTTGAGTTTAATTGCTTTTTAGGCTAAAAATGTGAATCCAACCTTAACAAAATATGCACTACACTCTATAGATGCTGGGAATGCTGTCCCATCTCCAGTGCTCCAACTAATGTCTTACCAAAAAATAGGAGGTGATTAAAGCCCAGTTGATCGGTACAAAGTTGTGCTATCTGATGGAACCCACATGCAGATGGGAACTCTTCTTGCAAAGTATAATGACCTTTTGTTTACAGGCGAATTGAAAATAGGTTCGGTTGTGTGCTTGAAAAACTATTTGTCTAGAAAGCTACAAGAATTGAGGTTCGATATAGTTGTGCCTTGCTTGTTCTTGCAGTTTTCTGCTTCCTTGTTTGTGGGGGCTGCATTTTAAAGTATTTAATCTTCATTTCATTCTAGGGAAATTGTCATACTATCCCTAGATGTGAAGATGATAGATTGCTAGCTAATTGGAAAACCTAAATATTTGTTTAGAGATCAAGAAGAAAAAAAAGTTGGCTGTGAGTCACCCTTCCCATCAAAACAAGCCTCCATCTTTGGAATTAATACATCACCAAGGCAGCAAGATGCCCAAGCAAAAATAAGCCCTGTTAAAGGGTTGAATGTTTACCAAACCAGATGGATGATAAAAGGTCGTGTAACAACAAAGAAGGATATGCACCATTATAGCAAGCAAGGCCGTGAGGGGAAAGTATTTAGCTTTGATATCCTTGATGATGAGGGCACAAAAATATGGATTACATGCTTTAATTAGATTGCAAACATGCATTATGATAAGGTTGAGGTGGGATGTACTTACTATGTGTCAAAGGGATTGGTGAGACAAGTAGACAAAAAATTTAATAAGCTAAACAACCAGATGGAAATCATTCTAGATCAAACTTCAATGTTAAAGTGCTGTGATGATGAGGCCTTTGTGCCAGAGAAATTATTTTGTTTCACACCATTAAATCAAATTGTAGATTGCACTAATAATAGTTTAATTGATGTTATTGGCACTGTGGTGCATGTGGGGATGGTTTCAACCATACAAAGAAAAGATTAGTCCCAAAAAATTCAGAGGACTGTTAAACTTAATGATTTGTCATATTTTTCAATTGATGTTAATTTGTGGGGCTCAACTTGGGAAGCAAAGGGTCATGAGAGAGAGGTTGTACACCCCTGGTTTAGCTCTCATCCTTGCTGTGAAAAATGCACGTGTTGGGTACTTTAATGGAGCTATTCTTAACACAGCCACATGAACTCTTCTGTATATAAACCCTGGCATTTCAGAGGCACAACCATTGATCGAGAGAGGCTATTTTGCTCCACCTACTATCGAGCCCCCTCATCCAGTCCCTCGAAAGGTCACTTTGGAAAATGGGAGGGTCACTATTGCATATATGTTTGACCACTGCCTTGGCTTGCTAGAGACTTTGAAAGCTACTCTCAAGGCAACAGTAAAATTTATAAAAACTGATGCATTCTGTTATGCTGCATGCCCGTTGGAGGTGAATGGTAGGTAGTGAAAAAAAAGTGTGAACAATCTAATGAAAATAAATGGTTTTTCGCAAAATGCTAGAGAACGATAGGGGACTGTGACTTTTGATATTTATTGCAACTAAAGATTAAATACCACACAGTTGAGCTTTGAGAAACTACTTTTGATGAGACTGCAACAAGCCTATTACAAATGTTAGCAAAAGAGCTTTACATGTTGCAATATGAGTCAACCACTGAAATGAGTACCGAGTCTATTATCAATGCTGTCACCTACATGACATTTGTTTTCAAAGTTCTAATCGAAACCCAAAATTATAATTCAGAAAGAAGACTGAAAACAACAATAGTAAAGGTTGCTAAGCTTAACTTTGAAGCTGAGTGCAAGTTGTTACTATCAGATTTGTCTGCTATTTCTGCCATTGTGCAACAGGCTCTAGATTTAGTTTTCGTGTTGCCTGTTGAAGACCCAAAGAAGCATAGCTAATTGGGACTTTGTATACTTGTTTAAGTTCATCTTCTTTGGAAATTTAGTTTTTTTAATTCCCTTGCACTCCTTGTCGTAGCAAAAAGACCTTTACTCTCTATCGCTATTGCTTTGATCTTTGTTTCACTGGTTATTTATTAAGACAAGGAAGTATAAGTTACAATGTCTGGGTAAAAAAGATACAGTTATTTTGTTTTCTATTGATTATGTTTGCTATAATTTCCTTACATTTTAAGTGTATATTTCTGCTTTAATTTTATACTGTTTATTTATATAGAGTTATTTTTCTTCGTAGGGGACATATTGCTATCTACACCTGCTCATATATCTACTTGTGCACATAGTTGTATATATGTCTCCATTTACATATGCATATACATAAATATACATGCATACAATTGAGATATCCCTGTATTATACAACTTCCTGGTACACATGTGTCTAGATTTGGTTCGCGTGTTAGATATCTATGCATATATGCATACACAATTCAATATTTACAACTACCTATCAGTTGTTCTAAAGAGAATGTTCTTTTTATTTTTTTTACAATGTTCTTAGTGGATAGAATATCTTGATAGATTTTTGTGTAGATATATGTGTCAATGATGTATTTGTCTATATGACTATCATGTCTGGCTAATCATCTAATGCTTACCAAGTGTTCTTCCTACTGCTTTGCAATCCCTAATGATAGTAACATGCTGGATATCCATGCAATATGATTCTTGTCTATAATGTTTGTTGTGTATGTTAGGTAGCTAAATCCAGAACTCAGTGCTCAAAATTGCATTCTTGAAACTACGCCAATCTGCCCAATTATTTTGGTGAGTTTTAACTAGAAAGTATTATTGCCTATGCAAAGTGACGCTTATTTCCTGTGCGCATGCAAATAAAAAAGCTCAAGTTCTACAGATTGCGTTCTTTTCTCCAAGTGAGAGTTGATTATTGCTCTCTGAATTGGGGTATATTCTTCCCTTTCTACTTTTATGTTGTATGTCCTTCACCTTTATTCCATATCTATATAATGTAAAGCTACATATCTTTGTTCCCATATCTCATTTCACAACTCCATGTGAAATTATAGAAAATGTATAACGTTAAATTCCACTGAACAGACTCCCTCAGATGCAATAGCAGTGCCTTCAACGTTCACCAAAGTGGTGC
Source organism: Sequoia sempervirens (assembly GCA_007258455.2). Lineage (NCBI taxonomy): Eukaryota > Viridiplantae > Streptophyta > Pinopsida > Cupressales > Cupressaceae > Sequoia > Sequoia sempervirens. Next base: position 421,655,442 of record VDFB02105785.1, read on the forward strand.
ATAATTAATGTTAGTGCTCGGGGGTTTGGTCATAACTAGTCATGCTCGATAACCTCATACGCTACACTGGAGAGAAGGATTCCTTTTCTATGTGCAGACTCCAACCCATTCCATACACACATAAATTCTACATTTTATTTACTTACTTTGTTCTATTGCAAGTGCATTGCCTCTCATTTGTAATTATTTCTATAAGTCTTTATATTTTGTGATTCCTTTGTTCTCTACTAATCAAAAAAATTGTCCTTCACAGGCATTTCCATGCGATTGGATCTTATATTCACTCATTGGTGGGAAAAACATTGGTCTCACCATTGATCATAGTGGTGGATAGTTTATTCTCTTGCTCGGGGGTTTGGTGAGAGCACATGCTGCTCCATGAGCTAATATGGTAGGGTGGAAATCAGGCCTTGTTTTGTTTTGGGCATAGTGTATTCTTCCACACACACCAGGTATGGCTAAATTATAGTTACTCCATTCAATAGGATTGTGGGTATAAGTTTTATCTTCCCACCATTATGGCTCTTATGCAATAAAATGGTCAACGTTGTGTGCTCCATTCTATTTTTCCAGTGCCACAGTGAATTTCACAGTTTTTTGTAATTCATGCAGAACATATTCCAGCTATAATGTGGTATTTTATGAACTAATCTATTAGAAAAAACATTACAAAATAATGATAGTGACTAGAAAATGAGTGAAAATGGTCAAATAGATAATCATATCCTCATGTACGCTATATTGATCATCATAAGCAATATTGATTTCACCATTTATCAGAGTGGTGGGTAATGTATATTCTTGCTCAGGGGTTTGGTGAGAGCCGATGAGGCTCCATGACCCAATATGACAGGGTGGAGAGCAGGCCTTATTTTCTTGAGTTTTATTTTATACTTTTCATGTACAGATTGCTATCCTTCTGAGATAGCATTTACAAAAAAATTCAAATGTTTAAGATTATGGTTAGAATCTACTAAAATAGTTTACCTTATATACTTTATCTTAGCTTGCATTGACCATTGTTGATAACTGATTTCTTGCTTAAGCTATATCCTTCCATAGAGGAGGCGACGAATATAGAGTGGCTATACAGGAGGCCAGCGAAATGTCATCACTGTTGATTCTTGTATGGTTTCCGTGTACTAGTGATCATGCAAGCAACATCTGTTTTAAAGTGCTCGGAGAAGAATATGATTGTCTCTGTAGTTATTAATAATGTATTTCTCAGTCTCATTCTTTGGGTTTATGTTCTCGTTGAAGGTCGATGTAGAGGCTGACGAAACAACATCAACATTAGTTGTTGTATGGTTTCCACGTAGTGGTAATGGTGCAAGTAACATCTGTTTTAAATTCCCCGACATACAAAACAAATGCCTGCCCAGTTATCAATAGCATATTGTTTGGTTTCATTGTCTACGTTTCTGTTGTTGTTGAAGGTAGCTGTCAGTGAGCATTGCAACCTTCTTTGGGGGTAGAAGTACATTCATTGGCTATGCAATCTCTATGAAGTTGATTGGATGTTATCTTCTGTTCTTTGCATGCGTTTATAGTTGCAAAAACTATGGGTTCTGATAAATTTCTGTACATTTTTTGTAGGCGCTAGAGAAAGAACAAAGGAAAGAGATAGCAAGCGGGTAGACATGTAATTGAGGCAAGAAACAAGAGGTGTATAGTTTTTATTCTTCCACCCCCATCATTTGCTTGGTCTTAGTTAGTTCTATAATCTCTTCATATTCGCAGTTGCTCCAGAAAGCATGCTTCTCCTTTAAGAGAGACAGTTCAATAAGGTTGATGTTGATATTCCAATATAGTTTTTAAATAGATGAATCAACTTTCAAACAACTCTGAAGATGAGGAGATTATAAGATTGGCTAATACAATGGGAATATTGATATCACCATTTATCAGAGTACTAGAGACCCAACATTAGAGAGCAGGCATTAAAAGTTGCTATTCTTTACTGTAAGTAATTGCAATGATCTACTAATAGCCGATAACGCTACAAGATACAAAATGGTAGGGTGGAGAGCATGGCACCTTTTCTCTCTGCACACCTCAATGCATTGCAACCAGAAGGTCTAGCCTTTGTAGTAATTTTTTTGCATTGTGATGTGGCTATCAGTTTTTATCTTTCTGTTACGATGGTTATAATTGAATAAGATTGTTAATTTTATGTACTTCATTCTATTTTTGCATAATCAACATACTAAACCTCATAGTTTTATGCTATTTTTGCAGACCATATTCTAGCCATAATGCGGTATTTAATGGACTAATTTCTTCCAAACAACCTTTCAGAATAATGATAATGGCTGGGAAATTAGTAACAAATGTCAATTACACAATCAGATCCTAATTTACTGTATATATTGATTGTAATAAGCAATATTTATTTCACCACTTATGAGAGTGGTGGGAAATTTATGATTTTTCTCGGGGGTTTGGTGAGAGTCCACAAGGCTCCATGACCCAATATGGTAGGGTGGAGAGCAAGCCTTATTGTGTTGAGTTTTATTTTATATTTCTTATGTACAATTTTCTATCTTTTTGACATAGGATTCATTAAAATATCATATTTTTTAGGTTATGCTTACGAAATAGTGAAGTAGTTGATCTTATACACTTCATGTTAGATTCCATTGGGAATTGTTGATTATTATTCTCTTGGCTAAGCTATACCATCTGATTATTGACAAAGTCCTGTCAAAAAGGCTATGTTCTTTCAATTTTAGTTAGCATTGTGTTGGGTTGCTGTCAATTCCCTCTTGCTCTCGCTTTATACTTTGCATTTTGTGCTTGAGTTTTCAAATTGCCTTGCTAATCAACTCATTGTCATTCTTGCTTGGGAGAGATAGTTCAAGAACTTGGGTGTTAATATTCGAGTTTATATGGTAAAAAGAAGGATGGCCTTTGCGAGCCAAGTTCAACTAACTGTGAAGATCAAGTGATTGTAATTATAGTTATGAATCTACATCCCAGTTCTTGAACTCCCTTTCCTAAGCAAGAACAACTGATGACGTTCCATCAACCAATATGGTAGGATGGAGAGCAGACCTCCTTTTCTATGTCTAGACTTCAATTCATCCCTACACAAGGTATGGCTAGATTTTATTTACTTACTGTGTTCTATTGCAACTGTATTGCATCATCTTTGTAATTAATTATATAAGGCCTTACATTTTCTGATTTATTTATTGTGTACCGATGTTGTGTCTTTATCACACTAACACATTTTCCTTTTCCTTGCAGACCATGCTCTAACAATAATACAGTGTTCCATACACTAATCTGTTACAAATAACCTTCTTGAATAATATTAGTGATTGTAAAATTTAGTAATAATGTTCAAATAGACAATCATATCCTAATGTACTCTATATTGATTGCAATACGCAATATTCATTTCACCACTAACTACAATGGTTGCCAATCTATATTCTTGCTCGGGGGTTTGGTGAGGGTCCATGAGGCTCAATGATCCAATATGGTAGGGTAGAGAGAAGTCCTCATTGTGTTGACTTTTACTTTGTATTTTGTGTGTGTAGATTGCCATCTTACTGGCGTGGGGGTCAGAAATTTTTTTCTATGTTTAAGCTTATGGTTACAATGGACTAAAATAGTTGACCTTATACACTTTATGTTAGATTCCATTGAGCATTGTTGATTAGTCTTCTCGTACTTATACTCTACATCACACAAATTATTAACTTGTTTTTAACCAAAATTTGTCTATGGTACTTTGTTGGTGGTTGTGAAAAGATCCTTAGTTTGTATTGTTTTTGATAAAGGAAAAAATGGGTTTTACAAGGACCTGAAACCACCAAGTTTACAACAAAAGAAAGAGGACAAAAAAGTCCAGCAGAATAAAAAGGTTGCAATAAAGGAAAAACCTAGAAAAAGTAGCAGCCAACCACAAAAGGCCAAGAAGGTCAATGAAAAAACCAGCTAAAATGCAAGCCAAAAAACCAGTAGCAACTAACCCAGAGTCTTCAGAACAGACTCAGTCTCTGCCTCCAGGTCCTGCATATCCTGAACACCCTTCTTAAAAGTTTGAATCATCTGCGGTGTGGGGGGTGCCTTCCTTTTCAGATTAGCCTTGGTTCTCTTAGAAATCCCAACGCCCTCTTCCTAATTTTTATCTTTCACTTCTTCCAAATCAACCACCAAGGACCCCTGTTGAGTTTTATCCAGTTTTTCTGTCATAGCGTTGATAATGATGGCGTTATGTCTTGCCATCCTATTGTTCTATTCAACAATTATCTTCACAGTATTTTTCATTTTTTCCAAATCTATTTCAATCCTTCTGTCCTTATCCGCATTGTATTGGATCTCTTTACTGGCACTGTAATATTTATGCTCTACATCCTTCTTGCAAAATGCAGAAACCTTAGCTCCCATTTCTTCCAGTTTACTTTGGAGGGCCCAATTTTTTTTATTTTCAGGTCATTAATTTCATGAAAGACCCATTTCAACATTCTGAAATGGTCCACAAAATAATTCCTAGCAATGCCCAGGAAATCAACAGAGGGTTCCCTATCAAGATTGAAGAAAATTTTTGCAGGGTCGGAGGCTCCAGGGGAACCCAATCTAACATCTCTATCCAATGATGGGACAATAGAGTTCGAAATATTGTTAGCGCCAGAATCCTCAGAATTAGGAGAGTCTTTAGAATACGAAACAAGGTTTTTGACAGGTAGATCCTTTCTAGCACCTTTGGTTTTAGGAGAAGAGCTTCCAGGCTTAGAAGTAGGGAAAGCTTTAATAGACTGGGGATTATGGACAAGTGTTTTCTTGCCAGTCTAGACAGAGGACGGAGTCAGGACCATCCTCACCGGGCTCAAATTGGGAAAATTCCTCGATCAACTAGGTTCAGTATCATCCTCCTCGGACTTCGGGGAGACATCCAAATTAGTAGGGGCCGACATATTTTGAAAATGTTAAAAAATTAACCTAATCAAGCTAGTATGCAAAATAGGATATCTTCTTGGGTTTTTCTTATGGTCTTCCAGACTCTTTCTTTAGGAACAAAGGAGATAGTAGGGAAGAGAAACCCTGACCTTATAGCAAAATGGTTGAGCAAGGCAAAATGATAGCCGTAGAACCTAGTGAAACGACCATCCAGGGTGATATACTCCATTATGACATGAAGAAATTTTATCCAGAGAGCTTTAATTGTGTTGGCCTCAAAGTAACTGTTAGAAATTTTCACCAAATTCAATCTTTCCTTTTCTTTCTTTGGGAATTTGACCACCGATTCATCAGAGAAAACCCTGTCCCAGAAAAATTTGTGTCCTGCAGTGGACATACCAGTCACTTCAGCTATAAGATTTTAATTGAGCTTAACTTTCCTACCAAAAAGGGTTAATTCCCCTTTCTCCCAGTTCCTCACAAAATGTTCTGTAGCTTCCTGATTAGACCCATGGAGTTTTTCCAGAAAAGGGAGTAAATCCCCACTTTTAACTTTGCTCCGCACTTTAGTATTTCTTGTGTGCATCTCAAAGATGTCTGGCTCAACTCTTTTTCTATCTCCTCCCATTTTAGCAAGCACAGTAAGGCAGATAGAGACAAAATCTTGACTTAAAATGGTCCCGCCAAACCAATGAGCCCACAAAGCATGCCAAGCAAACTTACAAAATAAGCAAATTAGCTCAACCCCATGAAATATAATGATAGTGATGTATTTTCCCCGTTCTATCATCATTAATGAAATGATGCACATCTTTCCCATGTGAAGCAATATAGTTCAATAAGGATTGGACATTTGCACCTAAATCACAATGTTTAGCCACATGCATAGTCCTTTGCTTTTAACCCCTTCATTTGCAAAAATTTTTGCCACAACATTGGCTTCTCTATAGGCGTGCGAGACCTTTATATTATCAAACTTAGCTAAGGTTGAAATAGCATCATCAATCCAATATTTTATGGTCCACGAGGGGGGGACCTACCTAAAAGATAATCAATAATATTTTTAGAGTCCCCTTCTAGCCAAAGGTTTTTAAAATTCAGACTATGAGCCAAATTTATAACATGAAAAACTCCAGCAACCTCTGCCAGGTGATTGGTTTGATATCCAAGGGGAGTGGCAATCACACCGATAAAATTGCCAAAAGAATCCCTTAAGACTTCACCGCATCCCGCTGCCCTATGATTACCTTTAGCCGACCCATCAATGTTGGCTTTGATCCAACCATTAGGCAGAAAATTCCAACAAACTCCCTCCCTATCCTTCTTAGCATGTTTAGGGGAACATGCGATGTCAAAACTAATGTTCCATTCCTTAGCAACCGTAAGATCATAGGACAAACAAGACACTTTCTTGGTATTAAAAACCTTTTGGGGGATAGTATTGAAATTATCTTTCAATAATCTAATTATTTTATCAAACACAATGGCCACTGAAGATTCTTTATCTCTATAAATTCTATTGTTTCGTTCTTTCCATAAACCCCAAGCAACATGAGGGAAGGAAAAATCCCACAGCTTCCGAAGTGCAGGATTGTGAGTTGGGGATTTCCATTGTATGAAGAAGTCTTCAATAGACAAGGGGAACACCCATGATAATTTCCAGTAATAGAGGAATTTTTCCCAAATCGAGGCAAAAAAAGGACAATGAAGAAACAAATGACAAACTAACTCAACTTCCATCTTGCAAAGATAACATCTATTGGGTATTTGAAAGCCATGCTTGTAAAGATTATCAACCGTGAGCACTTTATTTTGAAGAAGGATCTAGAAGAAGATGTTGACTTTAGGAACCAGGTTTTTGAACCAAGCCTTTGACCAGAAGGGAGGAGGAACCTGGACAAAATCCTTAGTTTGTATTGTTAACAATTGATGCAGTTGTGAAATCATGGGGTCTCATGTAATCATGAATACAACTAATACTATGCCACAATTATTACTTCCCATCTAAATGCACACTATTAATGTCATTAATTATTTAGACATTCAACCTTATCCATAATAATATTCTATTTTAATTAGCTAATGAAACTTAATGATATTGATATTATTTTTACATTGATACAATGGCTAGATTATGGGGTGGGCTTATATAATGATGCAGTTGTCAAATTATGGGGTGTCCTTAGATAATTATGAATTTAATTAGTAGTATGCCAGATTTATTATTTCCCATCTAAATACACATTAGTAATCTCATCAATTATTTAGACATTCAACCTTATCCATAATAATATTATATTTTGATTGACTAATAAAACTTAATGATATTAATATTACTTTTAGATTATTTTAAGTACAGTTGATGTAGCATTCTTTGTTAGTTGTTGGCTAAGTTATGCGGTGTGGTTATATAATGATGAATTCATCTAATTTAATGTCAACATTATTATTTTGCAACTAATTGCACGTTAGTAATGTCATCAATTTAGACATTGAATCCTATGCATAATAATACTATATTTTGATTAACTAATAAAACTTAATGATATTTGTATTACTTAATGAAATCATTTGAAAAGTAATTATAGTATTTCTCTTTAATAAAGAACTTAACTACATAATATTATTATTTTCATCGCCAAACCAATTACCAATAAAGATGATCTTATCACCAAATTACTAATTGAACGTTAATACAATTTTTCATCAACCAACCATCTATATGTGTATATATGTATAATCTACAAAGTTATCTCTTCACCAACTAGATTCCAAAAGTAAATATAGTATTTCTCTTTAATAAACAACTTAACTACATAATATTATTATTTGCACTGCCAAACCAATTACCAATAAAAATGATCTTATCACCAAATAACTAATTGAATGTTAATGCAATTGTTCATCAACCAACCCTCTATATGTGTATATATGTATAATATACAAAGAATATATTGTCTACATCTGCATATAGCTACTGTGCCCACTCATGCCATTCACATTCAAATATTTCCCAGAATACAGTGTCTGTACATCACTCCCCTTTCATTGTCGCGCACCGCCTATTGGCTCATTGTTGTGTGTTACTACATGGAACCGCTAATCTAAGTATTTATCTTAGGGAAGGGTGGATACACAATAATAAATAAATTCTTAAGAATGAGTTGTGTTTAATCATACATAGGAAAATTCACCACCAACAATTCATTGCAAGAAAATTCACCATCATGAAAAATTCACCACAAGGAAAATTCACCACCATGGAAAATTCATAACATTAACATTTTTAATATATATTTCCAAGACTTTGAATTTTTTTTTGCAAAAGAATAATGGAGGTTTTTGTTTCTGTTATTAATGCGGTGAAAATTATTCTTTTGCAAAAAAAATTCAAAGTCTTGGAAATATATATTAAAAATGTTAATGCGATGAATTTTCTGCAACGGTGAATTATAGGTGGTGAATTTTCCTTGCGGTGAATTTGTCATGGTAGTGAATTTTCTTGTGGTGAATTTTTCGGAAGAGCTGTGTTTAACAAATTATGGTCTTAACTTTATACCCATGATCTTGAATAATAACCTTCACTAATTGAGAAGATTGGTGCCTAATAATGGGTGTTTGTTATGGTGTAGGGAAGTCAGTATCCTTAACTTAAACTTCATAGCCCAATCAAAGGTGGGAGCATTTAGTTATTAAGGTCTATAAAATAGACTCTACAATTAACGAATTATTTAATTAAATAATAATGAAAATAATAGGTTTCGTTGAAGATGTATCAAACTTTACATTGGGGTGTGTTTACTTTTACCACAATATACCTTAATAAGGTTAAACCATTTACTCTCAAATATGTGATAACAAATAAAGTGGAGTATACATTTTCTTGAGGCATTAAAACATAAGTTTTGCAATTTTACCTTTAACAATGATTAATAAATAAATTGACCAAGATTCTTAGAGCTAGTAGGTGGATAATTTCTTAAATATGAATTTCTTAAATTTGAAATTTAGAAGCTATTCAAATTGGGTAAACCACCAAGTTTGGGGATAGTTTAATTTCTTCCTTCTAACATATATTTAGGTGAACCTTGTTTCCAATTTGATCCTTGAACCTGTAATTTTAGATAATCCAAACAAGTTCTACTAAGTTTGACCAATGGGGGTACCTTTTTGTTATCACCTAATCCTCAAAATTAATAAAAAAATCATTGCTCAGTTAAGATGCTGGATAAATATGCCTTTGACGATGGTGTTACAATGGTAGTAGAGTTATCTCCTAAATTCAATTCATGCTTGCATGTTTTTTTTCATTGAGGTTTTTCACTCTCCTTAATTAATATTGTTTTTACTTATTATGTACTTTAGAATTCAAAAATCTACCTTAATTGGGTAACTATCTAGTCTCAAGGAGATTTGAAAGTTTTTCTAAAATTAAATTAAATGAGGAAATAAACTTTGGAATCAAATTTGATCAACATCCTTGCACCATTAAGTTATGAAGAATTATTCAAATGAATATTAATAACTTGACCATTAGGTGAACTATTCGTTATCACTTAATTATTGGTTTTAAGGAAAGTAAAATATTAAGTTGAGAAGATGAAATGCCAAGGATTTAATAATGTTAAATTTATCTTTTAATTGTATTTTTCCTTTTTGGAAAAAGGCAGAGGGCCTATAGATATATTAATAGTAATAATAATAAAAATTTACAATAGGTAATCATTTATATGATCCCAAAAATACCTTTACAATGATGAACTATCTGCCAGGCCCTAGTTTGCTACTGAAAAGGGGCTGATTATACAAAATATTCAGAAATTCACAGCAAAAACTTGTTTTTACAGCTTGAAACTTAGATTTTAATTGTATTTCTTACTTGAAGGTTGGTGTAAGATTTCTTATTTAACATTTATTTTCCTATCACTTTTAAACTCTCGGTAGTTAAGTTTAAATCATACAATAATATGTTCCTTCATTGTAAACTGGAAGAATGGTCTGAAGTTGGGGAGGTTAATTAGGCATGCCCATAATACAACAATTTTAGGGAGTAAGTTAGCACTGCCTTACAACCAATTAGAGAAAAATAAAACAAGAATAGTTGTAAATGGAGAGATTTCATAGTTAACTCGATTAAGATTATGATTTGAATCTCAAGTTTTACCTTAGTAGTGTTGAAAGTTAAAATTTTTGATAGTTATGTTTGTTTAAGTTTGGGAAATTTTTTGGGGCATGAAAAATATGATGTGACTTGTTGCACCTACTTAATGAATTCCTATTTGAGTTGTGTACAATGCATATGAATCTTATGTTAACTAATAATTTGTAGTATATGAGATTATTGGTCCTAGGGTGATGCATGGTTAAGTAAAAAATGAGTTACAAAGATTATTTATTATTGTATTAATCAAATAAGGGTCATTTACATGTTACACAAATAATTATCTAATTCCAAGATAATTAGATAATAATAATTGGTCATGGCATCATATTTCTAATAACTTGCGCTAGTCATACTATTTATCTTCTTCTCATATTTCGAGGATGAAACATCTCAAGGAGGGATGGAATGTTATGTACCTAGGGATATGATATTATAATGTATTTATATGGATGTAGATGCCAACATGTGGCACACATCCCTCAAGTTAGTTATATTAAGTCATGTGAATAACTTGTAATTATTTATATCAGGAGTTGAGTAGGCCTTCAATTATGATTATCCTTCCATTATATTATTAGGAGGTATATATAAAGGAGGTTATTATCATTGTAAGATATGTGTGAAGTATGATATTTCATTTGGGATCTCTTGGAGATATAGCTTGGAGTGGATTCTTCCATAAGGAGTATTGTATGGTGTTACCCTACCTTAAGGGTTTACTCATTTTGGAATATATTGGATATTAAGGCATATTGGCCCAAAAAAATCTCTTGTGTTGTGTGAGATCTATCTTTTGCAATATATTAATTCCATTATTATATGTTTGGATCTTATCAATGTTTAATTTTCTTCAATGTTGGCCTTAGGGATCAAATTAACGACCATTTGAGTGGATTTCCTATATAAACAGGCTTCTAATAATTGTTTAATTCATTCATTATCCATATCTCAACTCAAGCAAGCTAGCATTTAGCATTTTAAGTCTTCACAAGGTCATCAAGATAGCAATCAACATCAATTCTAAGGCATTCAAGGGAAAATTCTTCATCCATTGTTGCAGTAATTCAAGATACATCATCATGGAAAGGTTATAATTCCATTATTTCATGTTCATGCTTCATCTTATTTCTTCATTTGGTTTAATTACCTAAACGGGTTTTGACCAAGGCAAACCCCTATTCCCTAACATTCAACATTTCCCTCTCTTTCTTTGTGTGGTTGCAGATCTAGGTGCTTTGAAGCCTTGGAGATCATTGAAGAATAATTTGAAAACTTGTTGAAGTCATCTCCCTATTGGAAAGGTCAAAATATTCACCAAAAGTCACTTACAATGCTGAAAATCAAGGTTTTAGATCCAAACACTTGGAGGAATAGAAAGAGCAGACTAAGAGCTTTCAATTCCACTTTTGAGTTTTCAGAAAAGTAAAAGTGGACTCATTTTCCATTAGTGGTGAATGAGTCCCACTGTACCTATTTTTCAGAAATTTTTATGGATTTGGATACCCATTTGGCTGAAATAGGCTCCGGTACAGTTTTCCAGATTTGGGACTGATTTGCCCAAAATGGTGAATGAGTCCTAGTAGGTCAAAATTTTAGGATCAAAAGCATTTCCAGTCTTCATTCTAGCCTCTACACATTTCTAGGTGCACACTTTCTGCTTTACTTTCTTGTTCTATTTTACTTGCATTTCTATTCATCTTTTTAGGTCTTTTTTCATATCACACTGTGTTTTCAAACATCTTGCATTTTCCAATTTTACACTTGGTGGTGAACCCATTTCTTATTTTCATTCATTTCCAAGGATATCTTATAGTCATATCTCTCATATCCTTTATTGGGTTGAGGTTTCTATGATATTCTTGAATGTGAGCATTGTGAAATCAAACCCCTCTTCCTTCATTCTCCTTTTGTGTGAACAAGGAAGTTGTGCATTCCATTTCCATTGTCCACAGTTGGAAAGATGAAAGAATTTATAAATCCATAAATTATATCAATGTGAATACCTCAATTGGAAGAGAATGCAATCCTAATAAAATTGACATATAATTTTCTTATTGTTGTGTAATAATTACAGTGTAAATGTGTCTTTTCTCCACCATTTTTAGTACTTTTAATATAAAATTTGATATAATGGTTGATAAAATAAAAGGAAAAAAAGAGTAAAGCACAAACATTTTAGATTTGAGAAAAAAATGATAGAGTAAAAAGGTTACACTGTGTACTATAAAAAAGAAAGATAGTAACCCTAGGGAAAAGCATTAGACTGGACTAAAGGTATAAGGAAATACATCCTATATTAATTTTGAGTCTAGTTAATTATAAAATTATTGAAAAAACATTCCAATCTAAATTAGGAGTTTAGAATGTCAATAAAATTGATAGATCATGGTTTAGGATGTCCTTAGCTTTGTGTTGAATTGACATGGTCGATAAGGTAGTTTGAAGTGTAGCATTCTTAACCATTGAGATTAGGATTTTGGTATAAGACCTACATTATCTAGGTTGTGGAAAATATAGACTATGATTTTGACCTACCTTGGGATGAGGCTATGCTTGTAATCTAGTCCCTAGACACTTTTTTTTTTCATATAGGACTATCCTTTGCAAATGTTATCTTTGATCCTTTCCTTAGATTGAACCTACATATAAAAATAGGTGGCATGAAAAGTATATTGGGGATCTACTATGTTTTGAAGGAAGTGTAAATTTCCTTGATATCAAATTTAGACCCCTATGTTAAAAAAATTGACTAAAGACTTGTCACACAAGTAATACAAGTGCCTAAGGTATGGATTCAATGATACATGATGTTGATGTAGATGTGTAGAAAATGATTTATGATCAAATGCTATGTAATTAGATGATAAGTAACACAAAATTTATTTGAAAGGGTTGGTCTAAGTAAGAAAAAAGAGGGATAATTTTTTTTGAAAAGGTGTTAAAATATTTTATTTCATCTTAAGAAATACTGAGGACCAATTAATTAAAGTTGTAAAATAAGTAACTAGAAGATTCATAAGAACTAGAAGATACTTATATTGTTATTGAAATCCTCCTCTTATTTGATGCAAGGATTTGGATTTTGACTATTATTATCCTTAATGTCAATTTTGTGAACTAAGACCTTGGTTGCATTAACCAAAGTCCGAAGGATAATTCTCATCTCATCAAGATCTACAAAATTAAAATTCATGGAACTTAAAGAAACATGTTGATCATCTAAAATATTTCTTCTTCTTTCTCCTTTAGTCCTTAGCTAAAATAATTGATTTTTAGCATTTTCCATCAAGTCAATAATGTAAAAGTTAATATTTTGGAGACCTATTCTATCTAATATAGTTTCTTAGATGAATCAATTATAAAAAATGACTAGATTATGTAAAATAAGAACACTATCAACCATGGAGTTTTGCATACTATCATTCTACAACTCAATCTTAGGATTGATCCTAGAAGAGGAAGGTTGATGATGAGCAATATCATCTCTTGAGTCCTTCAAAAGATGAGATTTAATTCTAGGGAGCGTATCCTCACAGGCCATATATTTCCTTTTAAATAATATTAAACTCTAGATTATTTTTTGAATAATCAATTCAACTTCTCCTAAAAAGGGTCCCATTTTAACTCTTAATCATCCATATTCTTATTAATAATACAATTATTATTTAGTCCAAAATGATTAATACAAATATTATCCATAGGAATTCTTGAAGGAGAGTTATTTTGTCTTGATATTCATAAATTGATATCCTGAGCTTCCATTTCTTCATTGAGACTTATAGATAAATATTGCAAAGAATTAGCCACCTATAAAGACCCATAGCTAAGGAAAGAAAACCCAATGGCTGCACAAAGAGCTTAAAGAGGTTTTGAGAGTGTAGACCCAACAACCATATGAAAGAATCGCAAAAAAAATCAAATATAGCAAACATTACTGGTCTAGGAGAGCATGGAAAGGAGTAGAAAAATTAAGAAAAGAAAGAGAAATAATGGGAAGAGAAGATAGAGGCTAAATGGAATTTAGAGAAGTGAAAGATAGGATAAATAGATAAAAAAAGAATGATATATGGGAGAGATGTGATTGAAAATATAAAAACAATAAGATGGAACAAGGAGGGGGAAATTCTAGTGATAACCTAAAGACAAATAACCAATGTAAAAAAATAGCAAAGGATGAGGAGAAAACAACCAACTTACAAAAATAAATAATGCTCAAAGCATTTTCAAGGGATAAATTTATAATCCAAAATAGAAAATAAATCATTAACCAAACAAAAAGTCGCAAGATAGTGTAGAAGATATAAATATTTTAAGATACCTTTCAAGATAGAAACAAATCCATGCTAAATAGACTAAAAGACACCCAGGCATAAGCTCATTGAAGTCAATCCAAACATAATAAAGAAACATCACATTCTCGAGTGAAAGATGGATCTACAAAGAACTATAAAATTATTTTAAATTGCAATTTAATCTAGAAACACACTCACTACTATTGAAGAAAGAAAGGTCACTACTATTTCCTAGTATAACCCAAACCAAATAGGAGATAATACCTTTATATTACCAATGAAGGATAAAGAAAACATTCAAATTCCAAAAAGAATAATGCTCCAAGCATCTGCAAGGGATAAAAATATGATCCAAAATACGAAAGGAATAATTAACCAAAGAAAATGTCACAAGACATTGTATAAGATAAAACTCTTCCAGGATGCCTTTTAGGATAGCAACAAATCCATGTAATAAATAAAGTAAAAGAGACCCCTCACATAAGCCCTTTGTAGTTAATCCGGACCTAATAAAGAAACGTCCCATTATTGAGTGAAAGATGGATCCACAAAGTACTCTAAAATAATTGCAAATGGCATAGAAATCTATGGACACACTCATTACTATTGAAGAAAACAACTTTACTACACTTTGGAAAAATGCCCCCAACCAAATAGGAGATAGTACCTTTATCTTACCAATGAGGGATGAAGACAAAAGCAAAATCAACCCTTCCATTTCAGCACTATTGTTCAAATTATAACTTGAAAACTGGGTTCCTAGAGTAACAACTTTACCTTTACTATTTCTAAGAATCGCCCCTCCTCCAAAGAAGCAAGTATTGTTTTTAGAAGCTCTATTGAAGAGGTTTAATTTATGACATAGTTGCAAAGTCAACCTTATCTAGAACATAGATCCACATTTGTCAATTAATCTAATTATGAAAATTGTTTTAGTGAGGATAGGCTTCAAATTTGAAATGAAACTTATATTCAAAATATTTCAAATTGAGTAATAAGACAATATATTAATTAAATATACAACAAAAAGATAAAAGATATTTTATCTTTTATGTAAATACAAATATTAAATTTAATTATAAAATATGAAAATGCTATCTATGACCGAAAGTGGTTATCCAGTCCCTAGAATGCACCTATAGCATGGATGCCCTCCGTACATCATAATTGCAGTTGACCGTTTCTCATCACTTAACTTACCATTATGTAGAGGGAAGCGGCTATCCAGCCCCTAGAATGCAGTTATGATGTATAGAAGGGGCATGGATGCCCTCCATACATCATAACTGCAATTAATCATTTCTCATCACTTAACTCATCATTATATAGAGAGAAGCAGCTATCCAGCCCAAAAAAATACACCTATGGCATGGATATCCTCCATACATCATAACTGACCGTTTCTCATCACTTAACTCACCGTTATGTAGAGACACTCCAGATCACTCTAGCATAAATTCAAATGCATAGAACTGTAGTTTATCGTGGAAAAGGAATGCCCAATTCAATATCAGTTAACTGCTGTTGTAAAACATGCATTCTATATGCTTTTACAGAACCACTTTATGAAGCGTTAAAAATATCGAAGCCATTCAAAGCACAACTCATTTTCAAATATAAACTCCATGAAACTATAAAAAATCTTGGGTCTGTCAGCAATCAGCGATTATTCAAAATATGGGGTAAAGACAAAGGACTCGAGCGTTGTTAAAACAAATCGCCATGACTGTGAATTGAAGCTTCGACAAAGCCTTGGAGAAGGGGAAATTTTTTACAGGGGCAAAGATAGTTACAGAGGCATTGTAAATTTTCAGCGATCTGTAAACTAGAAATTAACATTGGATGCGCTGGAGGGAAGTGAAAACGGTCAACAAGTAAAATATTTCTTGTTTCTTTTTGAGTTAATGATATTTGAAAGATATCAAGAAACATTGGTTTACCAGTAAATGATATTTGAAAGATACAAAGCATTCTTTCAAAGTCAAATATGAACAATGGTCTTCAATGTCTGCACCTCTGTAACATAAATGGTGTTATTTCATTTAAAGTTGCTCCAAGTGGTGTTATCTCCTGGCAACGTACCAGCTGCATCCCACATCATTGTTTGATTGTGTGGAATGCATGTTCTACAACAACAGTTAGCTGACGTTGAATTGGGCATTCGTGGGCATTCCTTTTCCACGATAAACTACAGTTCTATGTCTTTGAATTTATGCTAGAGTGAACGGGAGTGTCTCTACATAACCGTGAGTCATGAGAAATGGTCAACTGCAGTTATGATGTATGAAGGATATCCAAGTTATAGTGCATTGTAAGGGTTGGATAGCCGCTTCCCATTCTAAGAGCTGGATTGCCGTTTCCCAAAAGTATATACCTACTCAACATTGGGAATGTAGGACAGATCAATTTTTTTTTACTTTTATTCGAAGGAAATACCGAAATAGAAGTCATATAAAAAGACGCATCATGGATATGTTCAAATTAATATATTTTAGCTAAATGACAGATACATTCTTTCGTCTAATGTTGGAAACATGGAAATAATGAGTATTTAAGGAAAATTGGTCATCAGTCAAGTGTCAATTAATTAAATTCACGCACTGTAATTGATTTTTTAAAATTTCTTATCAACCCATGCTAGTCAACTTCAACGGCCGGTCAAGTCGCTGAAAGGACAGATAATTCTACCATTCCATGCCAAATTTCCACTTTACCAGTAGCTTTACATGCACGCTGCCTACTACACCAAACCCACTCAGTGTTTTGTACTTAATCTCTGTTTTCTTCAAGCTGACAGTCATCCAGTGCATATTTGACCTATCTTCTGGGTACGATTCCAGTTTAGAAGTTCATACTCTGTATATCCGCTTAGTTTCAGAAAAAAATTGAGTCTTATTATAAAAGGGCGTTGAACGAGCTTCGATCAACATGCTCTGGGCAAGACATTATTTATGAATTATAAGGCAGTCATGCTCCCAGTGGTATTGCGTATCTGTTGCATTGTATTGTGGAACTGGACATCAGGAAAACTTGAGGATTTGTCACAAGTAAGTTTATGTAGATTTGCTCTTGGTTTTGTTTAATTAGATGTGCATTCTAAATTTATGAGCTCTGAATTTCCAAATTATAAAGTAGTTATGCTCCCAGTTGTATTATGTATATCGTGAAAGCTCCAGAATTTGCCACAAGTAAATTCATATAGAATTGCTTTTGATTTGCCACAAGCTAGTTCATATAGGCTTGTTTTTGGTTTTGTTTGATTGCTCTTGATTGGTCGCAAGTAAGTTTATGTAAACTTGCTTCTGGTTTTCCTCTTGATTTAACAGTTACGTGGTAATAATGTATTAGTTGTTATTTATTGTATCTAAATTTTTTAAATTTTTTACAACATAACAATTCATTATATAAATAAATGTTTGCTTTTTTTTTTTAAAGAATGATATGTAACTAATACTTGAACAACAATTAATAAGTCCAACTCCGAACTATATGTACATAAATTTCTACTTATATTTCTTAAATTTTTGTCATTACACCCAATTTCAATCTTTTGAATTATAACTGAGAAAATTGGTTCTCGTGATACGTTTCAAAAATTGGATTGCAAGTTCTTCAGTGCTACACTGCCAACTTTACATTAGGTAAGCGTTTTGATTATAAAGGTGTGATGCACAGTTACTAGAAAATTTCAATTCAAATATATAAACAGTAATTCTTGTAAGAGCTCTTCATTATAATATTGGGATGTAAATGTTGGGATGTAAATGGGCAGGAGCAGTATACAGTGTATGAATATTTGTTTTATGATTTTTCAAAGATTTTAGTATTATTTTCATAAGTAATTTTATGGTTTATAGTTTTTAAATTGAGTGGTCTTTATATAAATTGTGTACAAAATCATTAAAGTTTTTTTTTCCTTTTCTATATTTATGTCTGATTATTTCTGCAATTTTCCAAATCATTAGCTCTCTTTTTCAACTCTATATGTTCTGATAATGAATCACAAATCATGATCTAAAAACTTGAAAAAATAAATAATTTTACACACAACTTATAAAAAAAAAACTGTTTAATTTAGTAATTTTTTATAATTTTAAATGGCTCTTGGAAAATTCACCACCAGCAATTCACCCTAACAATTCACCGTCAGCAATTCATCGCTGTGACATATTCATTGTGTATACAATTCACCACCAGAAATTCATAGCTGTGGTATATTCACCACATATACAATTTTTCAATATTTAAGTGGCCAAGAGCACCCAAAAAAGAAAAAGTATAGAGATTTTGTTTAACACATAAAAAAGATATACACGGTGAATATACCACGGCCATGAATTGTTAATGGTGAATTATATACATGATGAATATGTCACGATGATGAATTATTGACCATGAACTGTTGGGGATGAATTACTAATGCTGAATTGTTGATGGTGAACTTGCCTGATGCCCTTTTAAACAAACCAGATTTATGTTAGATTATTATAAATAGTATTATACATTATTAATTCTTATATTAATTAATTTGATTTTAAATAAAATCTAAATTGGAAGCAATTTCTAAATAAAAGGTGATAGTTCGGCTGTTTGCATAAGTTTACCGAGGCGGGAAACTTACAGAAACATTAATCTCATAAGAAAAAACCCACCACCTTTAAATAATAAGATGGAACATGAAAATATGTTTTGGAGTGAGAGGCTTTATTTAAAAACAAAAACCACCACCATTTTCTTTGTTATATATATTTTTTCTCTATCCACCGTTTAGTTGTGAATTTTGTTGCAAAATAGAAAATAACAAGGTTTTCACACTTCATTTTATTCAATTAATTTTATATATAAAAGTTAAAAAAAATTAAAATTGAAGAAAAAGAAAATTTTGGTAAAACTTTCAAAACTTTTGTTTTTATTAAAATGAATTTCAAATTTCAAAATCTAAAATAATAGTTAGAGGTTGATAAAGAAATAATAACATCTCACATATTTCTTAATACTCAATCTTTTTTCAAATTTTAATAATAGATATTTTAAAATTCAAAATGTAAAATAATAATTAGAGGTTGGTAAAGAAATTATATAATTTTCCATATTTATTAATACTTAATAGTTTTTACTTGGGAGGTGAGGTGGGAAAAGTAGGATAAATAGATATTAATAAAGAAGTTAGAAAATATTATACAAGGATTTTCAAATATTAACAATTGTCACTAAAAGTAAAAGAAGGAAAATTCAAGGAGGTTTACTATTGATTCCACATTTACAAGAACCATGAAAAAATAGAAAACCCATAATCTAGACAATACTACAAAAATAATAACACTGATCAACATATATCATTTTGAAGAAGCTAAAGAAACTACGAAGATTTATTAAGGGATAGGGACTTCCAATTTGAAAAATTCCATCCATGATTAACCTCAAAATCCTATTTGGCAAGGAAAATTACAACAACATTCCATTCAATAGGAACATGAACATACAAGGTGGAATCAAAGTTTGAAGAAAAATGAATAATTTGCACTACAAATGATGTCAACTGCTAAAAATAATATGAAAACTCTCTTTGTTCAAAAAAGAAACAAAAATAATGGAATCCATCTCACAAATAACCTATTTTTAACCTAACTCATAATCTTTTTCTAAAGCCACAAGGATAACACTAGCCTTTATTTGATTATTAGTACTAATCCTTGTAGTAGAAGACAAATGGAAATGAACAAAACCATTACTATAATGCCCAATACCACTAATCCTATCTTCACTAAGATTACCTCTAGAAGAATCATTTGTATTTATTTTAAATTACTCAAAAGGGGGAGAAGACCATTTACTAGCCCTATTAACCTTATGAGAAGATTTGACTTGAGAAAGTTAAAAGGAATAGATCCAACTAGATAACCCAAATCTAAGTTCTTTAAATTAAAATATCAAAGGGAATAATGAGTTGATCAAAAGATAACTCTATTTATGATATTAAACTAGGGGAAGGGCTCCTGATCCCACACGTTCAACAAAACATGAAACAAAAAAACTAAGGCTTACACACCTCAACTAACCAACCATCGGAAAGGAGGCACACAGGCCTTAGAGAGACAAAGCAAAACTAAGAAAGCAATAAACAAAGGGGCACAAAAAAGAGCAACGAAGCACTATAGATGACCACTAATCTTTGGGAGTACAAATGATGTCCCAATCAACCTTCAACTTGTCGATCACTTCCTACAAGTCTTTCTCCTTTGTGTTGTCTGTAACAGTAGAGGTTAGACCAACATCCTCTTGGTTTACTCCTTTTTTCTTCTTGATTTTCCTGATCTTAGATTTTCCAAAAACCATGCCAAAGATATCCCTATTCATGATCCCCTCAATGATTGTGGTATTTTACCTATAGCCTCTTCTAGAGGAACAACATTGTCCTTCATGTTAGCATGATCATCATCTGAATTAGTTCTCATAATGTCATTTTTAAGTTCCCTTGTTTGCTCTTGTAAACTTTGCAGAGGCTTTGAGTGAGTCTCTTTCCCTCTTTCATAGACCTCCATATCCTCATTTATGTTATCCTTATCCTCCTCCCTCTCCAAATCTAGAACTTCCATTTTCATTTCTTTATTTTCCTTAGATATTTCCTCCTCCTCGCTATGCTCCTCTTCATCCTCCACACTAACTTCTTCACCTTCATCTACCTATTCACTTTCATCCAGGAATTCCTGATCATAGTCAAGGAGAAACTCTTTGTTAGAAGAGCACAAACCCGCTTCCTCCAGAGCTAGATTCTTTCCTCTATTATCCTTTCTTTTGTTCTAATCGCACTAGAGCTAGTCTAGCAGAATTCCTTTCACTAGAACCACCACTTGAAACACTCTTATGGCATGGCTTTGGCTCATCACCAATTTCTATAGTGATAGAACTAGAGGGACCTATCTTATTCTTTTTGGGATTGGGATGGGATGGGAGGGATTTCCTTTTTTGAGGGGTGGAGCTCTTCAGAATAATAATAGAGGGATTTGAGAAAATAATAGAAATTAGGGCTTCCTTAATGGTCTTGGATTTCAAGCATGAAGGGGGGTGTGTGGGACAATAGTAGTTTCTTTTCTATAGGCTTGATTACTAGGGGGTTAACAGTGGAGGTAGGGTTTGGTTCGAGGGTGGTGGTGAGAATAAATTTATACAAAGCTAGAATTAATCCCTGATGGAGAGGTCAAGAGGCCCTTTTAGCAATGCATGACATTAACGAGGATAACAGGTAAAAAGGAATATTAACCCAATCTTTGTGATGAATATGCTTGAAGAGAGGAAAATGATAACTATGAATTGTCTTGAACCTTCCTTTGAGGGTAAAATAATGCATAATGTGCATGATTACCAGACCATAGGGCACAAGAAGCTTCTCCCTATCAAAGCCATTTTGAAGCCTCGTTGATTTTTCCCCTTTTTCAAAGAATTTGTCCATAAAATTCTAGTACTTTTTGTTGTTGAATTTGGCCACTTTGATTCCTTTACACTTTAACCTTGTAGCTTCTATAATTAGGCAAGCAATCACTTCAAAATGGATACCCCAAATTGAAACCTTTCCTTCTTTCTAGGAGTTATAGAATTTGGAAGTAAGAACATCATCATATCCTTGCATGGCCTAGAAAAAGGGAGTTAGGCCAGCCTCCTCAAAGATTTTCTAAAGATCCACATTTTGTTTCAAAGTGATATAGGTGAGGGGTTCAGATATTTTTCTTGACCCTCCCATATTTCTAGCAAAAAAAATGTTTAGAATACAAAGAAAATCATAGAAAATGATAATCACTAAGCACAAAGAAAGAGAGGTGTTAATTTTGCATATGAAGCCTTTGTAAAAAATGTTGCTATTTAATGAGGAGAAAATATGGATTGTGGCAAGTGTTCGGATAATTATGAATTTTTCCTACAAAATAATCTACATATGATGGGTACTGCACTTGAAAAAATATCATACATTATAATTATCCTTAAGGTAGTAGGAAAAGACTTAAAACATGTTTTCTTTGGAAGACCTTCCTTTCCATAAAAACCTCTCTTTCTCAAAATTCAATAGGATTTGGATGATAATGTGAGCCTATTTGTGTCCTTGAGAGGAATAATTAAGAGGACAAGTATTTTCTTAAAATGATGATTTGAAATTTCTTGATTTGCTTCATTTCTATCAAAGCCAAATGCCATCTTATTCTGGTCATCGAAGACATCCTTTGCTAGCTAATAAATATTATGGTCCCCTCCATAATATATGGGGGCAAATAGATATATAAATAATTAAATAAATGGTATACATCAAGAACCACTTCTTCTTAGTAGGTTGACACAATAATACCATTTTTGCACTTTATGGCTCCCATCTGGTTACAAGTCTTTCATTAGTCAATACCTCTTTTATATTATAAGGGATACTGTCAAATCTCTAACACGTCTAATTAGGACATGCGGCACCTTCATTGATAGTTGCATAAGCCACTATATTGCCTTCTGTATAGGTGTGGGATATCTTGCATTGAAGGAAACTGCCAATAAGTTTTTTGTAATATTCCATCATATTTGTAATCCTCCATGGCATAGTAGACATAGATTTTAATATGTTAATGATAAACATAGAATCCCCTTCAATAATGAATTTACTGTAGCCTCTTTCTTTTAGTCTCTTGACTCCCCACCATGCTAGTTATTCTAATGAGTTTAAAATTTTATATCATATATACCTAATGAGACTTTGATATCCTTGGAAGATTTGACAATTCCTCACCAACCAAATTTTCCAAAGGAAAAATGATAGGACTAACATCCTAGGAAACCAATGGGAAAGAGAAAAAGGTAGGAGGGCATTCCAAAGAAGAACAAAAATTTGACAAATAAGTAGCTTGAATAAGGGGTCAATTCCAAATATGTCACCATTGCCTCCAAAGAGCCTAAGAAAAGGGACACTAAAAGAAAAGATGAGACACACATTCCTCATTGAACCCACATAGAACATATTTCGAAGGGCCTTGGAATCCCCTCTATTTAATATTGTCCTAGATAAGTCACTTATTTTGACAATGCAACCAAATAAAGAAATTACACTTGGGCCAACAATATTTATTCTATATCTTTTTCACTAAGGGAAATATTCAAACCCATTATTTTCCTCTTCTATTAACTAATATCCCATAGAAATGAAATATTCTATTTTAGGATCATATCACCAAGCCAAAACATCATCCTCCTCTATAGAACAACAAGGTCAGTCAACTAAGATAGAAGCAATGGTAGCATGCGACTTTGGATCTCCCAAGGCATAATTAAAAACTCATATCTTTCTAGTAGAAATATAAAACTCACCCACAAAATGATAAAGATTAAAATAAAAAAAAGAGCAATCAACATCCATAATTATTTTATTTAAAAATATTTTTGAAGTTTAGATAAATATTTTAATTAAAAAAAGACTCGATAATATTACAAAAATTTAGAAAATTATTTGATTATAATTTAGTGTGTGGGTAAGTTTCTTGAATATAATCGTATAGTGAATTTTGTATTTATATTTTGGATCACACTCTTGATCTATTATAAAAATAAGGGGAGTAAATTGATACAGAATTCATTACATAATTAAATTTCAAAATTTCTTACTTATCTTTTAAATATAATTTTAATGCAGCCATGTCAAAACCACACAAAGAAAGAAATTTGAAATCAAAAAATAAAATTTTGATAGATTAAAAAGAAATAAGTGACTTTACCTAAAATTCATTTAGCTCAGTGGTCAAATAATAAGTATCAATTGTATACCTCATCTACATAAAAGACTAGTAAATAGTTATCTTATTTTTGCTCCAAAATTCTAGATGATGTTTAAGAATAACCCATAATTAAGTTATCAAAAACATGAGAACATTTCTACAATATAATTAAAAATCTTCTCCTTGAAATATTATAAATCGATAATAATTTTTCAAATATAAAAAGTGGATCCCACTCCTAATATTCTTACCTTACAAAAAAGAGCAACCTTTTCTCCTAGGGGATTAACATATAGAGTAATACCTTATCACGTGTATGTATATTGGATTGTTCTAAATACCATAAATGTGACCCAATATATCATTTGATTATTAGAGGGAAGTGGGAAATTTAATTAGTGTGATATATAGGTAAGAATTATAGGTTAGGAAGTGTGCATAGAAGATGATTAAGATTTATAAGTGACATTCCAAATTCTCTACAGATCATTTTTCATATTCCAACAATAAGAAATAACATTAATTGTGTTTTTCTTACTGGGTCATGAAGTTATTTTTTTCTACACCATGTAGCATTATAATACTAGGGATGCCTTATTAATCCCAACGTGAATAAAATTAACAAAAGAAATGGTTCACATTGGATGCTTATTTACCTCTAAAGAAACAATTGGGGTTAGTGATTAGTGGATTATTGGTAGAGATGAGGAATTGGGATGAATAGAAAGTTGAGCTTAAGAAAGATATTGGTAGAATACGAGAATAGGTAGTTAGAGACCATTAGGATCAAATATGTACAATAAGAAAAATTAATCTAAATAGAGAAATTTAGAAAATAGAAAAGACTTGTAACAACATAAATATCCTATATCAATATTTCTTAGGATGGCCCACTTCCACAAAAGCATTAAAAATCAAAATTTATAACTTGGAGCAAAACGTAATATAGGAATCTAATTCATATTATGCTATTAAAGATTTGGATAGAGTTTTGATTAGATTAAAATTGGAAGGGACAATACTCATTACAAAAAAACCATAAAGGGAGACAAGGAACTCATGAGAAGTGAGAAACCCAAAAAAAAACTAAAACATAACTAAAGATTAAATAGTTAGACCAACAAAAACAACAAAGAAAGCACATAGAGCTGGAACCAAAACATAACCACAAGATATCTACAAGTCTCCCAAAAACTTGAGACTAGTGATCACATTCCATTCCTGAGACAAGAATTGGAACTTCTTTTCAAAAGTCATAGGCCCCTGCCGAATGGCCTGAGTATTCACCATGCCATCACAAGCTGAGGTATCCACCATTTTACCCATCTTCTTCTGCATATGACCATCCTCCAGACCATCTACAAGCCGTTTCCCCTGACACTTCCTTAATTCATTATGAAAACCCTAAAGGGTGAGGGCAGTGTTCTTCATAGTTTCTTTACTATAATCGATGATGACCTTGAGGCATTGCATGGTTTCTCTTGGTTTTGATGGATATAATCAATCTCAGTTAGTAAATTCTTCTTTTCTTCCTCAATACCAACAACGACACACAAACATTCTGGCTCCTTTTCCCACATCGACCGCTTCTCGAACAACTTGGCTAGAGAGGCAATCATGTCCCAGTGCTCCTTGTTCTCCACCTCACTCGACCACGGGACCTACTGCTCCAAAACCTTGCCCTCCAAAATTTGGATTCTTTCTTTAGTTGTTACCAGTTGGCCCAAGAGCCACTTCATGATATCCCTTTGGATGTTAATTGTCTTTGAGATTTCATGTTGATTTTTTTCCTGAGGGGGTTAGCAAGGGCACAAATTGACCTAGGTTTAGTTTTGGTTTCCTCAAGATTGATGCACAGATTAGGAGAATTTTGTGGGTTAGGGTTAGAAACAGGGGGTGTTGGGAACATCAGAGATATCCGCATGAGCATAAGAGTGAAAAGGAAAGTTGGCTGGGGTGGGATTACATGACTCATCATCATTTGAGTTGTTAGACTCCCCCGACCCAGAAGTAGAAATAGGCGTGAGTTCTTCCAAAGGGGTGCATTTGATGGGGTTGGGGGGGTTTTTTCATTCATAGGGGCTTTAACTCAAGCTCGGGTGCCACAACAAATGGTAGGAGGGGTTTCATCTAGAGTAATAGAGGGGCTAGGGTCCATAGAGGGAATGGGGGGTTTGTGAATGGTCAGGGTGTTCTTTTGAACAAAGGCAGGGGAGGGAAGCAACATCGAATGAAACTTGTAGAGATGATAAATAAGGCCCTGGTGGATGGGTAATTTCTTGTATTTATCCTGGACACTTCTAATAGATTTCTCAAGAGAGGAAAAAAGCCAAAAGGGGAAGTTCATTTTGGCATTATACCTAAGATTTGGATAGAGTCATAAGAGTCCAAATTGAGAATTTTCACTCATTTCCACTACTTGTAAGAGAAGATAAATAAAATTATATCCTAAATAAAATAGTTAAAGGAATTGGTGAATCTATGATTAGTTCCAATGACATGACTTCTAATAGATACATAAAAATTTAGATATATCCAATTGATATCCATTCTTCTATTAATGATGGTGAAATTTTGTTGATCAATATTAATGGGTAATTCCACTATGTATAATAAGCTAATATACAATGGGGAATTAAATAATCCATTTATGAAGTGCTTATAACAATATCCTACCATAATGGGGAGTTGGTACAACTTTGGAAAAAAATTATATTGGTCTAAAATTTTGGGAAAATTTTGACAAGTATGAGCTTCAAGTTATGATATAGGTGAAAAAATATAAAATGTCTTGAGAGAATACATGGTTAATGTAAGGGATGAATTTGGTAAGATAGAGCCAATACATACCCATTATGTTGAAAACTCAAAAGGGTACCTTGATGGAGGCCAATGGTGGAAGCTCACAAGGGCACTAAAGGCTAGCAACTAGAGAAAAATCCCTATGAAACATAGAGATAATCGAATATATCATAGACCAAAAGAACATGAATGTAATACATATATAAATTTTGGAAATTTAAAAGAGGCACAACCGTGAAGGAATGTGAATATTGAAATACATCACTATATGTAACAATAAATATATCTGTACCACATATAAATATGTATTATTTAAAATAGATATAGAGACATATGTGAGACATGATGTGAGAATAAAGAAGAGACATATATGAGTAATAATAGAATGAGATATAATGCATGAGTAGAGCATATATATAGTTGATACTTGATAATGTGTTATGATATGATAAATATATGGAGTTGATGTGTATGAATGGTGTACTTAGTTGTATGACTAAAGAATGAATGGTCTTTGATGTGGTATTTACTTCTAAACTACCTCTAACATATAAATTCTACCTCTCTATCAGATTATTGTGTTGACAAGAAACATAAAACTAGAGATTTGTGATATTTCTATTATGTTCACTATATGTAACAATAAATATATCTGTACCACATATAAATATGTATTATTTAAAATAGATATAGAGACATATGTGAGACATGATGTGAGAATAAAGAAGAGACATATATGAGTAATAATAGAATGAGATATAATGCATGAGTAGAGCATATATATAGTTGATACTTGATAATGTGTTATGATATGATAAATATATGGAGTTGATGTGTATGAATGGTGTACTTAGTTGTATGACTAAAGAATGAATGGTCTTTGATGTGGTATTTACTTCTAAACTACCTCTAACATATAAATTCTACCTCTCTATCAGATTATTGTGTTGACAAGAAACATAAAACTAGAGATTTGTGATATTTCTATTATGTTATAGTTTTAAATTAGGGTAGATACATTTGATAAAAAAAAATACATAAATTTACTTTAGATAAAGAGTCAAGATAGTAACACATACTTAACTGGATGTAAAAATAGAATTAATTATAGCAACAAATGTGTACATTAGAGTTAGGAATAAAAGAGACTTTGATTTATGATTAACACCAAAATTTTAATTTTACATCTAAGATGCACAAAATAAGATGATTAAATTTTCAATGTTTTGAAACTCTATGCCACCCTTAGTCAAATTCACACCTTCATAATCAATATTTTTACACATAGGTCT
>VDFB02105785.1:421683739-421802147 GCA_007258455.2 Sequoia sempervirens
TTTTCCATCTCATATCATGCAAAAAAACTATACTCGTATTTTGCAAGTTCTTTTGTGCTAATTGTGCTAAATAAAAATCTAAGAGAAAAGTTACATATACCTTTTTCTCCAAAGGTGAAATAGAGGAGAGAAATGGAGCTTCACATATGGTAAATTGTATTGATTTTATGCTTATTTTAAATCAATTTACCTTTCTTGCTTTAATGTTTTTATCTTTCTTGATTGTAATTCATTTATTGCATGCTTATGTTTTAGTTTTGCGACCATGATTTTTTGAGGTCATACATTCTGGCATGCTTGGTGGGATCCCACATCCCTAATTTGACATTTCTTTAATTTAACCTTGTTGTTTGTAAGTTTCTAGTATTTTATATCTTGTAGGCTGCAACTACTTTTAAGAGATTTTGGAAAATAAACCTTTTTAGGAGCTCCTTGAGGAGAAATGAACATCAAGGTTATGTTTAGAAGGGCTAAGAAATGAATTTTCATATATATTTTGGTGTCGGATAACATTTAAAATTTAAAAAATGCATTTCTCAAGCACTTTCTTTATTAATCCATACATTTGTATGGATTTTTATACTTTTGGACTATTAATTTATTGTTGCACATCTTTTAAAAAAAATCATAATTAATTTTGCTTCATTTTCTAATTAAAAAATTAATTAACAAAGATTTAATCACTTGGTCAAATTGCTTGTTCTTCCCTTTTGCAATTTTGGAAAATACCAACCTATAGTAAAACAGGCATAACTTTCAAACCACTAATTTGATTATCAATTTTTTATAGGTGCTAAAAAGCTATTTCTGAGGTGCATGCTATGAAGTAGATCATTTCTTCAAATCAAAAATTATTTTTATAGCTTGTGGTGAACATTGGGAGAAGATTACTATAGAAAACTACTAACAATGGGTTTTGCAGGTTTTTATTAGTCTAGAATTTCACACTTCTTTTGGTGCACTAAAATTTGCTACAAATCACATTTCATTTGGTGTACTAAAATTTACTATAAATTTCACACTTCTTTTGGTGTATTAAAATTTACCACAACTTGAACATTTATTTTGGTGCACTAAAATTTACTTACAAATTTCACATTTCATTTGGTGCATTAAAAAGAATCCAGAACTATCATCTTTCGATTTGGGATTAAAAAGAACATATAACTATCATATTTGTATTTGGGTTTTTTTTTTTTTTAAAAGAGAGGTAAAAATTTATTGAATCAACTAGCAAAGTACAAAGAGCAAGGGCCTCAAGCCCGGAAGAGAAAACAACAAAAACATAAAGAAGCCCCCAAAAGGGGAAAAACTAATCATCCATATCTTTCTTGACCAAGCTCTCAAGATCCTGAGGACATTCCAGAGGCAGGTGAGCCCAATCTCCCACTCTCCATCCCTCTCCACAATTTGAAGCCCACTTAGCCAGGAAATCCACAGTCTCATTCCACTCGCAAGGAACATAACATAAAGAGATTGCATCCAAAGAAGTACTCAGCCTAAGAATTTGTCTACCCACCACAACTAGATGCCAATCCACCTCCTCCATCCATTGCAGATTCAACATATCCACCACCACCTAGGAGTCAGACTCACAGATAATATTGCTCCATCCCAAAGCACATCATCTTTCAAGAGCCAAGAGGACAACAAGCGCCTCCATGTAATTATTGGTCTGTAGCCCCTTATATTCAGAGAAGAAGAAGATAACCTTACCAGATCTATCCCTACCAATTCCTCCAACCCCAGCGTGCCTAGTATTTCCCCTAGAAGACCCATCAGTATTGATCTTGAGAGTCCCCAGAGGGGGGGGGACCACTTTCCCTCCCTGCAAACCTTCCTTTTACCTTGCCGACTTCTAATATGTTTTTTCTTACAAAGAGCATCACTTGAACCAGCACAGGAAATATTCAACTTTTGAACTACTCGTACGTCTCCAGGATCAATATCCTTAGAGAGGTCACACTTTGCAGCAAGAGTCTCCTGAAGCATACTTATTCCTTGCAACCACACCTGTTGCACCCTCTTCCGCTTATCCTAGAAAATCCTATGGTTCCTTTCCAACCACACCTGCCAGATAATAAATCCTAGACCAATATCCCAAGCTACCTCAAGAAAGGAAGTCTTAGAAGGGGGTCTACCAAGACTATTCCAGAATTCAACCAGAGAGTTAGCATGAATACAATCACGCTCCCAAGCTTCCCACCACCAGTGCCAAATAGCCCTAGTGAAAGAACATTGGAAAAAGAGGTGTGAACTATTTTCTTCACTTTGATTGCATAAAGTACAGATAGAAGGCCCATGAAAACCCCTCTTCTAGAGATTCTCCCAGGTAAGAAATTTATTCTACACCACAAACCATGAGAAAAAATTACACTTGGGCCAAGCTGATTTATTCCAAACCTGCTTCCACCAAGAAATGTCCATCCTGTCAAAATTTTGTCTTTCCAACTCTTGATAACTAGAAGCAACTGAAAAATTTCCTTTCAGATTGGGTCCCCAAGCGAGGGTATCAACTTCTCTTAAAAAGTTACATGCTCTACCTACAAGAATCCCAGCAAGAGTCTCCATATTGCCCTCAGAACCCCTTGGAGACCAATCCTGAGGTTCTTTCCATCTGGATACCTCACCACAACCCGCCCTTAAAATCACCTTAAAATCCTCAACTTTACTCCAACTTGCTACAAGAAAGCTATCACAAAGAGGCTAAAGGTGGGGTTATTAAGACAAGGTCGGAGGGAACCCATCCCATGAATCCTCCCAAAATAGGACATCCAAACCGCTATTACCAGAAAAGACTCTTTTTAACTAATTGCACCCCTTTCTTCAAAGTCTCCCAAGTCATGGACCCTCTTCCTGTCAAATTGTACCTTGACACATCTCTCCCATTCACCCCACCAAGATACTTAACATTAAGGATTTTATCCCATCCTTGATCCTAGCTTATGCACCATCTCCAAAATAGCTTAGCTACGAGAACCCTGCCATTCAAGCTTGTTTTCCGCAAACCAAGGCCACCGTCCTGCTTTGATCTACAAACACAATCACATTTGACCAGACTCCACTTAGAGGAAAGAAAATTACCAGTCCATAAAAATTTCCTGGAAAGGGCATCGAAAACCTTAATGAAGCCAATTGGGGCTGACTACACAAGACACCTGTAGATAGGAAGAGCTTGGACCACAGACTTCAAAAGAGTCATTCTACCAGCAATTGAAAGCCACCTGTGGGTCCAATGAGTTACCTTGCTCTGAAGCTTATCCAAAATATCCTGCCACACACCCCTAGGCAGCCTTTGGTCTAAAAGAGGGATTCCAAGATACAAAAAAGGAAGAGTTCCAATTTGAAACCTTAGGATCTGAGCAATCCGAGCTTGAATAGAAGTAGGGGTATTGAAGAAAAAAATATGAGACTTTTCTTCACTAATCTTCTGGCCTAAGGCTTTCACATAAATATCCAGAGCTCTCTGGAAAGTAGTTGCCTCCTGAATTCTTGTTGCACCCATCAAAGATGTATCATCCAAAAATTGGAGGTGGGAAGAAGGAGGAATGCCATACCCCCACTTCCAACCTTGAATCAATCCCTACCTAACTTGAGACTTGAGAAATCTTCCTAGACCTTCTGCCATCAGAATGAATAGGTAAGGGGATAGAGGATCCCCTTGCCTAAGGCCTCTAGTCACACCAAATAAGTTAGTAGGTTCACCATTAATCAGGACTGCAAAAGAAGGTGAAGTAATGCAACTCATTACCCAACTAGCCCACTCCTTTCCAAAACCAAAGGCCTGTAGAACTTTTTGCAGAAAACTCCATCTGACCCTATCATAAGCTTTGGCCATGTCCAACTTTATGAACATGGCTTTCTCCTTAGAGGTAGCCATAGAGTGCACAACTTCTACTGCTATCATAACCCCATCCAAAAAAAATCTTCCTGTAACAAATCTCCCTTTCTCCTCAAAGATTAGGTTACTGAGCCATGGCTTTAACCGTTTAGCTATCACTTTTGTAATTATTTTATACATCACATTGCACAAAGTAATAGGTCTAAAGGAGTTAAGGGAGTTAGCTCCTTCCTTTTTTGGGATGAGAGCAAGGAAAATTGCATTCAAAGCCTTAAGCATCTGCTTATTGCTAAAAGATTCCTACACCACTTCAAAGAGGTTCATCTTGACTATATCCCAAAAAGCCTGAAAGAACTCTATAGGAAAACCATCCAGTCCTGGGGCTTTACCCTTTTTCATTTCAAACACCACTGCTTCTATCTCAGATAGGGAAACAAGCTTAATGAGAGCCTCATTAATTTCAAGAGTGACAATGGAGGGAATGCAATCCAGAACCAAATCCTGCTCAACCCTAGCAGGATTCGAGTCTTCTAAAAATAAACTCCCAAAAAAACTAGTAGCCTCCAGAGCAATCTCCCTATGAGAAGAAACCAACATCCCTTCAGCCGTCATGAGAGAATTGAGAACACTCCCATGTCTTCTATCCTTAACAGTGTTGTGGAAGAACTTAGTGTTTATGTCCCCTTCCTAGAGCCAATCAATCCTAGCTTTTTGTTTCCAATAAATCTCCTCCCGTAGCTCCCATTCCTCCAATTCTTTCAGTGCCACAACTTCTTCTCTATATAGCCCATCAGAAAAACCCTGCTCTTTGATTTGATGAGTAATATTGTCCACCCCCAGCTGTGCTTCTCGCTTTGCTGCAAAGAGGTTTCCAAAGCACTCCCTGTTCCACCTTTTCAACTTGAACTTAACATACTGCAATTGCTTGAAAAAGGAAAACATAGTTGTGCCATAAGCAGGCTTCCCTTCCCTCCACCAAGAAAACATATGATCCTGAAGAGAAGCATCCCTCAGCCACATAAGCTGAAACTTAAAAGAAGTATTCTTTGTCATTTGGAACTTAGAAGCATTCAAAAGGATTGGCCAGTGATCTAAACCTCTCCAGTCCAAAATCTTTGATTCGGTATTCCAACTACCTGCAATCCAAAAGCAGGATACCAGAAATCTATCTAACCTTTATGTTATCACCTCCGCCCCACATCTCCTATTATTCCAAGTGAACAAACCATTGGAGGGTGTAATATCCACCACCCTCAAACTTTCAATGTTACTTCTCAAAAGGCCCGCAGAAGGGTCGAGCCTAGGATTACCTCCCCACTTCTCCTCCAAGCTTAAAACTGCATTAAAATATCCTTCCAGAATCCATGGGAACAAAGGAGCAAGAGAGCGTACATATCCTATATGTGACCAAAGAAATTTTTTTCCCACAAAATCAATTGGAGCATACACATTAGTGAAAAGAAGAATCCCACCAGTTTCGCAACATGTGGCCACCAAGGAAATAGAAGACCTACTAGAAATCCACCAAAGTGGGACCAGCTTGCGAGGATCCCATAAAAGAGCCAAGCCCCCAGAACATCCTTGAGTGCCAATGCATTGACAAAGACATCTAGGCCAAATCTTAGCAGCCATGTAGAAAATCTTATCAATAGATAACTTAGTTTCCTAAATACAGACCACCATAGGCAAATGAGACTTAATCAAATCCCGAATAGCCTTTTGTCGAGGGATGCTATTCAATCCCCTTACATTCCATGAAAGAACAATCATTTCTAAGATAGAGGAAAATGGGAATCAATGGTCTTCACAAAACCAGACTCCACTAAAGTCTCTCCCACTAACTTCACCTTTTCCTGGTCTTTCTCCTCCCCACCTTAAGAGGCTTCTCTGAAGCATCTTTTTTAATGGTCTTTTGATGAATTCCTAAAACAGAAGGGGAACCCCTGGCTTTTCTTTCCTCATGCTAATCTTTCCCAGTGCTAGACTTGAAACGGAAGGAGTAGAAGTCTCCAGCAATTCCTTGTATCCACTAGCTCCCAAGTCCTCCATAGGCCCCACGGAAGTATCTATGTCCATTTGAACCCCAAGCACTCCCTCCTATAGACCAACCTAAATGATGTTCTCACCTCCACCTATTTCCCCTACCTCCAAAAGATCTTGGCCAGCAATCATATTAGCAATGGTTCCATCAAACTATTCCAGGTCATCTAGCGCATCAAACCTATTGAAAACCTCATATGTATGTTTGTCCTTAAAGGTCCTCTTTTGACCCTGACCCTTATTACGACCTCTTACAGGAATGAAGCCCTCCTTGTCCTCCCTCATGGGGGCTTTCCCTTTATCTTGGTTAGGAGGAGCACTAGCCAACCCCACTTTTGAATCCTCTATAGGCTTTGATTTGGGACACATCCTCTGCATATGTCCATATTCATGACAAAATCAACAACGAAATGGTAACGTTTCATAATCAAGTTGTTGAATCCATAAACTTGATCCCAACTAAATTTCTATAGAATTAGGCAAGGGCTTATTCAAGTCAATTTCTACACATACCTGAGCATAGGTAATTACCTTCTTCTCCATAGTCTGTCTTGAAGGACCAACTGGTTTTCCAAGCTGGCTTGTAACTAAACTGAAAATGTCCTCTCTCCAGAATTCCAAAGGAAGCCACGGTAACCGTACCCAAACCGGAACCCCTGAAGGAAGTTCATTTGTAGGATTGAACCTCACATGCCAAGGCTTAATGAAAAGATCTAATTGATTGTAGAAATAAGGTCCTCCTTCGAATGCTTTATTCATGTCTGACATGCAAGAGAAGACTACTTGAAAATAGTCATTGGCTACCAACATTACATCCATATCCCCCTCTAGAGACCAAGTTTGTCGAGCCCACGATTCCAGAAAAGGAAAAAACACCCGGATCCCTCGAAACTTACAGATCAAAGCATGTTTTGATAGATAATTGATATCATCCACAATAGCTTCAGGCTGGATCTCAACGATCGGCCTATTATCACTCTTAGCAAGACACCCATTCACCTTTGAAGGCAGAAAACCTCTAGACAGATATGAGGGATCTCCCATTCCTAATCCCGTCTCACCAAAAATCATATTCTCATGTAAAATTACTAATGGACTACTTCTCGCCACCGAATCCTTAAAGGAAAAACCCATCCCGCCCGAAGAAACCCCTCTTGGAGCCATACAAGGTCCCACACAGAAAACCCCGAAGGGGAAACCATAACCAACCTACACCAAAGAAGAACAAAAGCAAAGAAAAAAAGAGCTCCCCACACCCCATCCAAGAACACAACACCCCGATCCAGTCACCCACAGACACCCCCAAACAACCACACACCAGCCCCTAAATGCAAAAAAAAACCACCCGCACTGAGAATGGCACCAGCAAAGT
Organism: Sequoia sempervirens; assembly: GCA_007258455.2. Taxonomy (NCBI): domain Eukaryota; kingdom Viridiplantae; phylum Streptophyta; class Pinopsida; order Cupressales; family Cupressaceae; genus Sequoia; species Sequoia sempervirens. Next base: position 421,690,993 of record VDFB02105785.1, read on the forward strand.
CAGCACCACAAGATTCAACAGCATGCAAAGAGAGGAGCAACTAGCAAACAACGACCTACTAAGATGAGGACGCAGACTAGCAAACAACGACCTACTATAGGTCGCATGCCTAAATTCTCCAAAGAAGATCACACCCCCTAAAAATGCAAAGAAAGACCCCCCTAGGCAGAAGAAAACATAGAGAAAATGGATTTGCAAATAAAAAGAACATGCACTCATCCTCCTTAGCATGCAGCTCGGGTCAGGATGGCCTCAAGTGCCTATGCCAAAGCCCGTGTGTTCACCATCCCACCAGGTCCTCCCTCCCTAGGACAAGCAAATTTGGGATTTTTTTCCTTGTATTTGGGTTTTTTAAATGAAAAAGAAAATTTTCATTTTCAATTCTAGATAAAATTAAACTCATATTTACATTTGGGTACCTTAAAAATAATTATTTATTGAATATCTAGTAACTTATGAGTGTGTATGCTCTTTCCTCATGCCTTGTGTGACCTTGGAAATCAAAAGCACTATTAACTTGCATATTTGTTTATTTACCTGAGGTATGAATGTTATTTGTATGCTCTCCCCTCATGACTCTTAAGAACAATCTTGGGGATCAAAAACAAATTCATTATCATTTATTTTAGTAGGATACCTTCTTGGAGGCCTCATCACCCCATGGTTTGATCTCAATCATGTGTTCAGGCATGGTATAAAAAAGAGGGGAGAACAAAAGTTGTACCCTAAGGTGTGGCCAGCATTCTTTAAGCCAAGCCTCATGACCCTTGATCCATTGAGACATGTATAGGTGAAGAGGAGAGAGGGGACCCCTCTCGACTTGGGCATCCCTGGATGGGCTCACTTTTCACTAATTTCCACTAAGAACCTTGTTATCTAGAATATTTTAATACCTTTTGGCCGTCAACTATAGTGGTGCAATGCACAAGTATCAATGTGTGGAGTTACTCACCCTGTGCTTTCCCTTGTTGAGGTGGTCAATATTCCTTGTTAGGATCTTTTCCTTTCAAGGTGAGAGGTACGTGTCAAGGTGGTACATAACCTTGGCATACTCTAGTCGCCCATTCATTGGAAGGTATTCTAGGGTGGACCTACTATATGTTGATAAACCAATTCTAAATACTAGGTAGGTTATGTATTCTTGGCATGTCTTTATTGTTTCATACTAGGGACACCAAATAGTGATCTCTAGCTTGTGAAACCAACCTTAAAAATCTTGAGATTTAGTCCTATATGCTATTTTTTTCTATTTTATTTACTTTTCAAATCAAAAACACAAAATCAATCATCAAATAGTCAAAAATTAGTTTTTCAAATTTTCATCAATCAGTCATTAGTTAGGATTAGTGATTTATTAGATAGGCCTCTACGCATTATCAGTCCTCCTAGAAAAATAGTAACAAAAAATAAAACATCCCACATCATCCTTTCATCTTAGGTGACGAAACAACAATCTCATCCATGATCAACAATTCATTCGATTATCAAAACTAGAATTAGACATCATCTTCTAGATCTCTTATCCATATCCCCTAGTTTAGTTGTTTGCTTGAAAGATATCAAGTAAGTTTCTAAATTAGTATCAGCATTTGTGAACAAGTTTTCTTAGTGGTCATCAGTCTACCCCTAATTCTATAAGTTCCTCATCCTATTCCTTTGCTTAGACTCATTAGTCTAGGACAAGAAAGGAATATCAATCAAAACCAAGATCTAGGTAACTATTGTCTCCTTTAGGTTTTATATCTTACATCCATTTATCAAACATCCACATCAAAAATTTGGTTCAAAATTCAACTTAATGTGTCTCTTTCCAAATCCAATTTGAAAACAAACTTTCATCCAAAACATCCATCCCACACATCATTCACCAAGATTTTTATAATTGATTTCTACATCTAAATTTCACGGACCTCAGGAGAAATGAGCTTCAATAATATCATGTCATTGTCCACACTACCTCTTCTATGACTATTACATGAACCCATCCAATCAAACCATGTATTCACATAACCCAACTCACACTATCATAAACTTCCAACAATAATTCACCAAATCTAATACATACACTCAATCCAATATATCCACTCATACCTACCTCCCACCTAACTACATACATCCATAACAAAACATCCAAAACCCTCCATATGTCAAAAACTGCAATATCAAGGAAGAGGACTAGGCCTACATGAGTAGGGTATTTTGGAACCAATATAGTTTTTTGACAATCCTAAATATCAAAGAATTGGTTATTGATCGATCAAGAAATTTGAGAATGGTAGTGGTACCTCCATGATACCAGGGGAAACTTCATCTAATGAAAACATCAAAATAGGTGCCAAGAATAGTCCTTATTATAAAGTTGTTGCTAACACTCCTCTAATTCACATCATAGACTATTATTCCCAAATCCTTCCATACACTAAAGGGGAACAACAAAATAAAAAATATTTACAAAGAATAAGATCAAAGTCAAGCCCTTGAAGCTAATAAATAAAAAAATCAAAGTAGACACATAAATTCAAAATGGAATCTCAAAGAAAATTAGATCATATAAAGCATCCAATCAACATCCAAATCCAAATCTAATAGTCAATGAAACTATTAAGTTGCATCAAATAATTCCTTCAAACTATTAAAAGTGTCCACCTCCTTCAAATAATACTTCAATACCAACACACAAGGTGTATAAAATTGTTGGTCCCAAACAAATTCAAATTTCCATATCAGCCTTTCATTGTCCACCATCCCAAGTTTGGAGAATAAAAGATCCAAAATCCAAAGTATAAAATAATTCATCTCCATCTCATATCCTCCATAAAAATTCACCATCCAACTTAAAATCCAAGATATCTAAATCTCACATTCATCGTGTCTTGGCAACAACACTTTATCATAAGGACTCTAATGGCACTTTATCATGATGTGTGCATTTTGATAAATCCAACTCTAGTATCAAATAGGATCACAATAACATTCATGGTTTGTATACAAGTGCTACTATTTTGGTGAAGAAACCCCTCAAGGAAAGACATTATTGGAACACTATGGCAGTTGCAACTACATTTGCACCACCAGGTGTTCAAGCATAGTTGATGATCATACCAAAAAAATAAAAAAAATAAAAAAAAATAAAGACAAAAAAAAAAAAATCCTTTAGTGAAACCCATTCTTATGGAAACTTTGGTCAAGTACCATGATGAGAACATGGTAAATAGGCATCATGCGTAAAATAAAACATCTATGTGCACCATTCTAACTGGAAGCATCTTGTCTTATCAATAATAAATATAGCATCCTATCCATTCCATCCATTATAAATATATGATCTATTCATTCTACTTGCATCCATCCTCCCTATTCATCTTGATCTTGATAAAGACTAGGGGCATATACTTCAAAAACATGCTTTTGGAAAAATCTTGACATGGTCTTTTTCTTTTGGCCATATATACTATCCCATATCATATCCTGACCTACATATATTATCCAAACATTTTTCTTGTGTCAAACATGTTATCCTATTATGAGATAGTCCTTGGAAGTAAAATCCTTTAACCTAGATCTACTTGTAAAATGCCTATCCTTCACATATCCATTTCCATCATACTAGTCCATTCATCCACTCATAGTGTCCTATACATTTCTATGATGATAAAAATAGCACAAAATAGAAGGCAGCTACTATATCAATCCATCTCTTTCCATTTACATCACTCATTGATTAACATTCAATATCTTATCAATATTCTTCACCATTCTACCCTTTCTACTATTCCAAATTCTTTCTTATCACTATCTTTCTTGTATACTAATCTTTCTTCCATTTTAAAATCTTTCTTATTCTATTCTATCCATTCTCTTTCATCTAAATCATATATTTTTCTTCTTATCGAGAGTTTAACTAAACAATTTCATTCTTTTGTCAAACCCTCGAGGGGGCATCCTACATTCATTTCTTCATTTTGCTAGGGAAAACTAGGGCATGTGATAGGGAGTGGGGTTGGAGGAATCAATCACTGACTCCTACTCTAGGCATTTCCTTATAAGACCTCCTTGGTGCTTTGTTTCACCAATCTAACCTATAGGCCCCTACTCATGACTAGGTGCCCCTGGTTTGTCTGACCAACCCCTCTTCTATCACAAACTCCAACCACCAAGTCCACCTTGGTTCATTGCCACAACTCTTCCATTGGCCCTTACTCTTCTTTAAAGACCAAATTCTCTCCACACTCAACTTGATAACTTGCAAAGGTGTAACACATTTAAAAAGCTTCAAGGGACTCTATCTAGGGTTCTTGTACCTCCTCAAGACTCCCTTTAACCATCCCTTCCACAAATCCCTTCCTAGGGTTTGAAAAGGCTACAAGCCTTGAGCCCTCAATTAGGCCTCTGAACAGAGACAAAATGCAATTTTATTCTAAACCCACCAAATGACCTGGGTTCTTTGCTTGGGAATGGTGGTTCTCATGTCCACACCTTGAATATTTTCAGGGTTTTAGAACAGCACTGCCCGTACACTACTCAAACACAGAAATGGACAAAAAGCTAGGGTTTCTAAGCTTTCACGGGCTGATTTCAGACTTTGAAAGAGTTCTCCCTCCAAATGACTTGTTAGAACCTCCTCCTGACCTCCAAGCATAGCTAAGACCCTCAAGAAAATTCACAAAAAAGAATTTCTCAAAAATCTCATTTCCCCTGCAAGTTATGTGACTTTTTCTCACTGTCTTCCCTAGCCGGACCTGCACTGGTTCGCCTAGGGCATCATTTTTCTAGCAACTCCTGCAACCACACAACTCCTAATTTCTACCATATGTACAGGCATGGAGTCTAGGAACATTTCCCAAAAGGCCATACAATTTGTACGGTGGGAAGGTGCTCTAAACCTCCATTTTCCCAAAACTACCTGGTTAAGGCCAGCAACAAGCTGATTTCAAATTAATTACAAACAACGATGAAAAATAAATTCACAAAGCAAACAAATGACTCACAAAGCTTGTAAACAACCTATAGTACATCCTATAACTCTAACAGTAGCAGATTCAATCCATTTTAGCACGTTTTAGAAGCAAAAATCAGAAAAAGAACACTCAAAACACTATTTTTTTCAACTTCCAACAAAACAGTCCGTACAAATGAACTTCCAACCTTGCACAAAGGTCGAGGCAACCTTTAAATATGCTTCTCAAATAGTTATTCTCCAAATGGGCACCTTTTGGCCGCTCAAACTCAAAAAGAGCCTTATTTTGCAAAAATTGCCAAACTTCAACATTAGACTAAAACTTGCTATTCCTCACCTATGGTCAACATGACCTTTATTGCAAAAACATCAACCAACATAAAACAAAAGCCATGAAGGCTCAACCAAGATAAAAACTCTCTTCAAAAGTTCCTGATTACCTAGGTGCACCTGCACCATTCTCCCCCTCTCTGCACAAAGATCAAGGAATGGGAGGAGAGATCAATGATAAATCAATGCCTTGCTTCTTAAAGTCAGCTTCCTCTACCCAGGTAGCTTCAGATTCATGCTTGTTCTTCCATTTGACAAGATTCTCCATGTACACCTTGTGCCTTGTAGCCTTCTTCACTCTTGACTCCAAGATCTTCTCTACTTGTAGCTTGTCTGGAGTTGGTAGTGTCATGTTGCTGACATCCTTGAATATCTCCCTGCTATTCTGATCCATGTCAGTGACTATCCCCTTATACTTGATCAGATCAGCCACATTAAATACTGGAGATATGCCTAGGTCTACTGGTAATTCCACCTTGTAAGCATTATTTCCATACGTGGCTAACACCTTGCATGGTCCCACTCTTTTCATCTAGATTTTGGTTGACATTCCCTTCTGCAATCTGGATTTGTTAAGGTGGACCATGACATGGTCCCCTACTGCAAATTGTACATCCTTCCTTGACAAATCAACTTTCTCCTTCAACTTTTGGGTTGATGTTGTGACTGTTTTCTTGACCTGCTCTTGAATCTCTATCATGGTCTGAGTGAAGTCCTCTGCATGTCCACTCCTATTCTCCATAGATCCAAGGTCTTTGAGCTCACAAATGCCTCTTGGGTGCATCCCATACACAACCTCAAAAGGAATTTTCCCTGTAGTTCTATTGACACTATCATTATAAGCATACTCAGCTTGGGAGATAACCATATCCCATGTTTGTCCATACTCCTTGGTTAGACACCTTAAAAGATTACCCAACACTCTGTTAACCACCTCTGTTTGACCATCGGTCTGAGGATGGTAAGCTGATCCAAATGACAGATTTGTACCCAATCTGCTCCATAGAGTCTTCCAAAAGTGACTCATGAACTTCACATCTCTGTCAGAAACAATACTTAATGGTAATCCATGGATCCTTACAACCTCCTTGAAGAAAAGATGAGCTATGTAACTTGCATCATGAGTAGTTTTGCAGGGAATAAAATGACTCATCTTGCTAAATCTGTCTACCACAACATAAACACTGTCAAAACCAGTCTTGGTCTTAGGAAGACCTACCACAAAATCCATGCTCACACACTCCCATGGTCTGTTAGGAATGGGCAGGGGTTGATATAAACCAGCATTGCTAGCTCCTCCCTTAGCTTTCATGCACACAACACACTGTTCCACATACCTTCTAACATATCTTTCCAACTTAGGCCAGTAATAGAACCTTTGTACTAGCTCCAAAGTCTTATTTATGCCAAAATTCCCACTAAGACTGCCATTATGCTTTTCTTGAATCAGATTTTCCCTCATTGACCCTCTTGGAACACATAATTGATTGCCCTTAAACAACAACCCACTTTGCAAAATATACTCTGAGTATTGACTATGGAAATGGTTCTCAAAGTTAGAACATACCTTATAGGCCTCTGAGAATTCTTCATCTTCACCATAGAGGTCTTTGAAACTCTCTAATCCAATGCTCTTTAGTTGTATCTACTGCACTATCAACAACCTTCTGCTTAATGCATCTGCAACCTTGTTCATTTGTCCCTTCTTGTGCTTGATAGTGAATGTGAAGGCTTGGATGTATTCCATCCATTTCAAATGCCTATTACTTAACTTTTCTTGGGTGTTGATATAACTAAGTGCCTGGTTATCAGTAAAGACCGCAAACTCTTTGGGTAACAAATAATGCCTCCACTTCCTAAGGGACTGCACAAAAGCATATAACTCTAGATCATAGGTAGAGTACTTTTGCATGGCTTCATTGAGTTTTTCACTAAAGAAGGCCACAGGCCTACCTTCTTGACTAAGTACTCCTCCTACTGCTACTCCACTTGCATCACACTCAACTGTGAACAACTTGTCAAAACTAGGCAATAATAGAATAGGTTGAGTTGCCACTTCTTGTTTCAGTTTCTCAAACCCTTTATTAGCCTCTTGAGTCCACTTAAACTTTTTTTTCAGACCACCTTTGATTGTATCTAGGACTGGTGCACATATACCACTAAAATTCCTTATGAATTTTCTATAAAATTGAGCCAAACCATGAAAACTCCTTACCTTTGTTGCTATGGTTGGTGTAGGCCAGTTTAGGATGGCTTCCACCTTGCTTGGATCCATCTTCAACGTTCCTTGGGATACTACAAACCCCAAATACACAAGTTCTTGCTTGAAGAACTCACACTTCTCAAGATTGATTGCCAACTTCTCTTCTTGCAACCTTCTAAGAACCATCTCCACATGCTTGAGGTGTTCTTCTGCTGTCTTACTAAAAATTAGTATGTCATCAAGATATACTACCACAAAGATTCCTGTGAAATATTTAAGCACTTCATTCATGAGTCTCATGAATGTGCTAGGGGCATTTGAGAGGCCAAATGGCATCACTTTCCCCTCATATAACCCATCATTTGTCTTAAAAGTTGTCTTCCACTCATCACCATCCTTAATCCTGATCTGATGGTAGCCACTCTTGAGATCCAACTTAGTGAAATATTGTGCTCCTCCAAGGAAATCCATTAAATATTCAATTCTAGGAATAGGGAACCTATACCTAATTGTGATTCTATTTATTTCTCTAGAATCAGTACAAATTCTCCACTTACCTCCTTTCTTTGTTGCTAAGACCACTGGGACTGCACATGGGCTGATACTCTTTTGAATCAATCCTTGATCCAATAACTCCTGCACTTGCCTAGCTACCTCTAGGTTCTGCTCTGGTGTAAGTTTGTATGTTGCTTTGTTAGGCAATGAGGCTCCAGGTATGAAGTCAATTTGATGACTTATGGCTCTCTTTGGTGGTAAAGTTACAGGTGTACCATCACTAACTATGCTCTTGTACTTATCAAGCAACCTTTGGACTGCTTCTGGTAAGACTATCTTTTCAGCCTTGTCTTCCTCTTTAGGCTGCAAAACAACCACATATCCTTCATTCCCTTGGTGTAGGTACTTAAGGAACTCCTTACCACTGCTCAACATGATATTAGATGTCTTTGACTGTCCTTCCTCTTCTTCTGTCAATGACTGCAGCTTGAAGGTTCTTCCATCCTTCTTGAATGAGATGGTGTTCTCTTTCCCATCATAAATGGCACTTATGTCATATTGCCATGGTCTGCCCAGTAGTAGATGGCATGCATCCATGGGTAATACATCACAAACTAACTTATCTTTATATCCTCCAATTGAAAATTCCACCGTTACTTGCTCATTAACTAAAACACTCTGCCCTTTATTTAGCCATGTGACCTTGTAGGGATTGTTGTGAGGTACCTTCTCCAATTTCAGTTTTGTTACTGCCTCCTCTGAGATTATATTATCTGTTGAACCTGAATCTACTATGACCTTGCATACTTTACCAAGTATCTTGCACCTTACTCTAAAAAGAGCTCTTCTCTGTTTTGGTTCCTCCTTGACTGGCTGCCTGATCAGAACTCTGTTAAACATCAGATTCTCTCCTACCTCAGATTCTATATGACTGATCTCAGATTCCTTAGGACTCATGGTGTCCTCTTGTGCATAGGCCACTCTCTTTTCATTGCTTGATGATGATGCTTTCTCCAGGCACCTATAAGCAGGATGACCTATTTGACTACAATGATAACACTTCATGTTTGCAAAATAAGAACTGCTCCTACCTGCTCCTCTTCCTCTTTTTGAACCTCCTTGAGGTCCTCTTCCTCTGTTAAATCCTCCTCTTGAAGATGTTTCACCTCCATGCTCAGTGAGTTTAGATTCTCCATGATTTCTTTGGTCATTGCCTCTACCTTGGTAACCACCACGGTGTCCTCTTTGATCTCTGCCTTTACCTCTACCCTTAGAAGCCTGATCTTGCTTCCTCTTGTTCCTTTCCTTAATCTTTATGGCCAACTGATAACATTGGTGTACTGTCTTGGGACTTAGTAAAGGCATCTCTCCCTGAATGTTCCATTTCAAGCCATTAAGATACCTAGCCACTTTGAGACTCTCATCCTCTGTCACATTTGACCTCATACAAAGCTTTTGGAACTCCTCTGTGTAAGTGTTTACATCTTGGTCTTTCTGCCTTAGACTTTGCCTCTTCTTGTGCAATTGAATCTCATAGTCGTCTGGCATGTAGGCTTCCTTCACTTTAGCAACCATTCCTTTCCAAGTTGATATGGGTTGTTTGCCTTCTTTTTCCCTCTCTGTCTGAATGAACTTCCACCATGTCAAAGTTGATCCTCTCAATCTTGACTTAGCAACCTTCACCTTCTGTGCTTCAGTGATTCCATCACACTCAAAATGATTCTCCATGCCTTCTATCCAATCCATGACTAGGTCTGCTTCCATTTTTCCACTAAAAAGTGGTATGCCTTCAAGTGCTTTCCCACTCAAAGCTTTCAATGCCTTCAAGAAAGGCTCCTCCTTCAAAACAGGGTCAGGTTCAGGGTTCTTATCTTCCTCTGCAACCTCTTCTTCTTTTGGTATTCTTCCCTCAAACTGTGCACTCCTCACTGCTGCCTCAAGTTGGGCTATTCTTTCCCTCAATAGCCTATTTTCTTCTTGTCCTTCAACCATCTTAGCCAGCTCTGCATTGGTCACCATGGTGGAAGAATCACTGGACTCAACCTCTGACATATAACATGCTTCCCAAATATTTAACTTGCTCTAATACCAATCTGATAGGGAGTGGGGTTGGAGGAATCAATCACTGATTCCTACTTTAGGCCTTTCCTTATAAGACCTCCTTGGTGCTTTGCTTCACCAATCTAACCTATAGGCCCCTACTCATGACTAGGTGCCCCTGGTTTTTCTGACCAACCCCTCTTCTATCACAAACTCCAACCACCAAGTCCACCTTGGTTCATTGCCACAACTCTTCCATTGGCCCTTACTCTTCTTTAAAGACCAAATTCTCTCCACACTCAACTTGATAACTTGCAAAGTTGTAACACATTTAAAAAGCTTCAAGGGACTCTATCTAGGGTTCTTGTACCTCCTCAAGACTCCCTTTAACCATCGCTTCCACAAATCCCTTCCTAGGGTTTGAAAAGGCTACAAGCCTTGAGCCCTCAATTAGGCCTCTGAATAGAGACAAAATGCAATTTTATTCTAAACCCACCAAATGACCTGGGTTCTTTGCTTGGGAATGGGGGTTCTCATGTCCACACCTTGAATATTTTCAGGGTTTTAGAATAGCACTGCCTGTACACTGCTCAAACACAGAAATGGACAAAAAGCTAGGGTTTCTAAGCTTTCACAGGCTGATTTCAGACTGTCAAAGAGTTCTCCCTCCAAACGACTTGTTAGAACCTCCTCCTGACCTCCAAGCATAGCTAAGACCCTCAAGAAAATTCACAAAAAATAATTTCTCAAAAATCTCATTTCCCCTGCAAGTTATGTGACTTTTTCTCACTGTCTTCCCTAGCCGGACCTGCACTGGTTCGCCTAGGGCATCATTTTTCTAGCAACTCCTGCAACCACACAACTCCTAATTTCTACCATATGTACAGGCATGGAGTCTAGGAACATTTCCCAAAAGGCCATACAATTTGTACGGTGGGAAGGTGCTCTAAACCTCCATTTTCCCAAAACTACCTGGTTAAGGCCAGCAACAAGCTGATTTCAAATTAATTACAAACAACGATGAAAAATAAATTCACAAAGCAAACAAATGACTCACAAAGCTTGTAAACAACCTATAGTACATCCTATAACTCTAACAGTAGCAGATTCAATCCATTTTAGCACGTTTTAGAAGCAAAAATCAGAAAAAGAACACTCAAAACACTATTTTTTTCAACTTCCAACAAAACAGTCCGTACAAATGAACTTCCAACCTTGCACAAAGGTCGAGGAAACCTTTAAATATGCTTCTCAAATAGTTATTCTCCAAATGGGCACCTTTTGGCCGCTCAAACTCAAAAAGAGCCTTATTTTGCAAAAATTGCCAAACTTCAACATTAGGCTAAAACTTGTTATTCCTCACCTATGGTCAACATGACCTTTATTGAAAAAACATCAGCCAACACAAAACAAAAGCCATGAAGGCTCAACCAAGACAAAAACTCTCTTCAAAAGTTCCTAATTACCTAGGTGCTCCTGCACCAGCATGTCTTCACTTTCTTTAGAACAATGCTATAAAAACACATTGTCTCAAAGATGGGAAAAATGTGTGTGCCTAATTCTGACTAAGTGATTAAATTAACAATCATTTTCACATCATCCTGATAATTGAATAATTTCATATTATTTGATTAAATTTAGATTATCTATTCCTCTTTATTAATTAAATAATTAGTATTATTTAATTAGTTTACTAATTATTCTTCTATTCTAAATTTTAATTAAATAATTCATTATTATTTAATTAATTATCTATTTTCCATCTCCAAAATTAAATAATTTATTATTTAATTATCAATTCCCCACTTCCTAAATTAAATAATTGTTTTAATTATTTAATTAATTCATTTATTTCAACATTATCCTCTTTCAAAAATAAATAAAATTATTAATTTTATTTATTAAATCCAATGTTACACATGTAAATAATAATTAAATTTAATTAATTATTAAATACTCATGCAATTCCACCTTGCATATTGGTTGAGACTTACTCTCAATCCACTAATTAGTCAACTTTATCTCATTTTAGAATCTAATTCTAAATCATCAACTCCACTTCATTTTAGAATCTTCTTCTTCATCCGCTAGCCAAGTCAATCTTCAAATGGAAACTTTATGTGCACAATTATCCATCAAATAAATGAATAAATCAACGATTCAACATTATCTCTTCATATATCAAAATGGAAAACTTTTATTTTGTAGTTGAGTTGACTCTTCTGATTTTTTAGTTATCTCAAGTCTTCATTCTCATCTTCATCTCCTATTTGATTTTTCCTCAAAGAATCTATAAATACAGCCATCCTCTCCATCATTTTTCATCTAAGATCACGTAGGAAAACTATACTCATATTTTGTAGGTGCTTTTGTGCTAATTGTGCTAAATAACAAATCTAAGAGCAAAGTTACATATACCATTTCTCCCAAGGTGAAATAGAGAAGAGAAATGGAGCTTCACGTATGGTAAATTGTATTGGTTTTATGCTTATTTTAAATCAATTTACCTTGCTTACTTTATTGTTTTGATCTTGATTTATTGTAATTTGTTTATTTCATGCTTATAGTTTTACAATCATGATTTTTTAAAGTCATACAACGGGTTAGGTTTTGAGACCACTAAATATTTAAAACACTTTGGGTATGGAGGAATTAAGAGGCTCCAGAACCCATAACAAAGGTGATAGTGTTTGGGGATTAGGGAAAGGGAATATCTATTATTGAAGGGAGAGGAAATGGGCTTAGGGTTTGGAAAAAAATGATACTGGTGACTTGGGGGTAGGATAAGGGAATGGTGAGCTTATTAATATTATAAGTACATGGTGATGGGGACCTCAAGAATGATGGTAGGAGAAACACCAGAGGCTTATGCTCTAAAGCAAAGGAAACATGGAGGATAAAAATATGAGTTAAGGGAAATGGGAAAGGAATTATGAGGATATGAGTAAGATACAACTTGAAAACCATTAAAGGAATAATAAAGAAAGTTTTGGGGCATGGAGAAAAGAGAGAAAAAATACTCAATTTTAAAGAAAAAATACTCAATTTTATGGGAGATCCCTAACATTTTGACAAGGCATAAAACTTGACACACTCCCTTTAAAAATTAAAAAATTACACTTATGAGATATTTAGGCACATGAAAACAATGTAAGGGAGAAAAATCACAAAACCAAGCATGAATTTGACAAAGGTGGGCCACTGAAGGAATTATCTAATCAATTATCAATAATGAGAAAAGCAAGGCCAAGACATCAAAGAGGGCACTTGACTTATAAAAGTTTTATAATTTGGGGCATATAAAATATTTAGTTAAAATTAGGTATGTTACACAATTCATACCATCAATGTCAAAACTTATAGGTGAGGGGTATATCTATCTGTTGAATACCAACCTTATATCCATAAAAAGGTAGTATGAAATACAATTGCAAAAACTAGAAACTAATTTATATGAATTAAAAAATAATAATAAATTGTGGAGTTCATCTCTCCCTAGGTGAGAAAATGTATCCACTCAATTCAATGATTCAAAATATCTTGACCTCTACCTACTCTTCATTGAGGTATTATGACTTATATTTGATGTACTACCTTATAATTTAATAATATATTTACAATCATATTTTTTGACATCTACCAAACAACTCAATACTAGAAGATATCTTTAATCCTCTTTTCTTTAAGACTCAAAAATGTCTCTAATACCACTTTGTGTAGTCATGTATGGAGGATTCAATTAAGGACTATCCAACCATGCAACCTAATTTAAATATTTTATAGAACCACATAAAAATTCAAATACTCATAATGTTCATATCACACAATAAATATAAAGAACTATGTTTTATTCACTCATAATCTAAACTTACACTAAAATATTCTACTACTAGGGCTCATAGCCAATATTATACCGCATTCTTGAATTAAAAATAAGTGCAAACAAGTGTATGCCTTCTTCTATTAAATTTTCTTTCTAATCCTCTAGACTCTTGTTCTTTCAATTGTCTCAACCACTTTCTACATGTCTACTTATATACCCTCTCTATACTAAATTATTAATATTTTATAGAGGAATATGATAAAATACATGTGCATTGATCAAAATTTTGGTACATTGATAAGATCCAAACATATAATAATGGAATTAATATATTACAGAAGATAGATCTCACACAACACAAGAGATGTTTTTGGGCCAATATGCCTTAATATCCAATCTATTCCAAAATAGAGTAAACCCTTAGGGTAGGGTAACACCATACAATACTCCTTATGGAAGAAGCCACTCCATGCTATATCTCCAAGAGATCCCAAATACAATATCATACTTCACACATATTTTACAATGATAATAACCTCCTTTATATATACCTCCTCCTAATAATATAATGGAAGGGTAATCCTAATTGAAGGCCTACTCAACTCCCGATATAAATAATTACAAGTTATTCACATGACTTAATATAACTAACTTGAGGGATGTGTGCCACATGTTGGCATCTCCATCCATATAAATACATTATAATATCATATCCCTAGGTACATAACATGCCATCCCTCCTTGAGATGTTTTATCCTCGAAACATGAGAAGAAGATAAATAATATGAATGTCGCAAGTTATTAGAAATATGATGTCATGACCAATTATTATTATCTAATTATCTTGGAATTAATTAATTATTTGTGTAACATGTAGATGACCCTTATTTGATTAATACAATAATAAATAATCTTTGTAACTCACTTTTTACTTAACCATGCATCACCCTAGGACCAATAATCTCATATACTACATTATTAGTTAACATAAGATTCAAACGCATTGCACACAACTCAAACACGAATTCATTAAGTAGGTGCAAGAAGTCACATCATATTTGTCATGCCTTGAAAAAATTTCCAAACTTAAACAAAGATAACTATCAAAAAATTTTAATTTCAAACTTAAAGAGATTCATATTTAAGAAATTATCCACCTACTAGCTCTAAGAATCTTGGTCAATTTATTTATTAATCATTGTTAAAGGTAAAATTGCAAAACTTATGTTTTAATGCCTCAAGAAAAGGTATACTCCACTTTATTCATTATCACATATTTGAGAGTAAATGGTTTAACCTTATTAAGGTATATTGTGGCAAAAGTAAACACACCCCAATGTAAAGTTTGATACATCTTCAACGAAATCTATTATTTTCATTATTATTTAATTAAATAATTGGTTAATTGTAGAGTCTATTCAAACGCATTGCACACAACTCAAATACGAATTCATTAAGTAGGTGCAACAAGTCACATCATATTTGTCATGCCTTGAAAAAATTTCCAAACTTAAACAAACATAACTATCAAAAAATTTAAATTTCAAACTTAAAGAGATTCATATTTAAGAAATTATCCACCTACTAGCTCTAAGAATCTTGGTCAATTTATTTATTAATCATTGTTAAAGGTAAAATTGCAAAACTTATGTTTTAATGCCTCAAGAAAAGGTATGCTCCACTTTATTCATTATCACATATTTGAGAGTAAATGGTTTAACCTTATTAAGGTATGTTGTGGCAAAAGTAAACACACCCCAATGTAAAGTTTGATACATCTTCAACGAAATCTATTATTTTCATTATTATTTAATTAAATAATTGGTTAATTGTAGAGTCTATTTTATAGACTTTAATAACTAAATGCTCCCACCTTTGATCCCTATGAAGTTTAAGTTAAGGATATTGACTTCCCTACACCTTTACAAACACCCATTATTAGGCACCAATCTTCTCAATTAGTGAAGGCTATTATTCAAGATCATGGGTATAAAGTTAAGACCATAATTTGTTAAACACGGTTCCGTCAAAAAATTCACCACAAGAAAATTCATTCACCATAAGGAAAATTCACCACCTGTAATTCATCGCTGCAGAAAATTCATCGCATTAACATTTTTAATATATATTTTCAAGACTTTGAATTTTTTTTGCAAAAGAATAATTTTCACCTAACAGAAATACAAACCTCCATTATTCTTTTGTAAAAAAAAATTCAAAGTCTTGGAAATATATATTAAAAATGTTAATGTGATGAATTTTCCATGGCGGTGAATTGTTGGTGGTGAATTTTCCTATATGATTAAACACAACTCATTCTTAAGAGTTTATTTATTATTGTGTATCCACCTTTCCCTAAGATAAATACTTAGATAATTAGTCCCCATGAAAGAAAATTAACATTGCTTATTTAATGAGTATTATTTATAACCTATTGTATTTAACTATAACTTCCTTTCCAAATCCTTAAAACTTTATTTACAGCATAATTGTAAATAAAATGGAATTTATATGTGGACGTGATACATCTTGACAGGTCTTACCAATCTCTTTTATCTATCGTCGCCACAAAGGACAAAATGACTTCCTTACAAATGCTTGTATCAAATGGCATACACGATAACACATTAGAATGGATTTATTATCATTGATGGATTATAAAGCAAAAAGTTTCAAAAGATTAGCAAGGTCGAAAACCCAATGAAGATTCTTAGGGAAGCGAGCTTTCAGTTTGATCATAAGACGGGCAAATCAAATATTCAATACATTGCATATTATGATAGTAAAGAAAGTATATTTCAATTTTGAAAATAATGAATCATCTTTTATTCCCAAGAAAGATAAAATGCATTTCATAATTCAATTTATTCTAAGCTTTCATTTGAAGTAGCCTTTTAACATTGCAATCCCATATCAAATACTTCGTTTACTTCTATTTTACAAGGATATTTTACAAGGATATAGAGTTAAGAGATATTCCAACTCAACTTTCTTTAAACTTCCTTTCAAATTAATGTATAACCATGTATGTAAATAATAGAATACAACACAATAATACATAACTCATGAAAATCTTCCCTCCATAAATACACAACTTAAATGCTTGAAAGCCATTAGGGACATCCTCTTGTCAATCCCTTTATGAAAGTTCACAACTCTTATAAAGATTCCTAAACCAAGAATACAAACTGCAAGACCCCAAAAAAAACCTTGTTTTCTTTAAACCAACACATAATATCCTTTCTCTGCAAGCATCTCTAAAGAGCTCCACAAGAACCTGAAAGATCAAGCATGAAAACAACAAGATACTGATGGGCTCTCCACCCAACCATAGGGTTGTAGAACAACCCACCCCCAAGCATGGGGAAATCACTTAGCCACAAAGATAAACCTACCCCAAAACTCAGCACATGTACTGCAACATAATTCTCACATATGCAACAATCCTCAATCATACAATACATCATATTTCCACCACATTAGTTTTCCCCGAGGGTAAACTGCTTAGGGGGAGTAGGGGCTCAACCAAACATGGGGTAATAAATATATAAACATCAAAATCACACCTTCACAATAGTGCTCCACAAAGTCTCCATACCAACATCGCCACAACATCACACTAATGCTACAAAGCCACCAAAACCACCATCCAATCCACCCCTTTTTCCTCCCAATAATATACATTTGCAAAAAACAAGGGGATACTCATATCCCATAGATGCAAGGGTACTCATACCCCCAATAATGGTCATTACCTAAATAGGATAATATTATCCCAAAATGAAAGCCCCAATGTAAGGGAGTAATCTCCCACTCAAACCCCACACGTGGGGGACCAAAACTCCTCTATACAAGAGGGAGTCACCTCCCTTAAGAAAAGATACACAAAAATAATACAATGCATACAACAAGACTTATCACATCAAAAGAAAACTCCAAAAGAATAAAATTGCAAAACTTATGTTTTAATGCCTCAAGAAAAGGTATACTCCACTTTATTCATTATCACATATTTGAGAGTAAATGGTTTAACCTTATTAAGGTATATTGTGGCAAAAGTAAACACACCCCAATGTAAAGTTTGATACATCTTCAACGAAATCTATTATTTTCATTATTATTTAATTAAATAATTGGTTAATTGTAGAGTCTATTCAAACGCATTGCACACAACTCAAATACGAATTCATTAAGTAGGTGCAACAAGTCACATCATATTTGTCATGCCTTGAAAAAATTTCCAAACTTAAACAAACATAACTATCAAAAAATTTAAATTTCAAACTTAAAGAGATTCATATTTAAGAAATTATCCACCTACTAGCTCTAAGAATCTTGGTCAATTTATTTATTAATCATTGTTAAAGGTAAAATTGCAAAACTTATGTTTTAATGCCTCAAGAAAAGGTATGCTCCACTTTATTCATTATCACATATTTGAGAGTAAATGGTTTAACCTTATTAAGGTATGTTGTGGCAAAAGTAAACACACCCCAATGTAAAGTTTGATACATCTTCAACGAAATCTATTATTTTCATTATTATTTAATTAAATAATTGGTTAATTGTAGAGTCTATTTTATAGACTTTAATAACTAAATGCTCCCACCTTTGATCCCTATGAAGTTTAAGTTAAGGATATTGACTTCCCTACACCTTTACAAACACCCATTATTAGGCACCAATCTTCTCAATTAGTGAAGGCTATTATTCAAGATCATGGGTATAAAGTTAAGACCATAATTTGTTAAACACGGTTCCGTCAAAAAATTCACCACAAGAAAATTCATTCACCATAAGGAAAATTCACCACCTGTAATTCATCGCTGCAGAAAATTCATCGCATTAACATTTTTAATATATATTTTCAAGACTTTGAATTTTTTTTGCAAAAGAATAATTTTCACCTAACAGAAATACAAACCTCCATTATTCTTTTGTAAAAAAAAATTCAAAGTCTTGGAAATATATATTAAAAATGTTAATGTGATGAATTTTCCATGGCGGTGAATTGTTGGTGGTGAATTTTCCTATATGATTAAACACAACTCATTCTTAAGAGTTTATTTATTATTGTGTATCCACCTTTCCCTAAGATAAATACTTAGATAATTAGTCCCCATGAAAGAAAATTAACATTGCTTATTTAATGAGTATTATTTATAACCTATTGTATTTAACTATAACTTCCTTTCCAAATCCTTAAAACTTTATTTACAGCATAATTGTAAATAAAATGGAATTTATATGTGGACGTGATACATCTTGACAGGTCTTACCAATCTCTTTTATCTATCGTCGCCACAAAGGACAAAATGACTTCCTTACAAATGCTTGTATCAAATGGCATACACGATAACACATTAGAATGGATTTATTATCATTGATGGATTATAAAGCAAAAAGTTTCAAAAGATTAGCAAGGTCGAAAACCCAATGAAGATTCTTAGGGAAGCGAGCTTTCAGTTTGATCATAAGACGGGCAAATCAAATATTCAATACATTGCATATTATGATAGTAAAGAAAGTATATTTCAATTTTGAAAATAATGAATCATCTTTTATTCCCAAGAAAGATAAAATGCATTTCATAATTCAATTTATTCTAAGCTTTCATTTGAAGTAGCCTTTTAACATTGCAATCCCATATCAAATACTTCGTTTACTTCTATTTTACAAGGATATTTTACAAGGATATAGAGTTAAGAGATATTCCAACTCAACTTTCTTTAAACTTCCTTTCAAATTAATGTATAACCATGTATGTAAATAATAGAATACAACACAATAATACATAACTCATGAAAATCTTCCCTCCATAAATACACAACTTAAATGCTTGAAAGCCATTAGGGACATCCTCTTGTCAATCCCTTTATGAAAGTTCACAACTCTTATAAAGATTCCTAAACCAAGAATACAAACTGCAAGACCCCAAAAAAAACCTTGTTTTCTTTAAACCAACACATAATATCCTTTCTCTGCAAGCATCTCTAAAGAGCTCCACAAGAACCTGAAAGATCAAGCATGAAAACAACAAGATACTGATGGGCTCTCCACCCAACCATAGGGTTGTAGAACAACCCACCCCCAAGCATGGGGAAATCACTTAGCCACAAAGATAAACCTACCCCAAAACTCAGCACATGTACTGCAACATAATTCTCACATATGCAACAATCCTCAATCATACAATACATCATATTTCCACCACATTAGTTTTCCCCGAGGGTAAACTGCTTAGGGGGAGTAGGGGCTCAACCAAACATGGGGTAATAAATATATAAACATCAAAATCACACCTTCACAATAGTGCTCCACAAAGTCTCCATACCAACATCGCCACAACATCACACTAATGCTACAAAGCCACCAAAACCACCATCCAATCCACCCCTTTTTCCTCCCAATAATATACATTTGCAAAAAACAAGGGGATACTCATATCCCATAGATGCAAGGGTACTCATACCCCCAATAATGGTCATTACCTAAATAGGATAATATTATCCCAAAATGAAAGCCCCAATGTAAGGGAGTAATCTCCCACTCAAACCCCACACGTGGGGGACCAAAACTCCTCTATACAAGAGGGAGTCACCTCCCTTAAGAAAAGATACACAAAAATAATACAATGCATACAACAAGACTTATCACATCAAAAGAAAACTCCAAAAGAAATCCCCAAAATGAAATCCTCATTCAAAATCTACTTTTAGGATGCACAACATATCCTCATGAAATATCAAGGAAAAAGAATTACCTCCAACGCTTTAATGCCAATCATGGTAGACTCTAATGGAGAGATGGCTCCTCCTCTCTCCAATAATTTCCTCCTTCCTTGTCCCTAGGTTTCCCAAAAGAAAGCAATTCCAGATCACAAAGGAGCAAAGAGAAAAATAAGCATGGTAACCCCCTCCTCTCCATGAGGAGGAAGATTTTAAAGAGGGGGGAGGAATAAATCCCTCACATAACCTCCTCAACTACTTAACCAACCTCCCATTTTCGTCACCCTTATGGGTGGGGACAAAATATGGATTAAAACACTTTTTAAAAGATTACGAATAACAAAAATAGCCTTCCCACCTACACCTTTATGTCATAGGCCAACTTTTAGCACACAAAACACACCCTAGACCCCTCTAAACATACTTTAAAATTCACTTTTCTCAAATTTGAAATTTAGAACTCACATAAAACATAATCATGTTATACATACATGAAAACCACATAACTCAACATAAAGATCAATAACCCAGAGGATCCTATGCCTAGGGTCCCATTTTGCACAACTAAAAGTGGCTAAGTGAGTCCCTGTTAAATTCCATCAGAATTTAATCCATGTGAACTCAACAAAAAGGTGTCAATATAGTATAATATATATGCATCAACATAAACCATCATAGTAATTATAAGCCAACTAATCAATCATAAGGTAACATGTACAATACATCATTTTCTCAAATACATCAATCACAATGACCATAACAGGAATTATTGTATGAATGATATAAACATAACATCCATGATTCTATCAATACCTTCCAAAATATGCATCAGTCTAATCATCAATCATAAAATATAATATCATGTCAAATACCATTATCATTGAATGACTATGCATTGACAAAAAACTAAATCTCATACTTATCTAGAATATATCCAAATCCACCAAAAGATCACACTTGAGAGTAACACATGAACTGAATAGCATATCATCCATAGTAAGCCAACTACCGATCACAAAGGACCCCCTTAACTTAATACATATAATATAGCACCATGACTAACAATTATATAATCTCTAACTCACCATGGATGAACATCTCGTTCAACACACATGTGCACAATCAACAATAGAACACATGTGGCTATCATAGATAAATCATGATCACCCATTGAATGGGTAAACTTTCCAATTAACCTTATCCAAAATCCATCAAGCGAACAACCATCTCTCCTAACTCAGGTATGATACCCAACATGGAGGCACACAAAATATTGAACAAGGATCATCAAAATGTATAGACTCGACAAGAACATAGAGGGTGGTGTCTCACATTCTCCCCCACTAGAATCAAACTTCCTCCTAGAAATATTTAAATATTTAGGATAAAATTTCACATTGCAACCATACTATTGGGAATACTAATTGGAAATATATTGTACCCTATCCTCCTCATAAAATCAAGCCATGCATTTAAGCCTACTACAAAATTGCAATTATGATATATTCTTGCATTGAAGTCTAACTAGCATCATAATATATTTTTTAAAATACAAGGAAGTTTGTTAGTTGGAAAATTCACAAAGCAATAACCCTATTGTGGAATTTCTTCCTCTTTCCATTTGATTTTTTCTAATTCTTGGACAAGAATAGTAGGGAAACATAAGTTGTAAATTCATCTTATAATGTAGTAAAAAGATAATTCCAAGAAGCAAAGGTGTGTTTGAAAATATATCATTCCATTCCAATGCCCTTCCACATAGTGACCTAAAAGAAAAAATTCCATCCACATGTCCTCATATTTATAAATTGACTTATCCATAAAATCTAAAAATGAAATGTCATGCGCATGTCTTAGTTTAACATCATACCTACAAACTTAGGAAACTAGTTGACTACCCTATATTTCATAGATTAAATTTTATAAACTCAAGTTAGGTCTAGTTGTTTATAAATGTAAATCTAGGGAAAAGATAATGAATCGAAAATTACTGAAGTGCTATCTTTTACTCCAAACAGTTAATTTAACTCAAGGTGGGTACCACTTTCCATGTGGGTGCCCCATGTGCCCCTATTATTTAGGAACTCATATTGGATGCCGTCACATGATCCTAACATTTAGAATTAATTACAAATGTCAATTAACATGATTATTTCATTCAATATTAATCTCTTTCTAATCCTAGTGTTGGGGAACACTTTCCAAGGACTTAGGCTCGATACATGAAATAATGTTTAGGATTGCAATTAAATGGCATCCTATTTCCAACATTCTCCCACTTGACATTATAAATTGCAATTATTCTAAACAATGAATAATTATTATAAATCAAGTACAGGACTCAAGACCAATGGCCTTCCTGCACCAACTAATCAATCCATGCCAACATCAAATGCAACCTGCATAATCATGAAGCTCCAAGAAAATTATTAAAACCAAGAGAACTTATTTGTAGGAACTAGTTTCATAAGATAATCCACAGCACTAATTAAAGTGTCAACTTTCTCAATTAATACCTTCCCACTCAACCATTTCTCACACAAATTGATATTGAACATCAATATGCTTAGTACAAGCATGATACATAGTATTTTTGGCTAAACACATAGCACTTTGACTATCACATTCAAGTTTAACTTACTTGCAATTAAAACCAATACCTTTCCCAAGTCTCTGTATCCAAATTGCCTCTTTGGAGGCATGTGAAACCGTCGAGTGTGTTGAACTCACATCCAACCAAGGTGTAGGCTTCTCGGTCTTTACTGTTGAAAAAGCTTTTCTTACAAGTAACCATTCCAACATATATCTCTTACCATAAGAGAACTCAAGCCTCACCTATTTCTCCAACTATCCATGAGGACCTGTAACCAACCAATCCATGCCAAAGTCTAAATGCAACATAGCACTATCATGAAGTAATCAAGCAAATGATTAATGTACACCCAATACTTAAGAGAACTACACAAGATCAATGTCAAAGCTCCAATCATGAATTAGGAACATAAACATGACAACATGATCTAACCATCTTCTACTAGAAGATCACATGCACCATAACATATCTACATCCTAGTCTCAAGAGAAAAATTACCATGCCAAACTCTAAATGCATATCAAGAGTAAACCATGACATAAAAGCAACCACTCTAAACCAAGAAAAAACCATATCCCCAATCACATGAAGATAACCTTACCAATGATGCATCCACGTCACTGCCAACAACTCCCACTAAACTGTGGTACGAGCTACACATGGCATCATGACTACCATCCTCCTCATGAAGATCACTCTTTGACATCAAGCAAAGAGTCATCACTAATAGGTAAAAGTGCAAAGTTGTGTTACACTTTGGCCAACTTATCAGCACAAGTGAATTTTAAGTATTTATAACTAAAAATCAATTTTGGTCAAACATATGATCTAGTAAGATTCATTCTAGATAAGTTAAATATTTCCACAACTTTTCCAACTAAAATTGTTGGCTAAATGCATATGTAGCACCAATTTAAGGCCAATTTACAAAAAAATGAAAAATATTTTAATGTTTCAACAACTCCTACTCATATAAATAACATATTTTTAAAAATGTAAAAATACCCTTTTGTAGATCCATAAGTGTAGTTTTCAAATATATATTTATTTTAATAGTTTATTTATTATTTTTATTTTATTTTTATTTTCTACTAAAAGTAGGTTATCAGCACAAAAATATTAGGTTGATTACCATGTCAAGAAAAATATTAAAACTTATTTTAAAAAATTTAGAAAAAATGATGCCCTAGATAAAAGAATCTAGATTAAGATAGTATAATTTTTTTCTATTTTAGATAAATATTCAATATAAAAGTTGACATCAAGTGGAAACAATCATGTTTTAATACACGCACATTTAAATATTTATTTTAAAATATATATTTCTTAAAATTGAAAAACAAAATATCCATGCCCTAAAGTTTCAAATTATAAATATACACAAAAAAAATGGAAGGAAAAAAAACAAAATTTACTCTATAAAGCTTGACGTCAAGTGGAACATCATTTTTCAGCATTTTATCAGCAACTAAATTATAGTGTTAATTTATTAAAAACTATATTCAAATATTACTTTAAATTTTTCAAAAAAATACAAACATAAAATATACTAAAAAATACACATTTTATTAGTTTACATCATTTCAAAATTCAAAACATATATGTCACTTTCTACTAATTCAAGTTTAAAAGTTAGATCAGCGTTGGTGGTTTCCTTTATAAAAGTGTGACACAACTTTGTACTTTTACCCTAACATTTTTACATGAAATGATCAAAGCATGATTACCATCAACCGAGGATTCCTCTGTAGAAGAATCAAAACTTTTTTCCTTTTTCTTACAATCCTTCTTCACATGTCCCAGTTCATCACAGTTCCAACACTTTACCTTACTCTGTCCTTTTGACTTACCCTTCCCTTCCTTGTCTCCCTTAGGTTCCTTTTTCTTAGGCCTACCTTTTACAAACAAGGCATCTTGGATTTCCGTTTTAGACTTCCTCCTCATCTCCTCTGATAGGAGAGTAGGAATTATACTGTCCATCTTCGGATCTGCACCACTACCACTGATAGCAACAATTAGATTTTCCCAAGATTCTAGTAAAGAACAAAGTAACAATATGCATTTATCTTCATCTTCTATCTTTACATCTACAGATGCTAACTGACTTAGAATCAAATTAAAATCATTCAAATGATTTTCAACAAAATCACCATCTTTCATCTTTAAAGAACACAACTGTCTTTTCAGATACAACTTATTAGTAAGACTTTTGGTTTGATAGATATCACCTATTCTCTTCCGCAGCTTATATGCAGTAGTTTCTTCTAAAACATTCAAGAGAATAGCTTCAACAAGACATAATCATATGGTCCCTCTTGACCTCTTATCAAGCTTAGCCCAATCCACATCTGACATCATTGTAGGTGACTTTGTCTCATTACCAACAGCTAACCACTAATCTCTCTCTTCAAGGAGATCCTCCATTTTTAGTTTCCACATCTCATAATTAGATCCATCGAATCTTTCAATATCTAAATGAGAATTAAAACTCATTATAACAAACTTATTTTCCAAAATCAGCAATAACACAATAGTAAAATCTCCCACTACAACCAAAAAACCTTCAAAACTTTTAAGAGAAAGGCATCCCAAACTCTACACAACCTCAACTCTAATACCAAATGCTGAAAATAGAGGTTATTATGTATATTTAAAACTTGTAAAGAATACACATTTAGATCAGCAATCATAAAGTTTTGCAAAATATTAAGCTACATAAACACCTCAATTTTCAACGCATAGATTAATTCATAACTGAATGTAACAAATTTTTTTCAAGATTGCTTGTGAAAACACTTTCACAATTCAAGATCTCGCTGATACAACACGGTTATAGATTTACCAAACCTAAAGCTAATTTGGACTAAAATATTTTTTTTCCTTCCTTGCTCTTGCAAGGATTTTTTTTATTTGCCTTAATGAAAATCATTTCCACATAACTTTTAACAACCATCTATTATAGATTCTTACTACCTTGTTTTGAACTCCTTGAATTGACGATTGAATTTTTCCTTAGGCACTAACATGTTCCAAGAAATACTAACAAGCCACAAGGAAACCGACATTGATCACCTAGATTGATACCTAACTCATATTAAAAGGAGAAATGTTTTCTTTTGATAATTTAAGATGAGATTAAAAAACACAAATCTATTTGGAACCAGATGAAATTGGTTTGAGTGTAGGGTTAGTGGTAGAGAAGGTAAAACTAATTTCCTAAAGCATACCCTAAGCACAAGCTCTACTCTTACCTTTATTTGAAACATACCAATATCCCCAAAAGACATACTTATCATTACTTATAACTAGGGATATATCCATACATAACTAAGTCATACTTGAAGAAGTAAACATACAAATTACAACACACAATGCTTGAAATAAAAGAACCTATTTCAAAAGAAATATTGATTAAACGCTTAACATGACCCAAAGTTCCTAGTGTTGAAACCATGCTTTGATACCAAATTTCATGCCCCAAAAAATTTCCCAAACTTAAACAAAAACACTACTAAGGTAAAACTTGAGATTTGAATGATAATCTTAATCGAGTTAACTATGAAATCTCTCTATTTAAAACTTTTCTAGTTTGATTTTTCTCTAATTGGTTGTAAGAAATAGTGCTAACTTGATCCCTAAAATTGTTGCATTACGAGCATACCTAATTAACTTCCCTAGCTTCAAACCATTCTTCTAGTTTACAATGAAGGAACATATTATTGTATGATTTAAGCTTAACTGTTGAGAGTTTAAAATTGATAGGAAAAGCAATGTAAAATAAGAAATCTTACACCAACCTTCAAGTAAGAAGTGCAATTAACTTATAATTTTAACATCATTAAAGCCTTGAAATTCCATCTTCACAACTTAACATTTTACTTTCCTTAAAACCAAGAATTAAGTGATAACAAATAGTTCACCTAATGGTCAAGTTTATTAATTCTCATTTGAATAATTCTTCATAACTTAAGGGTACAAGGATGTTGATCAAATTTTATTCCAAACTCTATTTCCTCATTTAATTTAATTTTTGGATAAACTTTCATATCTCCTTGAGACTAGAGGGTTACCCAATTAAGGTAGATTTTCAATTCTAAAGGACATAATAAGAAAAAATAATATTAAGGAGAGTGAAAAACCACAATGAAAAAAAAATGCAAGCATGAATTGAATTTAGGAGATAACTCTAGTACCAGTGTAACACCATCGTCAAAGGCATATTAGCCATTACATGTCATTACATACAAGGTTGCAGCCTTTTGTTCCTAAGGTTTGGTGAGTTGCAACATAGTTCATTTGTTCATTCATCATTCCTCCATTTCATTTCAAGGTTTGATTACCAAAATGGATTTTGACCAAGGAAAACCCCTATCCACTAACAAAAAAATTTTCCCTCTCTTTGATGTGTGATTGCAGATCTAAGTGGTTTAAGTTGAAGATTCATTGAAGAGAAAGATTGGAGAAAAATTTTCAAGTTGTTAAAGTTGTCATCTTACTTGCAAGATCATGGAAAGTCACCTACATGTTGCATTTTAGTGATTCAGACTGAAAGATTTGGCAAGAAGGAAGCTACAGGAAGTCATCAGAGGATATCATAGTTTCAGAGCAACCCTGATACTGGGACTAAATCACCACTTGTGGCATATGAGTCCCAGTATACCTAAATTCAGACATTTCCAGCAGTTCCTAATTCAACAATTCTAGATTCCAATTTCTGTCAGAAACCCTAATATGGGACTAAATTTCCCAGCCTAGCGTATGAGTCCTACTGTGCATTAAATTTAACATTTACAGCATTTTAGGCCTTGTTATGAGCTTTTACAAGTTTCTAGGTGCACCTCTCTGATTTCTCAGTTTAATGTTTTGATTTGCATTCGTTTCTAGGTCATTTATTTAAGCTTTGCATATCGTTTGGTTTAGCATTTTACTAGTATTTCCAAACCCTAGCTTGGTGGTGAATCCCCTTAAGTATTTACCTAGGACACTCTTCTAGTAGATCCCTTTCCCTTACCATCCTTGGACTGAGATCTCTAGGGTTTCCTTGAGTGAAACTTAAGTGAAATAGGAGGCCCTTATCCCCTTTGTTCCATCTCCCAAAATGTGGAACCATATTTCCTAGGTTTCATTTTGGTGAACTTACCCTTTAGAACACATTATTTTTTATTTGGAGTGCCTCATAGTCCTAGATCTAGCTTGCATTAACTTTTCATTAGGTCTTGCTTTAGTTAATTTGCATCTAGGGTTTCTAAATCTTGCATTAGTGAAAGTGCATATAGGTTGCATTTTTTCATCTTGTATCATTGAAATTCATTTGAAAACTATAATTGCACTTAGTCTAGACATCATACAAACCAAAAAACATAACATTCACTCATAATTTTTTGAAATTTATGAAAAAACGCTAATCTAGGACTCATACACACCTCTAGGCAATTTAGTCCCAGTACAGGTTGTTTTTCCTAATTTTGTGGTGATTGTTATTCACTATTTGAAACCCTAAAAAACCTTGATTGGGACTCATACGCCCCTCTAGGTGATTTTGTCCCATTTTAGATTTTAAACTACATTTTTTAGCATTAAATTAGTTGTTTTTGTGTTTTAGTTTGTTGTTATCACATTTTTGTTTCAGTTTGCATATTTTTTGTTTCATTCATTTCATTGCATCTAGCTTAATTTCATTTGAATAGGATAGCATTTATCTTGTAGATTACCCCTTGCATGAGCTTTAGAACTTGGTGTCCTATTGCTAATACTATAGTGAGATGAAGTTTGAGACTCATGTCATCTCGTGATAGCACAATCATCGTGGATCTTGGGTTATCTATCTCTTTCACTACTAGTGTTGACACTAGTTCACTAGGTATGGACCATACCCTTAACAAGTCTTTGCCTTCAAGTAGTGTTACAAGTGTTGAGACAATGGCTGCTAGTATTCTGCAAGAAAACATAATCCAAATCCATGAAGACCTAGCAAACCTACAAAATCATATAAGTACTGAAAATATTTCAACCACCACTATCCCTACCATAGATAACATACATCACATGATTCAAAGTGAAGACGGAGTTGACCTTGTTTGTAACATAGTTCATATTTTTGGAAAACATCTTACCCCAACCAAATAGTTGTGCTTTACCTTAGAAACAATTTCCCAAGCCAAGGTGGAATTTAAATTCCTCCTCCCACAACAATTGCCTCTATTCCTACCTATACCAACCCTCATGTTAGGTACACAACAATGCAACCTACTAGTAATATCATTCCTTCCTTGGGTATTTCCACTAGAATCCCTAGTACCTTTGCAACATCGTGCATCATATCTCCTACCACTTTACCCCCCATAAGCATTTTTTTCATTTCTCCCTCGAACACAAATACACCTCCACCATATTCTCCTCCATCTCAAAACACGACCAATGACACCATCATAAATCAACTTTTGCAAACCATTTCATCCCTTCAAAAGCAAGTTTCCACCATAAACCAAAATCAAAATGTTCAGTTCCTACATACTATGCCAAAATCAATCCTTTATCCTTGGAGATAATGAGAACGTTGATAGGTCACAAGGTCTACAGATTCCTATATTTGAGAAATATGGAGGGAAGGAGATCCTTCTAACCATTTTTCTGCTTATACCACATTATGTAGTGATTTTTTCCTTAAGGATAAGCTCTTGGCTAAGCTTTTCCCTAGATATTTGAAGGATACCACCTTAGAATGGTATCAGGACATTATAACCCAGCCACAATAACCTTGGACACAATAACCCCATCATAATAACCCAAGGACAAAATAACCCAAGGTCATAATAACCCATGGACAGAACAAATCGTGGTCAAAATAACCCATGGACAGAATAACCCATGTAATTTATAAAAAAAAATTTCCTTTCTCTATATTCTTACGGGGATATTTTGTCCATGGGTTATTCTGACCACGGGTTATTTTGGCTTGGGTTGTTATGACCCTGGGTTATTTTTTCCTTGGGCTATTTTGATCGGGTTATTCTATCTAGGGTTATTATGTCCCATAACCCCTTAGAATGGTTTTCCCCATTACCGAAAAACTCAATATGTTCATTCAATGAACTTTTTGAGGCCTTTATAAACCATTTCCAAGTGCACATGACTCCTAAGATGACCTTAGCCGATTTGATGAGATGTAAGCAAAAAGATGATGAAAAAGTTACTAACTTCATTTCATGCTACCAATCACTTTATTCCCAAATCGACATAAAGATTTTTGATCCTCACCTTCAATAGATGTTCATTGAGAATTTTCAAAATAAGATACAAGATAAGCTTACCATGATGAAGTTTCCTTCCTTCGTACACTTGTGCACTACCCTTCATGATTATCAAAACTCAATTAGTAGTCGTGACACAAAATCCACATCTAGTTGACCTAAAAAATCTGAATCAAAAAACCAAAACAATTATCAACCTTTTAAGAAATGGAATAAAGGCTTCCTTCAACTTAATCCCCCTCAAAAAACAACTCAACATGTTGATGTCCAAGTGGTTACTATAAGGAAGACAACTCCTTTCTCAGTTAGGGATCCAGCTAGGAAATTCACTCCCTTACCCAATACCATTCATAACACAATGTCACAACTTTTAAAACAAAAAATGATCACTTTGCCTCCCATTAAAACTCCCAATCCTAATAAGCCTTTACCTCTAAATTTTAGATTGAATGCTTACTGCCATTATCACCGAAAAAATGGACACGATATGAAACATTGTAAGCATAACATCTTGTGCAAGACCTCATTGATTCCGATCGAATTTCAATTAGAGGTGTTAATGATCAAGTAAATAAGTTTTTTGCCCCTCCTAACCAAAAATTTCAAATCTTTACCAGCCCCATGCTGAATCATAACATTTCATTTTTCAAAGCTAGTGAAACTAAAAAGAATGATGTGATGAATGTTGACATGAATGATGACAACATAGATAATGATAAACAAGATCCTATGAATACTATTGAACAAAATCTTGATGGTTTGGTTGCATTGATCAAAACTCAACATTGTAAGGGACAAACCAAAAATCTTCTTGAAATTCCTTTCTCATCTAAAGACATAATTAGAAATGCACCTGATGGTCCTCTTTACATAGCCATTTGAATCAATGACAAACCCACTAATGGGATATTAATTGATCTCGCCTATGGAGAGAATGTGATCACTGAGGAATTCTTACTTGTGCATGAACTCTATCAAGAAACATATGATAAACCAAAATAATGGATAAAGATGCATAATGGTTTTGCTTGCCCTACGATAGGATCAATCACCCTTCCTTTACAATTAGGACCAAAAAAATTAGATGTCTCATTCTCCATCATCTTGCGTTAGACCAATTCTATGTGAATCTTGGTTACACATGGCTACGCTCCATGGAAGTCGTCCCATAGATTGTGCATATATGCTTAAAATTTCCCTTTTACAATGAAATATTTACAGCTCACCATAGTGGCTTTAATCCTTTTTCTTCCTGAGGGAAATTTTCATTATATTTCTTTTAGCCCAAGCCTATGAAACCTATTAAGCCTCATGAGGACTTTTTCAAATCCTATCAAAAGTTAAAGGAAAAATTCATAGAAAAAATATCCCTTACAAATATGCCTCAACCTATGATTTATCCTGCCATCCTCGGTGAAACCATGATTAAACCTAAAGACATTCCAAATAGCCAAGACCAACCTAAGATAGATCCTCTGCCTATTTCCTACAAACGACCAAGAGATAACAAAGACAATATTGTCAAGCCACCTAAGATAAAAACAAGTTTACAAAGCTAAAGAGAAAATGTTTGAACAACCTCCCATGGTTCTTTCTATTCCTCCCCTTAGGGAAGAAAAGAAACCTATTGCTGATAGACCCACTCCTACACAAATGCAACTTGAGAATCAAACTAAAAGAAATAAAAATGCTAGAGACCACAGGCATAGACATTGTGCTCTTGCTCGAAGGTTAAATGAAGAAAACAACAAAGAAAATAAAAATTCAAACTTGACTGAAGCAATACACGATGAGTCTCCCCCTTCTTCACAACAAGGCCTATACCGCAACAAGAGTTAAAGTCTTCTTTAGATATTATCATTCGACCTCCTATTGTGATTAACTTAGATGACAATGATGAAGTTAATAAAATTGATGAGGAGGTGCATAATGAATTGAATACATTGTTTTCCTCTTCCATGAGCTTAACTGATAATTATCCTAAGAAGAGTGTTGAACTTGGTAATGACCCTAGTTTGGAACTTGTTACTGTCCCTTTGGCTAGTTGTACACCTTCTGTATATGATGAACACAATTGGGATGCAAGCGACCTACTTATAGGTTTATTTTCATATGTCATACTAGTATTTTTTGCATTATTTTTCTTTCATGTTTTGTGTGTGATTGCATGTGTGTAATGTGATCTCCCCATACTATTATGTTTGATGTTTCTCTCTCTTTGTGACATTCCTCTATTTATATCTACATTCTTCTCTATGTCGTAAACGTTTTATCTTTTTCTTTGTCTTGTGTTTTCCTTTTGGGGATGATGCAAGGCATCGAGACATTCATGTCTCTTCCATGTTGACCCGAAAGGTTTTTCTTTGTTTTCGCTCTCTTTGTATCATTCTTCCTGTTCCATCAATATTTGGGGAATGATGACAGTTCTAAGCTCTCTTAATAAAATTGTAGCTAGAACATACTAAACCCAAATCAATGGATCCCTCATGTGTTTGGAATCTTATTTTTGGGGAAACCTCTTCCCTTTTCATGACGTAGCTCTCTTTGAAAACATATGACTTGGAATAGGGCTTTCCAAGCAAGCTCTCATGTCATCTTTATTGTTAGCATTTATCATTTTCTACTTTAAATTAATTTCTCACAACATGGTGTTTATCAATTTCTTTAAAGTGGGGGCATACATTGGCATTATTCTTTTGTAATTCATGTTTCATTATGTAGTCTTCTTACTTCATGTGATGTATTTTGCTTTGTGGTGACATTGGGTGTGATTTCCTTCAAGAGCATGATCTCTCTTAGCATATTATATTCTTCTTAGTGGCTTGATGTGACACACTACAACCCCTAAGTTGTGAATCTTCTATTCTTCGATTATTCCTCTCTCAAAGACATTAGGCAGAATGTTCCCTAAGTTAAGACCTTACATGAACTAAGCAAAAAACCTTTGAATGTACCTTACACTCTTTTGCAATACCTCCTACAGTAAAAATATACCCAGTAGTACTCTTCCTACTATCAATATCACCCATCAAATCAAAGTCAACATATCCTTTCAGAGCATAATTCGTTCCTCCAAAACATAGTTTCTTTGAAGTAGTACCTCTCATTGAAAGGTTCAAAATGAGCCCACCAGGGATCAAGTCTCATTGAGTGCAAAGGCTCTGACACCGAAAAAGGGATGAGGTCGGGATCATGCCCCGGATGAATTTGGTAGAATGGATACCCCTTAGTACTTAGCTCTTAGCCGAAGAGGTTCAGCCCAAGAAGGCTCATGCTCTCGTATCAGGTAGCAAAAAAGAATTTGTGGATGACCTCCATCAAAAAAATATATATATCAGAGAATCCATTTTACCGTATTCTAATGTTCCATTTTCAAATTGCTCATATACCTTCTCACAACTCCCACTGAACTATGATACAAGCTACACATGGCATCATGACTACCACCCTCTCCATGAAGATCATCCAGGTCTACACACACTCAACTACAATATCAGTAACATACAAGTGAAACCAAGATCTCCAATCCAAGAAGATACATACAACCACCATAAAAACATCACAAACCAATCCAACACCAACAATTCATCACTATCAAAAGCTCCCACTAAAAGTGTATAACCAATGAATGTGTCAAGTTATCATGACATTGTGATCAAACCACAGGCTACAAGTACCATCACCTGAATAATCAAATACTCTGACCATCCATCCTCTCAATCCCAAAGCAACATACCAATATACATATGACCACAGACAAGGACAACTAATAAAATTTGCAACAACAATGAATCAAACCTAGTGGATATAGACAATCCACATCCAAGTCATCCCACTACAATTGAATGGGTGATCAATCCATACAAATGCATAACTCGTAGATCCAACCATTGAAACATGCAAACTCATTATCACATTAGTAACTAGCAAATTGACATATCAAAGAAGATAATCATGTAGACATCAAGATTCAAACACAAAATCAACCACATATCTAATTTTCCAGCCATGTCCACAAATGAGTAATCATAGTCAAGGAACCAAATAAGCATTAAGAAGATAAGAACAATCTCCTAATACTAAACCATATTACCACCAAAAAACCACATACATGATCATGTTGTGCCAATGCATAAATGTACCTACATACCCATGACACCATAACCATAGCCATTATTGTACCTGAACTCAACTATCACCCATACAAGACTCCAAATCTAAAACCATATCCAACTATGTCCTCAAAACCAAAGACAACCTATATACATGTCACCATGAAATTCCAACTTTGAAAAACACATGTAAACTTGTACCTAGAAGCATCAATCTGATAATTAGCTATAGCATCATAAATGGCATATAAAAGCATGTACTCTCTTAATATTTCGCCTCTTGACTTGTTTGATTGCTCACATAATCACACCCCGAATCTCAGGCTCCTACAAATGATCAAACAAGTACCAAACTCATCCTACTCCTCAAACTGATAAAAAATCTAAACCACTATGTAGTACACTACAAATCCTCTCCAACGCCTCTTCGAAATCAAAAATCTGACTCTGTATGTAAAAGTTATGCTCAAAATAGTGAAAATAAGAACATCTAGCTTTCAGACCTCAAAAACATGTCAAAATGGAAAAATTAGGCAACTAAACCAACTCCACAACAAAGAGCAAAGAAATATATTTCTGACAACTACAAGAAGCCAAAAAATTAACATCATGGGTGAAAGTTATGCAAGTTTGAAAAAAATGTCCAATTTGATTATATGGCAACACTTAGCTAGGTCCAACTCCAAAAATCAATTTAATTTTTTTCTCACTTAAAAAAAGTGGTGGATCTTATTATTTCTCCCATTTAATAATTAAATCAAAACTTAATAAGAGTGGAAGGAGGGAGGGGCAATTAGTTTGAAATTATTTAATCAAAGTTTCAAAAGAATTAAAGACTTCTTTAAAATATTTATACGGCCATCTTCATTTATTTATTTTTGCTTGGCCAAATTTTAAAATGGTTTAGAGGAGGCCAATGGTATTCTAAGTCACAGGCTAAAAAAGTGATGTGATGGCTACACATTTTAGAGGTATTTTCTCATTATATATTTCAGATGTGTTATGTTTTGTGCTTTGATTTATCATGGGATTGAGTTGATTCATGGTGATTGGTTATGGAGACTCATTTGAGAGATTATGCATCTATTCGGGTTGCATGTGTAAATCATTGTTATTGTACTTGGTACTTCATGCTTTGATTTACTTATCGCATCTTGATATAGTTTTGATTGGTAGACTTGATATGCTTTGACGTTACCTATGCAGTCGGAGTTCCTTGATATGTATGTTCTTCATTGAAAATTTTGATACAGGGAGTTTGTGATTGCAGTTTATGGGTTGCATACATTCTTGGCATGATTTTATTGATGTATTCATACCTTCGACATATGTATAGTTGGAAGTATTAGCATGTGTTGTGGATGCTATTTCTGATCATTTGGATTTTTCAGTTGACAGCAGCTTGGTTAGAGTCTCTATTATCACTTGGATTTGGTTCTTGTGCTTATGGATTGGTGCATCTTCACCTTGGCATGTTGATTTTCTTCCATAGGTGGCATGTTGGAGGATGAGAGGATTTATTTCTTGAGACGGTGGTCACTTTCTTCTTATTGTAGGTATCTTGATAGAGCATGAGAGCATGTTGGAGATTCATGTGATTTCATGTATGGCTATGATGATGTATATCATGCATTGATACCTTATGCAATGTATACAAAAAGTGGAAGAATGTTTGGATATGGTGTTGTACACCATTGCATTAAATGATTTATTATAATTTTGTAATTAAATAATTATTTAGCTGTGATGCACCTTGGTGGTGTGGATAATCACACTAGATAATTATTTGGGGACCACTTGATGTTGTATTGTAACATTGTATTATTATTTAATGTGTGGGAGACATGATAATAATTTAATATTGGGTAAATATTAAATAAATTGAAGTCTTAGTACCCAATATTAAATAAGGGGTTAGTGGTATGTGGTTTTACCTTACCACTAGTTGTATTTTGTGTGAGCTTGTGTCTATAAAAGCAAACACATGTGTAGTGGTTTAGGTTGGTTGAGTGGGCTGGTTGTCATTATTGAGTCTTTCTAAAGAGTGCATATGTGAAGCATGGCATGGGATGTGTGGATTCATGCTTGGACACATGAGAGTGCATTGGAGGACTTGATGCTTCAAAGGTGTTCATTGTAACTCTTGTATTGCTTTACTGTTGAATAATATGATGGAGTATGGATGCTTTTGGAGGTTGGATTTTTCCTGAGCTTGAGGATTTTCCCAAGGTATATAGTGTGTTATCTTGTGGATTGTCTATTTAATCTATGCATTATGCTTACTTGTATGCGTGTTTATCTCTCATGGGTTATGTAGGAAACGGATTAAGATCATGGGTTAAATGCAATATTTCCTAACAGTTTATTTAATGAGTATTATTTGTAACCTATTGTATTTAACTATAACTTCCTTTCCAAATCCTTAAAACTTTATTTATAGCATAATTGTATTCTACTCAATGTTAATTTCTCTTCACATTCATTATTTCATAGACCCTTTCCTAGACCCAGTAGACTAACTTCCATGGGTATAAGGGACTTAATAACCAGACACATGTTACTACTATTGAAACTTAACATACCTAGTCTTGGTCTGGTGTCAATAAGCACATAATATGTTTGTATCCTACATCACCCACCTTCTAAAAGGAGAAAGGTAACTACTTCTCATCCCCTTAACTACAACTACTCTAGGCCGAAACAATGTGTTTTCCTGCACAGGATTCTTAACATTCAAAAAAGGAACTACGATTTGCATGCCTGATCAAACTTGTGAAGACGGCTTCACCCCCAAGCCAAGGCACAAGAGTTCAGGTAGAAGGTGATTCCTTGCTATTGCCAGTCTCTCCCATGTGTGTTTCAATAATCTCAAGCCATCATATTTCCATTCAAATTTAATCTTCCTTAAGACCTCTATTCAATCTTAGCGTGACATAACGTAGTTTCATATTTAGCAAGTTTCCTTTATTTATTTACATAGGCAACTTGATACTTCCAGGCCAACGACTAAGGATTCTTTACCATACTTACCAAATAATGTACTTCCCAAAATTAGTTTTTAAACATGATCTTTTACCCATTATTTCTAAGTATTTGCATCATGAGGCCATTATGAAAGTCTCACGAAAAAGCCAGAGGGAAGTCTTCTTCAGTAACCCAAGCTCGCATGGATGATGGCTTCCGAGTTTAGGCACAATCAGTTGCATAGACCTTGGATTAGCATATCAAGTTTTGCTATTGTACATAGAACACCATTCCTAAGGATTTAATAAATGTATTTATCTCATGGATAGCCTATGTAGGTTAAGGATGCATAATGTTTATACTTAATATGATATATTCTCAATTTTCTAACATTTTGAATTAATGGGTTCTTCATTACCTTTTGAAGTGAGATGGTAGTGGAATTAGATGACATAAGTGAAGGATCACAAAAAAAAAATTGATGGTAACTACATTAATATAGTGCGACAACACTATCATTCTACAGTAACTATACAATAATCTTGAACATAAAATGGAATTTATAATTCGACATGATACATCTTGATAGGTCTTACCAATCTCTTTTATGTATCATCGCCACAAAGGACAAAATGACTTCCTTACAAATGCTTGTATCAAATGTCAAATAAGATAATAGCATTAGAGTGGATTTATTATAGTTGATAGATTATAAAGAAAAAAGTTTCAAAAGATTAGCAAGGTCAAAGACCCAATGAAGATTCTTAGGGAAGCGATTTTTTAGTTTGGTCATAAGATGGGAAAATCAAATATTCAATACATTGCATATTATGATAGTAAAGAAAGTATATTTCAATTTTGAAAATAATGAATCATCTTTTATTTCCAAGGTAAAATGCATTTCATAATTCAATTCATTCTAAGCTTGAATTTGAAGTAGCCTTTTAGCATTGCAATCCCATATCAAATACTTTATTTACTTCTATTTTACAAGGACATAGAGTTAAGATATATTCCAACACAACCTTCTTTAAACTTCCTTTCAAATTAATGTATAACCATGTATTCAAGTAATAGAATACAACACAATAATACATAACTCATGAAAATATTCCCTCCATGAATACACAACTTAAATGCTTGAAAACCATTAGGGACATCCTCTTGTCAATCCTTTCATGAAAGTTCACAAATCTTATAAAGATTCCTAAACCAGGAATACAAACTACAAGACCCACAAAAAAACTTATTTTCTTTGAACTAGCACAAAATCTCCTTTTTCTCCAAGCATCTCTAAAGAGCTCCACAAGAACCTAAAAGATCAAGTATGAAAACAACAAGATACTGATGGGCTCTCCACCCAACCATAGGGTTGTAGAACAACCCACCCCTGAACATGGGGAAATCACTTAGCCACAAAGATAAATCTACCCCAAAACTCAGCACATGTACTACAACACAATTCTCACATATGCAACAATCCTCAATCATACAATACAACACATTTCTACCACATTGGTTTACCCCAAGGGTAAACCACTTAGGGGGAGTAGGGGCTCAACTAGACATGGGGTAATAAATATATAAATATAAAAAATCACACCTTCACAATAGTGTTCCACAAATTCTCCATACCAACATCACCACAACACCACACCAATGCCACAAAGCCACTAAAACCACCATCCAATCCACCCCCTTATTTCTCCCAATAATATACATATGCA
Source organism: Sequoia sempervirens (assembly GCA_007258455.2). Taxonomy (NCBI): domain Eukaryota; kingdom Viridiplantae; phylum Streptophyta; class Pinopsida; order Cupressales; family Cupressaceae; genus Sequoia; species Sequoia sempervirens. The sequence continues at coordinate 421,730,215 of VDFB02105785.1, forward strand.
AAAAATAAGGGGATACTCATATTCCATAGATGCAAGGGTATGCATACCCCCGGTAATGGACATTACCTAAATGGGATACTCTTATCCCAAAATGAAAGCACCAATGTGAGGGAGCAATCTCCCACTCAAACCCCACATGTGGAAGATGAAAACTCCTCAATACAAGAGGGGGTCACCTCCCTTAAGAAAATATACACAAAAACAATACAATACATACAACAAGACTTTTCACATCAAAATAAAACCCCAAAATGAAACCCTCATTCAAAGTCAACTTTTAGGATGCACAACATAGCCTCATGAAATATCAAGGAAAAATAATTACCTCCAACACTATAATCCCAATCATAGTAGACTCTAATGGAGGGATGGCTCCTCCTCTCTCCAATAATCTCCTCCTTCCTTATCCCTTGGTTTCCCAAAAGAAAGAAATTCCATATCACAAAATAGCAAAGAGAAATAAATCATGGTAACCCCCTCCTCTCCATGAGGAGGAAGTTTTTAAAGAGGGGGGAATAACTCCCTTACATAAGAGCCTCAACTACTTAACCAACCTCCCATTTTTGTCACCCTTATGGATGAGGAAAAAATATGTGTTAGAACACTTTTTAAAAGATTCCAAATAACAAAAATAACCTTCCCATCTATACCTTTAGGTCCTAGGACAACTTTTAGCACATAAAACATACACTAGACCCCTCTAAACAAACTTTAAAATTCAATTTTCTCAAAGATGAAATTCAAAACTCACATAAAACATAATCACATAATACATGATGCACACCATATATGAAAACCACATAACTCAACATAAAGATCAATAACCCAGAGGATCCTATGCCTAGGGTCCCATTTCGTACAAAAACTAAAAGTGGCTAAGTGAATCCCCATTAAATTCCATTAGCATTTAATCCCTGTGCACTCAACAAAAAGGTATCATTATAGTATAATAAATATGCATCAACATAAACCATTATAATAATTATAAGTCAATTGATCAATCATAAGGAAACATGTACAATACATCATTTTTGCAAATACTTCAATCGCAATGACCATAACAAGAATTACTACATGAATAATATAAACATAAAATCCATAATTCTATCAATACCTTCCAAAATATGCATCAGTCTAATCATCAATCATAAAATATAATATCATGTCAAATACCATTCTCATTGAATGAATATGCATTGACAAAAAACTAAATCTTGTACTCATCTAGAATATATCAAAATCTACCAAAAGATCACACCAGAGAGTAACGCATTAATTGACTAACATATCATCCATAGTAAGCCAACTCCTAGTCACCAAGGACCCCTTTAACTTAATACATCTGATATACATATATAGCATAATGACTAACAAGTATATAATCTTGCACTCACCATGGCTAAACATCTTGTTCAACACACACGTGCACAATCAAGAAAAGAATACATCTAGATATCATAGAGAAATCATGATCACCCATTGAATGTGTAAACTTTCTAATTAACCTTATCCAAAATTTGTCAAGAAAATGACCATCTCTCCTAACTCAGGTATGACACCCAACATGAAGGCTCACAGAATATTGAACAAGGATCATCAAAACATATAGACTCAATAGGAACATAGAGGGTCGTGTCTCACATGTTATTAATACATAATAAATTAAGATTAAATCATGTTAAATACACCCTTAATATTATTTGATATCAATTTTAATGCATTTTAATTTTATTTTATTTTGAGCAAAAGTCCATAAGCCTATAGATATATTAATATAATATGTTTTAATACATATAAAGTTCAGACTTTGATGAGCAGTTCAAAACCCAACTAATTTTTGTTTTCTCTGTACAAATTACATGACAAACCCTACCACCCAGAGAAGCATCAAAATTCAGAACAAAATTGATCTATTAAGATCATAACATAGCAAACCTGATCAAAATGTCACCCATTATGTATATACTACTAGCTATGAATAAAGGATTTCCTGCAAGACTTTTAAATACCCCTATTACCTAGTTTAACTGAATTCTCTCCTTGACCTTCCACAGCTATCATCTAAACTTGACTAGCAACCTGAGCTTGGGAGTGTAGTGTAATATTTATATCCGATATCTGCACATTCACCCTATTGTCTTGACAGTTTGGCATAGAAGCCAATTGCTGCAAATCTTAGACACACTGATGAGAAAGGAGAAAGGAAAGATCATGATATTTCCTTTTAAAATTGTCAATTTCCTCCTTGTCAAAATCAAAATGAAACTTGCTCAAGGCTTAATATAGGTAGGCTAACAACCCTTTGATCAAAGAAAGCTTGAAGGCTTCATAGGTATCAACGTACCTCTGCTTGTGATAGAGATAGTGTCTAGGAAAGAGGCCACCGATAAACCCTTCACCATGTGTAAATTTGTAGCCTTGAACACTCCACAACAAACTATTATTGTACAAATACTCTACCTTGACAATTTTGTTAGCAATACACTACAGGGAGTTGAAATTTTGGAGCAAATCCATCGAATTGGATAAAAAAATGGAGAGGAGATTCATAGTAAATATTATTCGCTACGACCCAATGTGTAGTATTTCATCACCAATCAAGGTTTTGATGCAATTTAAAACTTGTGTGCATTTGACCTTGAATATTTTTTGTAAGTGTTTGTCTTCTATGCAATCAAAGAACAGGAGCTCCCATGGACGAATCACCACCACCATTCTGTAGTTCCTAGGACAGAACTCTAAATTGTTTGAAACCACTCCTCGTTGGCCATTTTGCGCCATGTTATGAACTGGAACTCAAATGGACCATCTACGCACCCACAAACCAGACCCAGAGTGAAACACAAAAGTTGAGGAATGCATTAACTTTGGAAATGTCGACGAAAGCATTTAGATTTAAAGCTAAATGCAAAATCTAGTCCTTAATTGGAAATGATGACGATCCGGATTAGCACATTTGTAATCTTGTATTGTAAATTGAAAAAGATATTGTTGTCAAATCACATTAATTTCTTTCCATAAGCTTGCATCTGATGTCACCACCTTTCTTTAAAACGCATGCAGATGTAAGAAGATAAACACATTTAGTACTAACCACCTACAAAACACAAAAAACGGAGTTAGATAAAAGCATATGTCGGTGGGTTGCAATCTTCATTTTGTATCTTCATTCCTAGCAATGAAGTGGATGGGACTGGAATCTTTACTTAACCAATTCCATTAATTATGAGGTTTAAGTGAGGCATAATCATATTTGAGTGACCTCATAATGCCCTGCTTTGAAGTTTACTCCAAGACACTTTGAAGGAACAAGTGGAAGTTGAATAGGATTGCATCCCTAAATTGGGTGACCTTTTAAATAGACTTGAGCTGACAACACCACGTAGGCTTTATGGCATGTGACAATAAAGAGGAATTATATCATTATTCCTTTTATTTGAAATTTTTGGCCTCCCAATCTCTAATTTACTTAACTGCTCTCTAAGATCCATGTGCATCTTGATTTATTAACTCAATTAATTGTGGATAAATAGATAATTGGGTTGAATTATGTATAGCCCTAACCTCCTGAGCATCACTTCCTAGACCTACAAGAAAATTTGCAACCTTGTTGCCTTCTCTATACGTGTGAGAAATTATGATCACCTTAAACTTTTCTAACAACTCCCATACTTTATGCATTATATACCTTAAGATCTAGTTATGAATCTTAAGCTCTCTACATGCATTGACAATTAGCATTGAATCCCCTTCTATATGAATATTTGAAATTCACAGTTGAAAAGCTAGTTCAAGACCCGATAATAGAGCTTGAGCTTATGCACTATTTTTATTGCATAATAGAATTATTGTCTACTAAACAATGTGCTTTAGACAAAAACTATGGAAAGAAAATGCATGTACAATAAGAATAGAATTATCATGGAATCTTACTCTTACACCTCAAATGCTCCTACAACACCATCCTCCTCACCCATAGCCATAATGACTTTGACTTTCCCTCATGTCACTATGGTTATACATGTACCACCTATACCTCTCCCTCAACTTATCCCTTCCAATAACATGATTAGAATAATAGGATTTAGTGGGGCCCAACTTTTTTATTTTATGGTTCCAAGGTTAGCCTTTCAAGTTCCCCTATATATTATAGGTTTAGAGGATAAATATTCTTGAACTACTCCCCTAAATTTTTGTATCACCTAATTTGTAGGATGTGTTTCCTATTTTCATCACCTATTGGTAAGGGATGAGATAGATTAATATCTATACTGCGCCTCTTATCATTAACCCAAACACCCCTCATACTAATATAGAGGTTAGTGAGTAGAGATGCAAAGTTTCATGCTCCCAATGTTGCATATTTTCCCATTAACTAAGGGAACCTATCCCACATTTTTGCTTGGAGTGCTCTATCCTAAATAGAAATCCCTCTATAATAAGGGATGTATTTTAAAAAAAAATCATTCCATCAACAATGAAGAGTGCTTGATCATATAATTCATTTAATCTCATAATTTAGTATAGGATTTATTATGTGTGTAGTAGTAAATCATTGCTCCATACATATCAATACCCATATTGCTAAATATTTATAGTGATAGGGCCAAGTTATCTAGGATCATATAGGGTCCCTTGTCATTAAATATCCCCATAGAAATTATATTTATTGAGGCCTTTCAACATCATAATAGCCACCCTCTACTAACCTCAACTCCATCCCTATATTTAAATACATACATCATCATGGGTGTCTCTAAAACAAGTTACCTAGGCCTCCATCTCCCTTTTATTCTTGGAGTCCTCTAGAATGGGGGTTATCCCTGTAGTGGGGACTCCCCAAATATTGTATATTTTAAAAATTATGATGGTCCATGATGAGAGGCATTCATGTTCCATTTTATGCCATTTTTTAGCCTTTTTTCATATGCCTTTACACCCATCTTCATATTCCATTTCCATACCATTTTACCACCTTTTGTTTCATATGGATAAATATATATATTTATAAGTAATATTTAATTTATTTTTTTGATAAAATATGTGAATAATAATATCAGATTGTATTTACTAATATTTTATGTCATTATATTGAGAAAATAATTCTAGCAGCATATTACTAAAGGAGGAGATAATAGACTTTGTGATAGACTTCCTATCACTGGCACAACAGCAAATAATTTCAGCTATTAATTTAAATTTAAATAATTATTTATTGTGCTAATAGCAAATAATATATTTTTATACTCATATGGCATGAAATAGCATGTATTATTTGTTGTTGTAACTAATATAATTGTGATGAATAGAGGTATAGAGTCTTAACTAATGTATTGTAAACTTGGTAGAACCTACACAATTCAAAGGTTTATCTAACTGAACAGTCCACTCAACATTGCAAGACTACACTAAAATTTCAACCCAAGGTTTGTAAACTTATGATGGTGCAGCATTGTATATGCCCTTAGTGACTCAAAACTATCTAAGTTATCCTATTCAAGTTAATTTATTTACTAGAAATCACAAAATTATATAACAGTGAAAGAATAAGCCAAAACTAATAGCTACATGTACCTACAACTTAGACTGTAATGGTACTATTATAAATAAAAGATCATTGTATCAACTCAAAACTAATCAAAACTAACAACTTAGCTAATTTAACCCCCAGATTACTACTAGTTAACCATTGCGTGCACACTCATGAACATTCATTACCAATAAGCAAAGTATGAGATTCTAGTTTAACTTGCAATTAGTTCATGAAGCAATGATAAACAGGAAACAACTATTAAATAGAAATAAACAATTAGAAAACAAAGTGAAGAATAGTTACATTGAGTGGCCTACTCAACTGGCTATTCTCACTTAACTAAAACCAAATCTCACTAACAAATTCTACGCATCCATTGAAATTAACTTCATTCATTGCATATCATGAAAGATTACATAAGATCTTCTCACAAATTATATTCAATCATTATGAATATTCATCATGTCTTGAAATTGAAAATAACTGATAATGAAAAACTAAAAACCCAACTAACTTATCTAAGGACTCAACCAATGGCTATATACAAGCTCAAGGGAGTCTTATTCAAAGTAACAACTAACCTTAATCATTAACTTCCACTCCTAGATATCAAAGTGTATAGTTAATATTGAATTGTTCAAAACATAATTGAAAAGAAAGAAGAATCCTAATAGGATTGAAACTCTATAAAATAGGATTGCATATAAAACACACAAACATTTTTCAAAATCCTATCAGTAAAGGAGTCCTCTTCCAGTGCTTATTAACTTGTTATAATGATGCACGTTCAATCTCCAGCAAGTGTCATTAATCAACAATTATCACATTCAGCTTAATCTAGAACTCCCCTATTTTGTTGTTCTGATCTTCCTTTTGGTGTGGGTTTAGCTTCCAACTACTACGTGCTACAGTTCCTCCTTGGCTGCAAAAAGGTTAATTCACAAAGCATGTATACAAGACTAACTATCATAATTAAAACATAGAATTCCATACACATTTCATACATATCTTCATATAAACCATGAAATAATATTATGTCATAACAATATTTCCATCGTTATATTTTAGGTTCAAGTCTACATAATAGGTATGAAAAGGTAGTATAATATAGGAGTATTGTCTGGAAAGTATATCTAAAAGTGTCTAAAAGTATGCATGAAAGTAACAAAAAAATAAGCTAATAACTAGACCCATCACTCCCCCAACTAGACTTTTGCTTGTCCCCAAGCAAAACACTAGGGGTACTCAGTATATTGCAAGGTAATCTACCTCAAGTTCATAACAGCATCAATGAGCCCTGGATCTGTTTCAAGTAAAAACCTCAATATTCTACAAGTTGACTCATTCTAATATGCCTAGCTCTTTCATATTCCTCACCTTTCTCCCTAGTCCAGTATGGAACTGGATAAAGAAACATAGGTGGGTGAAATGTGAGTGGCACCCAATAGATTCCTTTGTCAACACCAATTTTCATGTACCTATGTACTCTTTGAAGCACAATGGTAAAATTATACATTGAATGAGGTTCCTTTTTCTGTAGTTTCGAAGTTAATTTGTTCCATATTCTTTGCATGTAATTGTAGCATTGATGTCCCAAACCCACAACTAATTTTTGCATTCTTTCATAATCTACCTTCTTGAGTTTCATAATTTTCTTTCCTACACCCTTATGATCAATGAGCTTCAACCATTCATCAATGACTGCACCAGGGTGTTTAGCTTCCTTCCTTATGGAGAGAGCAATGGATTTCTCCTTCTCCACATATTCCTCCATGATTTCACCCCTAATTTTTTCATTTCTATTATAAGATACAAGTGCTCTTACTTGGAGATCCCCTACAAACATCAAAGGATTCCACTCTATCTCATTTGGTACTACATAATTGTGTAAACAATATTCACACAACAGGTCTTGCTCCTCAGGTGTAGAATCAACAAAAGTATTAAGAAACTTAAAAATTCTACTCATACCAACTAGCTATTTACTAATTAACCTACTAAATTGAAAACATAAAAATCTTTCCAGCAGAAACAATGTGTATGTCCTTGTTGGTGGTCTACATTTGATGATTTGTGTATCTTTGTCTACTACTTCCTCCAACCTAAATGTTGATCTGCTTAACTCCATGTCTTTCTTTTCAAGTTCTTTTGCATGCTTTTCAATCAAAATTTATTTTTTCTTCCTCCATTTTTCCTTTTCCTGTGAAAACTCCTCAGTCATTTTCCATAATTGATGACCAAGTGACAAGGTGGTAAGGTAAGTTGGAGTTCTAATGGAAGGAGGTTTTTGATTTGGTACAACCAGTTCTCCATCCCCAGTCTTAGTTATGGCCAACTGTTCCAATAAATCAAGCTTAGTACTATGGCCATCAATTTATCCTCCATTTCTTGTATCTTTGTTTCCCTCTCCTTGTCCCTTTGTTCGTAGCTTTGTACTAACTCTTCCAAGTGTTTAATCATTTCCAAGGCTTCTTGGAGCTCCTTCCTAACATCTATTTCCTCTATATACATCTCCTTTGTATACACAAATTGATCATTACCTTCCCCTTCATAGTCTCCATGGATGGGACTTTCCAGGGTTTCCTTTTATGTTTTCTTAGCAATAAACATATCTTTTGATTCTGAATTAGAGGTTGTTAGCACATATCTCTTCCTTTTTACTAGCATATTTACATTACCAAGGATATCTCCCTTTCCTTCAAATTCTATTTCTACTAATGTGACACCTTCCTATTGTTGGTCTTTACTCTTTTCTTCTTCTTCAGGTTTCTATATGTTTCCCCCATTACACCTTGTCTCTTTAATTTTCCTAAGCATCTAGGTGTAAGTATCTATTTCTCATCTTTCTTCTTCTCCTTCTAAGAACCCTTCTTCTTTCGAACATCCTCTTTCTTATTTTTTGTATCCCTTTTATTCTCTTTTGCTTTCGTTTTAGAGGGTGTGGAGGATGTAGATGTACTACCTCTCCTGCTCTTGGGTCATTGTGATTTTGAAGAAGATGAAATTTCCTCAATTATAGGTGACCTTTACTCTGGCTCATTAGGTTCCTCGTGCTCACCTTGGCTACGGGTTGGTGAAGCCATAGGTGATACATGAGGTATTTCCCTTACAAATTCATCTTGGGTTTCTACATTCTCAGGTACCACAAGTGCATCTAGCAAACTGTTAATATCTATACACTCCTTAAAATCTTCCCAATTCGCTTGTGGGTACTGAACTCTCAAACTTATTTTTATCAATAAAGCAATTAAAAATTAGTGTGATAGAGAAGTTTCACTCTATTTTTTTTAATATTTTTATGCCATTTTTTTCAATAAATTATAAAGAAAATTTGGTACATTCACTAACTTATTATTTCGAAGGTGACTAAGTAGTTTAAAATGTACTATATATAAGAGGTTTTTCCTACCATCACAAGTGATATATCTAACAATGTAGGAAGCACAATTTTCCCATAACTAGGGAAGACAGATTCTCTTCGTACCTTGTGATGATGAGTCTAGTTCCTCTCCTCCTTCACAGAATTCCCCCCTAACTGCAACTACGTCTGCATGTGCTGGAAACTCTACCCCGGTTCTCGGTAACCTAGTGACTTGTGCAACGGTGGTCTCGAATGCATCTATTGATAGTCCCTTCACCATTGCTTCATCATAATCAAGTGTAGCTACAAACCTTCTTATCATATCATCACTGAGTTATGTTAATTTCAAGAAATAATCAACCTATCCAACCTTGCTAAAAATGGGTAGAACCATTGTATCCTTCAAAATTTGCTTGAGTTTCCGGCTCCCACCTGATAGCATCTCCTCCCATTATGACCTTCCTTTCTCTGCTCAATGTATCTAATTCATTCTTGATGATTCGGCTCAATTACAACCCTCAAAACCCTTCTTCTTTATGTTGTTTCTTAATGTACTTCTACTACCATACCACAACTACAACTCTTTTCTTAGTACCAACTCAATTTGAGCTCATAAATAGGTTCTAGGTTTGACTCTGGTTAAGACTAAGCTCAAGTGCTCAGGTTTGAAGTTGGAAATTGGAAATGGCAACAACAATAAAATGTAATTTAGGAGGGTTTTGCATGTTGTTCCTATCTATTGAATTTGATTTAGATGGTGGATTTTGAAAAAATTAACTAAGTTGCACCCTCCCCCCAACTTAATGGTTGAAGTGACCACACTTCAACTTGTGATTGGGAAGTGGTATCACTAATAAGGAATGAAATTAATGGTAATGAATTTTTGCATGCATGAAGTAATATGAAAGATATATTGAAAGTTTATTAAAATTTATGCTAATTATGATAGTGTACCTTGTGTACCAGTTTGAAAAGATAATTGATCCTCGTGCATGTAAATTGAAAATATTGTATCTGGAATTTGTATTGATGTGACCAGTATTAACTGCATGTAAATGGATTGTGATGTGGCGAATACAAATTGATGGGATGGATTAGATGTTTATTAGCTAGTAATGTGACAGCTCAAATGGTTCAAATGATAAGTGGAAGCAAGGAATAAAAGATTCATGTTGCGAGTACTTATTGTGAAATGATGGGTATTGCATGTGAGAGTGGTGAGATGAATGTGCATGAATTGAAGTTAATGTGGTGAAAGAAAAATGAATTTTTTCTCTGCCATACAGTGTAACAAGTATTGTCAATAACAAGACCCTTTTCTAAATTTTGACAGCTATTTCCATAGATCCCTACAGCATCAGGACCCTTCTAAATATGGTTGAAAAATAGGTCCTAGTGGAAAAATTATAAACATCATTAGAACTTTGTTGTGTGTGCTTGTGAGATAAACTAAAATATTAAACCTAAGTGATCTCAGGGATTGAGTTGTGTAGCTCAATCACTGGGTCACTAGAAGTGCCTGGTATAGAATGTGTTGCTGAAATATCAATTTTGTTAGAGTAAAGTAATTAATTAACTTTACTCTCCTCTTAAGACTTCACTTTATGCACATATATTAGTCATTTAATAATTAATATTAGTTATTAAATGCACTCACCTTAGGGTTAGGTTTTCCTTTCGGTGTTGATCTCCTTTTATAAGGATTGATCTCTTGTATTGTATTCAATTCTTGATTCATTTTTTCTCTGATAATACATTTTGCACATTGTCAGAGCCAAAACCCTTGTTTTGTTCTCTCTCTTTCTCTGTGACAAGTTTCTTGCATGCAGGTGTTCTTTTGGTTCTGTGGATTTGTATTTCTCAAATCTTGCATGGTATTAGAGCCAGATCTACTGCAGCTTGTTCAGTTTTTTGAAAGAATTAGAGATCTAGGTTTTGGTTGCATCAGATCTGTGTTTGTTTTCTATTTTTTATTTGGAATAGGGGAGTTCTTTTTTTTGGTGCACTTTGAGCTCAAATGGACCTCATCGTTGAGCTTGCAGCATCCAAAAACCCCTATTTTCATATAAAACACGTCTAATTCAGACACAGTTGCACCAGAAGGAAAAAAAAAATTCCCCAAGGCCGTATGGCCCCAGGGCACGCCGATCGAGGTGAAAAATTGCAAAAAAATAAAAATAAATTAAAAAAACCAATTTTTTGGTTTAAATTCTGTATTTGCGGTTTAGGCGGGGCCGCCATAGCACCGGCCGGCGGCGGCAATGCCACCGCCGTGTCCGGCCCAGACCGTTAGCCGCCAACCCACCGCCGCTCCGCCAGCCCGCGCGCAACCCGTGTGCCACCTGCGCGCCACCCGCGAGCCACCAAGGCCCTCTAAATTTTTTTTTTTAACTCCTGTCACTCAAACGGCTATAACTTGGGAATTTTTTCTCCGTTTTTCAAAAAAAAATAGGCCTTGGAAAGCTAGCTCCGAGCCTGTTCTGATGGTATAGGAATTTTTTCAAAATTTTCCAGTTTGGTTGCTTTTTTTCGCAGTCAAAGTCCAATGATTGTTTTGCACTCTTAGGGGCATAACTTGCTCAGTTTTGCTCCGTTTTTTGAAATCGAATAGGCATCGGAAAGGTGGTTATGTTCTCTTTCCAAATATTCAGTCTATTTCATCAGTAAATTCTTCAGGTACACAGAGATTTGTCTCAACCAATTACTACTTTCGATTGTTTTCTAGCTTTCAGTTTGTACTAGGGATTGGATTTTTGCACTGTAGGGGGTGTTTTTTCTTGCTTTCTGTCATTTACATCAGAAAACCAGAATCTATAAACACCAAAACAAAACAAACAAACCCCTTCTGCATCTTCTGTCTAGTTTTGAAAGACCACTAAATAATAATAAAAAAAATTCAGAGCAGTTGAGGCACAGTTCACAGGATGGTCAATAGATCTATTGAACCTCTCACACCACATAATTATCACACTTGGAAGGGTTGCATGATGACTCTTCTCTAGTCTCGAGGGTTATGGTCCTATTTGGATGAGGTTCAGCCTCAGTTGACTCGTGCCTTTGAGGTTATGCAGCACAAGAACAATATGGATCAGGCTATGGGATTGATGGCTTTACACATTTCCAACAGTCTCCTATTTCATCTTGATGGTTGTCTCACTCCTCAAGCCATTTGGACCAAGTTTGATGGACTTTTTGGTACTGTCAATCAATTTAGAGCTTTGCAGCTTGAGGTCGAGTTAACTTCTTTGGTACCTGATTCGTTTCCCTCCATTGAGGACTTTCTGATGAAGTTCAAACAGCAAAGATCTATCTTGCAGGGTTGTGGAAAAGTTAAGACTGATACAGAGTGCATCTTCCTCATTCTCTCCAAGCTTCGGGGTCCATTTCAGATCTTCTCTTCAACCTTCTATTCCACCATGGATGCCTTGGGTGCTCGACATGTCATTCCTTCTTTTGAGGTCTTTTGTGATCGTCTGACTCGTGAGTAAGCAAAGCTCAAGTAGATGGATTCACTTTCAGGTTCATAGAACCAAGCGTTGGTAGCCCAGTCATCACAGGGGAAGCAGAAACAGAAACCAAAGACCACAGAGCATTGGAAGCATTCTAGTTCACAACACACCTCTGATTCACCTTCTCCTAAGGGGGAATCATCGAAGAAAGATAGACCTAAGTGTGCTTATTGTAATAAGCCAGGACATTCTGACTCCAAGTGTTATGAGAAGAAGATAGATGGATATGCCAAACAGGTTTCAGATTTGATAGCTCTTCTTGAGAGGAACAATATTCATCACTCTTCTTCATCTACATCAAGTGGGTCTTCTTCTTCTTCACCATCATTCCAGACAGATGGACAGGCCCCACATAAGGGTCATGCATTATGTGCAACCTCCAGTTCACATTCATCCAGATGGCTACTAGATTCAGGTGCTTCACACCATATGGCATCTTCTCAGGACATGTTCTCATCTTTCGAGGTTGCATCCTCACCACACATATTGATGGGTAATAACACTTATATGAGTGTATGTGGGAAAGGTTCTATCGACATTGATGATGGCACATTCAATGATGTACTATGTGTTCCATCTTTGTCCACTAACCTTCTCTCCATCTATCAAAAGACTGGAAACATTGTTGCAACAGGGACAGTTGATCATTCTTCCCGGTTGTATGCATTCACACACTTTGGTCCACCATCTCCACTGTCTGAGTTTTCCTCTCTTTCCATAAGAGAGCATGTAGTATCTGAGGTGAAGTTTGGTCACTTGAACTTATGTGTTCTTCCATCTGTTCATGAGACTAGTGTTGCGACTTCTACACCTCTACCTCCTGTTGAGATCACATTTGTTCAGCAAGATTCCTCTTCAGCTATGACTGGCATTGTTTCTCCACTCATCGAGCCATCAAGTGTAGTTGTTGAGGCCATATCAGAGGAAATTCCTTTCCTCACAGATGACAGTTTCAGCACACCTGTTATCCCATCTTCATTGGAGATTCCATTTCAGGATCATCTTGAGTTGTTTGGTTCACCATCCTATTATTCAGACACTCATACTGTAGTTTCGTTCTTCAATGAGCATCATCCAGGACTTCCATTTTCACCTCACATTCAAGGATTTCCTCTTCCCCGACCGCTGGATCTATTTCTTCCTCCGAGGAGACACATTGTTTTGATCATTGGCACAGGGGTTCTCTCATTCTGGGGGGGCTTTGGAGTCTCTTCTCTCTCCTATGGGGGAACATATTTTGTACTTGTGTGATAGAAGTAGTTCTTGGGGGGTCATGTTGAGTCCTCCTTCTATCTCTCTTCTTCTTTCACTCTTGTTCATCTCCCTTTTGGAGAGGATTTTTTTTCCCACTGGGTTTTCTCCTTTACTCTGCTTTATAGAGATTTTGTTGTATTCGGGTACCTGATCAGGCCATGTTGTCGGGACCCACTGTTGCATTGTAGTTCCTTTTCTTTCTTCTGCATTGTTTGTAGCTACATTGTAGCTCATCTTAAGGGGGGGTGTTAGAGTAAAGTAATTAATTAACTTTACTCTCCTCTTAAGACTTCACTTTATGCACATATATTAGTCATTTAATAATTAATATTAATTATTAAATGCACTCACCTTAGGGTTAGGTTTTCCTTTCGGTGTTGATCTCCTTTTATAAGGATTGATCTCTTGTATTGTATTCACTTCTTGATTCATTATTTCTCTGATAATACATTTTGCACATTGTTAGAGCCAAAACCCTTGTTTTGTTCTCTCTCTTTCTCTGTGACAAGTTTCTTGCATGCAGGTGTTCTTTGGGTTCTGTGGATTTGTATTTCTCAAATCCTACAAATTTTTGTGTTGGATTTTGTATTTGGTTCACTATGAGCACCATATTGTTGAAACAAGGATAATATGAAATCATCTTTCTATAATGGCTTCTTATATAGCTTCAATCTGTGGTCATTTACAAGAAGAGAAAATCTAACCGCATTTATGGTATGTAGCTTGACTGCTCCATTAGGATAAACTTGATTGATTTCATAGCGACCCAACCACCTAGATTGGAGCTTCCCCTTGAAGTCCTTGTTCCTTGAATCAAATAGTAGTGCTCAGTCTCCAACATTGAACTCCTTTGTTTTAATGTACTGATTATGCCATTTCATTCTTTGTTGTTGTATTACCTCAGTGTGATGGATTGCCTCCATTCTGGTCTCATCCAAACCATTTAAAGTATGCAACCTTTCCTTTTGAGCTTTTGTTAAGTCCATTTCTAGTTCTACCATTGTCCTTAATGTTTTGTATTCAAACTCAATTGGTAGGACTATTGTCTTACCATGTACTAGTTCATAAGGTGTAAAACCAATGGTGGTTTTCCAAGTTTTTTATATGTCCATACTGCTTCTGGTAACCTTGCAACCCAATATTTCCTATGTAGTTTCACTTTCTTAGTGAGAATACTTTCAATTTCTCTATTAGTGACTTCCACCTGCCCATTAGCCTGGGGGTGTTATGGTGTTGACTTCTTGTGTCTAATTTAGCATTTTTCAACTAGTTTGGTAATGAGGTCCGAAGGAAACTGTGGACCTTGATCAGTGGCTAACTCTCTAAGTACTCCATACCTAGTAAATATATCCTCATATAAAAATTTAGCTACATTTCCATCTCTGACAAACTATAAGGCCTTTACTTCTACCCACTTAGTCAAGTAATTGGTGCAAACAAGAATGTACTCCTTTTTGTCGGAAGTAGGTGAGATTGGTCCAATAAAGTTTAGACCCCATTTTTCAAAAGGAGCTAGTGTTAACTAAGGTTGTAATGGAATTCCTTCACTCTTTGTGGGTCTTCCCATCCTTTGGCACCTATCACAGCTCCTTGTGTATTTAACAGAATCTTTGTGCAAAGTTGGCCAATAATAGCTAGTTTTGGGGATCTTAAAGGTTGTTCTTTTTTATGCAAAATGACCTCCATATGGCTCATCATGGAAAGCCTTCATGATATCAAAGATTTCATCTTCCCTTATGCACCTTCTCATGATGTTATCAGGGCCAGTGTAAAATAGATGACCTGATACCCAAGAGTATGGAAAATATTTTTATGATGCCTCTTTTCTCTTAGAGAAAAGTATGGTGGAATCTACCATGTTACTAGATAATTAGCAATGTCAGCATACCAAGGTATATGTACAATTAGAGAAAATAAGTGTTCATCTCAAAATTAATCATCCACCACTACTTCAACTAATTATGTTGGCAATCTTGATAGAAAATATGCCACTACATTAGCTTTACCAAGTTTTTCCACTATGGTAATATCAAACTCTTGTCGAAGAAGCAGCCATCGTACCAATCTACCCCCAACTACTAGCTTGTTCATCAAGTATCTGATGGTTGTATGGTCTGTATGGAGAAAAACTGAATAACCAGTAATGTAATACTTGAATTTATTAATGGCATACACTACTGCAAACATCTTCTTTTTTAAAAAAAATATAGTTCAACTCTGGTCCTTGAAGATTCTTGTCGATGTAGTAAATTGCATACTCTTTGTTATCTTCTTTCTAACCCAAAATTGTTCCAATAGAAAAATCTAAAGCATCTGTATGTATATGAAAAGGTAGGATCCAATTAGGGCCTCTCATAACAGGTGCTTGAGTCAAGGATTTCTTAAACTCTTCAAAGGAGTGTTGGCACTCTGATTTCCACTCAAATTCAATGTCCTTACTTAGCAAAACAAACAATGGTGCAGCAATCTTGTTGAAATCTTTGATAAACCGCATGTAGTAGCCTACATGGCCAAGGAAACTTCTAATATGTCTTTGCTTTTGTGGAACAAGTAATGTAGATATAATTTCTATTTTGTGTGGATCAACCTGAATCCTTGCACTAGATATGAAGTTCCCTAATACTATGCCTTGTTTCATCATCATAAAGCACTTTTTATTGTTGAGTGACAGGTTGTGTTCTTTACATCTTTTTAACACCTTTTTCCAGATTACCAAGGGATTCCTCATAAGTTTCCCCATATGTGGTGAAATCATCCATATATATCTCCATACAGTCATGTGCATAATTAGAAAATATCTTGAGTACTACCCTTTGAAAGGTAGCTGGAGCATTGCATAAGCCAAAGGGAAGAACAAAGTCGGAATAAGTACCCCAGAGACATGTGAATGTAGTTTTTTCCTAATCTTCTAGAGAAATTTTTATCTAATTGTAGCCATTGAAACCATCTAGGAATGAAAAGTATTTATTCTCGGCTAGAGAATCAAGCACTTGATCTATGAAGGGAAATGGAAAGTGGTCTTTCCTGGTGGTTGTGTTCAGTTCCTTGTAATCTACACAAACTCTCCACTTTCCACCTTTCTTAGGAATAATTACCAAAGGTGAGACCCATTCACTGTCAGATATAGGATAGATAAAACCTACATCAAGGATTTTCTAAAGCTCAACTTTGACTATGTCTCTCAAAGCAGGGTTCATATGTCTTTGAGGTTTCTGAATGGGTCTATAACTATCATTGATATAAATCATGTGCATACATAAGTTAGGATCTATGCCTTTCATATCATACTAATCTAATGCATATGTTTTTGAGTGTGCCTACAACATTGTGTGCAAGGAATTCTGCTATTATTTAGTCAAGGCATTGTTTATGTTGAGCATTTTTCCTGGTTTGACTACTAATTCCTTGGATGATTCTTGCATAGATGAAAGTTTGGTGCAGGGGCACCTTAAGGCCATATGGTCAAATTCAGTCAAATTTTGGTTTTGTCTTTTTTTTATGTGTTTGGTCTAATAAGGTCATTTATGAACATTTGGGATCATTTTTTATCCATTTTGGAGAGTTATAGAGTTATGGGTTAAAAATTGTAAAAGTTGTCAATGTTGCTCAAAAAGTTGTCAATCAACTTTTGCAAAAAGTTGTCAAACAACTTTTGCAAAAAGTGTCAATTTTGTGTTTTGCTAGAAAATTAATCCAAAGTTGTTGAAGATAGTTGGTTTTGGTTGGGAATGTATAATAACACCCTCAAAACTCGAATGGAGAGTTGGAGGCATTGATTTTTGGAGTTTGGGTGAATGTAAGTAATAATTTTTTGTGCATTTATAACATTGCAGGCATGATCTTTTGTATTGTACGGATTATTAATTGCTTGTATGGACCTAATTTTTTTTGTAAAAGTGGTAGAATGTTTTCATCTTTCTAATTCTTTTTTTTTTGGTTTATTTTCCTCATGTTTTGTGAAAGTTATGATCAAATTAGTGATTGTCACTTCCAGATTTTTACTGTTTTACAGAAAGAAAATTGTTTGGTACATATTTTTATGAATTTGTAAGGTCAAGGGTAGGAATTTGGATGATATAGATATGAAATAAAAAACTTTTAGTTTTGGTTTGGATTCATTTCATTAATCTTTGCAAAAGTTAGAGTATTTTTGGTGAAAACAACCCCAAACCCTGCCTAGGGTTTCTAGTTGGAGAAAAAAAAATATTTCTTGAGTTTTGTATGGTGAAACCTCATGAAACTCAGTGGAGTGGATGTAAAAAAAAATTGTTCCCAATGTTGGAGGAGCAGGGGATGAAGATTGGTGAAGATTTTTTTATGCCCTAGGTTGAAAACCACTTGTTTTAGGCAAATAAGATGCATAGAAGTTGGGTTTTGTAGAAAAGCTCTTGGGAAAGGGTTTGTAATGGTTGGAAATATTTGGGTAGACCATTTATGACATTTTTGAGTCATTTTTATGAAATTTTGAAGCTTGGAGTGTGAAAACCCTGTTTTGACCTAGTAGAATAAGCCTAAATAGGCCTAGTTTCAAGCGTAGCAACAATTTTTTGACCTTTATGTTTCAAAACAACCCCACCTGAAAATTAGATATATTTTCAAATGCCTTAATGGGTATCTAAATATGCAATTATTTTCTGGGTTTGAGGTGTGGTTTCAAGTGCTACAAGGAGAATAGGAGGGTTTGAGAGAAAATCACCAAGTTAAGGCTCTTGAATTGCAAAGTTGGTTTATTTAAAATTGTGTTGATACCATCCACCCTGCTCTGCATCAAATTGGTATCAGAGCTAGAAGATATTTTTGAAATGATCTATTAATTTGGCTAATGTGGTTTAGTTATATTTGATATTTCAAGATGATTCTTAATAAGAAGAAAGATGGGAAAAGGTCATCATCATTATTAAATAAATTGTTCAAAGTGGCAAAAAAGCTACAAGAGGAAGAAATAGAAAAGATGATACAGGAGGAAGAAATGAAAGCCAAGAAAGCAAGCAATATGGAAAAGGAAAGCTTATTCTGAACTACCTGCAAGTCTAAAGGTAAATGTTGTCAAGTTATGATCTCAGATATCTACATGGATAATATTATTTCTGAATATATGGTAGATAAATTGGGTTTGAAAAGAATACAACACCCCACACTCTATTCAGTGACTTGGCTTCAAACAGGTGATCAAGTAACCGTGCATGAGCAATGCAAAGTTGAGTTTCATATAGGCAGTTATAAGGATGAAATAGTTTGTGATATTATGCATTTGAAAGGTTGTGGCATTATAACAGGGTAGCAAATTATAATAACAAAAACAACACATATGAGTTGCAAAATGATGGGATGAAATATGTATTAACAGCCTTGAAGGATGAGTGCATAGGAATTGAAAGCTTTTTGTTAAGTAGGAAGAAGAAAGTAAAATAGTATGAGGCAAGGACAAATGAGATAATGGATGAGGTAACACATTTTGAAAGCAACATGTTGTTTGAAAAAGAAATGGAAGAATTTTTTTTTGAATTTGCTCAAACTAATGAAAGTAATGGTGGCATTGATGTTGAAGTGGGTGATGTTTAGGAAGAAGAAGAGATAGCAAAAGAATTTGTAGAGGACTCAAGGATAGTCCAAAAAGAGGAGAGATTCATGGAGAATAAGGAGATGGCATGGTTCTCAAGAGAAGAACTGAGAGTTGAGAATGTTGATGTCAAGGAGAATGGAAGAATGGATGAGCAATTCAAAAATGAGAGTGAATGATTGTGTAAGGTTGAGGTGAAGCCAAATATTTTAGAGAATCATGAAGAGAAAAGAATGTGTGGCAAACATCATGAAGTGGATGAAGAAGTGAAGTATGAAGAAGAAGAATATGATTTCTTTAATATGTTTGTTTCTTGTGCAGGAAAACAAGAAAAAGTGGATGACAACAAAATTAAATTTATAATTGCAGTCTGAGGTTAAGCTAGAACAAGAACAAAAAGAAAAACACATCACTACATTGTACCAAGTTGGTCTTGGCTCAAAAAGCATGTTGATGGACCAAAATGCACAAGTGCACCAGTTGATACAAATGTATTTGAGATCCAAGAAAAATGAAATAATGCACACTTGCAATGGAACTGGAAGACAAGAAAGAAGATTCCTATTTGAGGTGGACCTCAAATTTTCTCTTCCCTAGGAGTATGGTGCAGAGGCACCTTCAAGCCATATGGTCAAATTTAGTCAAATTTTGGTTTTATGTTTTGTTTTGATTTTTTTGGTCTAATAAGGTCATTTATGACCATTTTGGATCATTCTAGATCCATTTTGGATAGTTGTAGAGTCGTGGGTTAAAAATTGTAAAAATTGTCAATGTTGCTCAAAAAGTTGTCAAGCAACTTTTGCAAAAAGTGTCAATTTTTTGTTTTGTTAGTAAACTAATCCAAAATTGGTTGAAGGTAGTTGGTTTTGGTTTGAAATGTATAATAACACCCTCAAAACTAGAATGGGGAGTTGGAGGCATTGATTTTTGGAGTTTGGGTGAATGTAAGCAATCATTTTCTGTGCATTTCTAACATTATAGGTTTGTTCCTTTGTATTGCACAGATTATTAATTACTTGTACAGACATAAAAGTTGTTGAAAAAGTGGTAGAATTTTTTCATCTTTCTAATTTATTTTTTTTGTTGATTTTCATCATGTTTTGTGAAAGTTATGATCAAATTAGTGATTGTCACTTCCATATTTTTACTATTTTACAGCAAGAAAACTATTTGGTATGGATTTTTATGAACTTGTAAGGTCAAGGTAAGGAATTTGGATGATAGAGATATGAAATATATAACTTTTAGTTTTTTTTTGGAGTCATTTCATTAATATTTTCAAAAGTTAGAGTATTTTTGGTGAAAACAACCCCAAACCCTGCCTAAGCTTTCCAGTTGGAGAAAAAAAATTATTTATTGAGTTTTGTATGGTTAAACCTCATGAAACTTAGTGGAATAGATGTAGACATATTTTTTTGTGTTCCCAATGTTTCAGGAATATAAGATGAATATTGGTGAATATTTGTTGATGCCCTAGGCTGAAAACCACTTATTTAGGCAAATAAGATGCATAGAAGTTGGGTTTTGTAGAAAATCTCTTGAGAAAGGGTTTGTAATGGCTGGAAATGTTTGGAAATACCATTTATGACATTTCTAAGCCATTTTTATGAAATTTTGAGGAATGGAGTGTGAAAACCCTGTTTTGACTTAGTGGAATAAGCCTAAATACGCCTAGTTTCAAGTGTAGCAGCAATTTTTTGACTTTTATGTTTCAAAACAACCCCACCTTAAAATTAGATATGTTTTCAAATGTCTTAATGGGTATCTAAATATTCAATTATTTTTTGGTTGTGAGGTGTGGTTTGAAAATTATGTGGAAAAGACATAATTTCAAGCGTTACAAGGAGAATAAGAGGGTTTGAGAGAAAATCACCAAGTTAAGGCTCTTGAATTGCAAAGTTGGTTTATTTGAGATTGTGTTGATACCATCCACCCTTCTCTACATCAAATTTCAAGGCTTGGAATGATTGGTACACACTGTTGTGGTAGTAAGGAATAAAAGATGAGATATTTGTTCTGAGGAATTGGTGGGTATAATACTTTGCAAGGGGTCTTGTAGGCATGCGAGAAAATTCTCTTGTTGTGGGATCCTAACATAGTAATTTTGGATTATGTTGGAAATGATCTCATCTTCATCTCGATCATCTAATAAAGGGTTGCATTATATGGTCATCAATGTTTACAGAGAATAGTTATCTTCCTCATCCAGAGTGGGCCAGATAGTTTGCTCAATATCAGCATAAGGTTGGGTTGGATGATAGAGTACTAATTTCTTGGTTACTGTCCCATTGGATATTATCATATTTCCAAACCTACAACTTATAAATGTATCAGTTGTAGCTAACCAGGGTCTGCCTAGGATGAGTGGGTAGCCTACAAGATTAACCTTTGTTTGTAAAACTATAAAATCGGTAGGATATTCCTAGGAATCCAATGCAATAACTAAGTCTTCAATGATTCCTTCAGGCTTGACTGTTAACCTATCAACTAGCTATACAATAGTTTGTGTAGGTTTAAGGTTGGCTAACTGAAGCAACTGCATTGTTTCTTTAGTCATAACAATTATTATTGCCCCCAAGTCTATAAAAGTGTTCTTAATAAGGATCACATTAACCTTGGCGTCCACTACTGGACTACCAAGGTTTATATACTTATGGATTGTTATGTTCCCTAACATAATATCTACAAGGTTTCCAAGGACATGGACAATATGAGGATCCTTCTTTTTCCTTCCTGATTTATTAAGAGATAGTTCCCTTAAAGTTTTATTATAAATAAGGATGTCTTTGATAGCTTGGATGAGTGGAATCTTGATGCTCATATATTTTAATTGACCCAAGAGGTTTGTCTCAGCCTATGTGTGATTCTTTTGAATAGCTAGGCATTCAAGAAAAGGAGGCTTTGGACTTGAGGTAGTTTGGTTTACCTGATTTGACTCAAGTTCCAAAGTTGTTTGGTCTGAAGCTTCAACTAGAGTTTCCTCATCCTCCATCTCTATAATTTGAGGAGATGAAGGCCCAACAAGTTTTTTTCCTGATCTGCGGTGAACATCACTCACCTCTACCCCATAAGTGGGGTATTGCATAGCTTCATTAGTATAAGCATCTTGAACAATATTTTTGTTAGGGTCAGGTGTAGGTTGGGCAGGTATTTGTGGTGGCTTTAATGGCTGGGATGCAATATTTGATGGAGGAATAATAGCTTGTTGTTGTTGTGGAGGTGGAAGCATAGGTTGTTGATAGTTCATGTTTTGTTGCTGCCACTGCTAACCTTTTTTCCTCTGAGACTACCACTAGTTTTGTTGTGTTGGCCATTGGTGGTTATAATTGGAACCCTAGAAATTTTATTATGGCCAAGGATTTGGTTGTTGCTAGTTCCATTTTTTCTAGGGTTGTGGCCATTGTTGAGGGTTTTGCCATAGATTTTGGTTTGTTGGTTAGGACTGAGAGTTCCAAGCAGAAATTTTTTGATTCCCAATAGGAAAGGATGAATTAAATTTGAGTGGGTATTGTGGCATACCTTTTCTTTGTTTCCATGTCCTCCTCTAAGCTATATAAAATATTTGTTTTTCCTCTTCTTCAAGTGGTTGGAAATCAGGTTTGTCAACTTTATCTTGTTGGATACTAGCCACCCTTTTTGCATTTATAGTTTTTTTTTCTTTGCCTACAGCTTGGACAATATTTAGTGAGCATTTCCTCAGCTTCCTCCTGCTTCTTCTTGATGTGGAGAGTATCCAACTAAGTTGTTAAGTGGTTGATAATTTCCTCCTTCATATTGTAAAAAAAGTTGCTTAACTCTATCTTTGAAACCCCTGTAGATGATTTACCATAGTGGATGTCCTATCTCCTCTTGGCCTTTTAGAGAAGGTCCTAGAATAATTACTACAGACCTTACATATGTCTTTAAATGGTATCTGAGAGATATCTTCTTTCCCAATGAGGTTTAGGGCATCCATACAGTCATCATTGACTCCCCTCAAAAATACAAGCTTGAGGGACTCTTTAGATAGCTTGTTTTGTGGGTTTTTCTTCAATGTAAACTAAAATCTCTCAACATAATCTTTTAGTGGTTCATCCTCCTTCTGTGACATTCTAAAAATGTCATCTTTCCTCCTATTAGGTCCCATACAATAGTCTTGGTACTTCTCCAAGAACAATTTCTTCATGATGTCCCAATCAGGAACAACATCCCTACCTAATCCCATGAACCATCTTAGGGCTACATATTTTAAAGTGACAGGGAAGAGTTTGAGCCTATGAGCATAAAAATTATATTCATAACTTTTGCATAGGAAATCAAATTCAAACATAAATGTATCTAGGTCCTCAGTCATTAACCCATAAAAGACTGGTAAGGCTAAAGGAGGGATGTTTGTCAGCACTATAGCCCTTTCCTGGTTAGTGATTGGGAACTCAAATGTTGCACATTTAGGATCATCATCTATTGCATCACCCATGGTGCGATATGTGTAAGATGGGGAAAATCAAGCTAGCCTAGATAATAGTGACAACCATAGCACCTCTTAGCTAATAACCTGATCTAAAAAAGAGAAAACAATCAAATGAAGAGATCAAAATGAAAACAAAGAAAAAAATAGCTCCCCATTGAAGTTGAATCACTCCTCTTGTCTCTCATATTTCTTCTTTTGCAAACATGCCTTCAGATTTGTAGTAGAAATTGTGAAAATACCTACAAATTGTAAGCAAGAAAGTTGGAGATAAGTGGTTGTTAAGGAAAAAATGGAGGAGAAAGGCTTCTTTTATAGATAGCCATTCGAACGGAGGGTCAAGACTGAGCTTCTAGAAAGATGCCAAGATCGACAAATGAGAATTCATGAGATGGAGGTTACAAAATAGACAATCGAGATTGAAAAGACACCAGAGGCGATCAATGGCTAAGATTCAAAGATGAGAAAGTGGGGGGATAATGGAGAAATTAAAAAATGGAAATTAATTAATTCATGAGGAAGGAATCTCTTGAAAAGTGGAGACATAAATAATTTATTCAAATTATTTATTTGAGGAAAAAGGCAAGTGGGAGAAACTGGACATTTAATTATTTAAATGATTTATGGAATCAATTTTAATTAAATGGGAAAATGGACATGAGACGTAAATAATTAACTTAAGTTAATTATTCAATGGAGGAAAGGGATTCCATGAGATAAATAATTTTAACAATTGTTTAATTATGGAGGAATGGAAAAGGTCAATGAATAGACAAATAATAACGATTAATATTATTTGACTATAGGCGAATGATAAAAGACGAATAATTAAATAAATAATGATTTATTTAATTATTGAAGAAAAAGGGGGTGTTAGTGACGTAATTAATTTTATTTAATCGATCAAGACAGAATAAAGGCTAGGAAATGAATTAATTAAATAATTAAAAAATAATTAATTAAATATTTTAAAATATTTAATTAATAGAAGAACGTGATCAAGAATAATTAAATAATTAAAATTATTTAATTATGAGGAGACAGAGACCAAGAAAAATGACGCTCACAGACTAAGACGTTTTTCAGTGTCTACATTTTTCCCTTTTTGACATAATGTAGTTCATTACGATGTGTCAAAAAAAATCAGTCAAAAGATGCCTCGGTGAGAGCAGGGTATAGGTATGCCCCCTCGAGAAAATTTTACAAATCTTCAAAAAAAATGGAAAATTGTCCCGATAAGATAATTGGATGGCTAGGAATCCAATAGTGAAGATAGAATTGAGTTTTGAGGGTGATAAGGGTGTCAAATCCAAGTTCAAAGTCATCAAAAAGTACGCCCAATAGACAAGGTATGAGGAAACCCTAATTTTCAACCTATAAATAGGAAGTTAAGTGAGAAAATAGGTCATTTGTGCATTCCCAATTTAGAAAACTTGAAGCTCTGAGTAATTTGGCTATGAAGATGTAACCTGTTTCAGACGCCTCCCACTGTGCATATTGCATCTGTACCTACCCTTGACCTGAAGGATCGCCTACCCTGGTGAGTACTACAAACCTATCTTTTAATTTTTTTCATTTTCACACATTTAGATAGGAAAATAAATTAGCATAAATTGTGTTGCACGGAATGCGATGCAATTGCTTACGTGAGCGATGCAGATGAGAAGTAGTTTTCCACAATCATCTCATTACGATGCAATTGCTTAGGGATAGGGCAGGGATGGTTGTGTCATGATGCATCAAATCGTGTGACGCAACTGACTTTCAGAGTCGCATATGTGATCAAGAATGACGCAATCGAATGGCTGTGACACAAGTGTTGTATGATATGACACATTTGACAAGTGAGTGACATAATTATAGTTTTGAACCAATGGAAAATGTGTGTGATGCATTTAACAAAACAACAATGCAATTTCCTAGTTAAAAATTTTCCCTAGATTAGCATATTTTGACTTGGTCAACTTAGGTCTAATAGGTCAATTGAATATCTTAAATTAGATTGAAGATCTTATTTATACGTGGGAGTCGCGGCCAGATGTTTTCCAACTATGGGACCAGCTAGATGATGTGAAGAAATAGTCGTTGTTGGATCTTGGTTTATTTTATGTTACCTATATGCCCATTATTAGGGAAAACAGGGGCATGCTAATAGCATTGGCAGAGCGATGGCACTCTGAGACTAGTAGCTTCCATTTGTCGATGGGGGAGGCGACAGTCACCCTTGAGGATGTCTATAGGATATTACAGCTTCTGATTCACAACGAGTGGGTACGTTATGACCCCGCTCGAGGATTTTAGGTTCTCTATGAGTATTATGAATGTGATGATGATGCAAAGCTCGGGATCCAGGGATATGAAATCAGTTGAGAGACCCTAGTAGAGAGGTACAATTGGTATGACTACATTTTGTGCACATTGATAGTAGGGGTGACGATTCCTGATCATAGAGGTCATAGTTTCCTAGTAGGCTGGGGAGAGATGCTTGGGGGATGGTCTAGCATGGTGTAGTGTATGCATGGGGAGCATGCTTATTGGGTATGATTTACTTCCAATTACATGATATTTCCTACAAAGGGGGACAAAGTTTGAGCTACAGGGTCACATTGTTGACCATATGGTCCTGGGAGCATATAACAGTGTTTCGTCCACCAGTGTTTCGTCGGTTGGGTGTAGGTGCTCCGTATGTGTATCTATATCAGGGAGCACTATCATAGACACATGTGGGTGATGTAGGCTACTAGAGGCATGGACTAGACACATTAGTCAGCTTCATCTAGAGACCATACAGAGCCTGTGATTTGTGGATTGGTGAGGATGATCACATATTTCCTAAAGAGGGGGACAAAGTTTGAGCTACGGGGTCACATTGTTGACCATATGGGCCTGGGAGCATATAGCAGTGTTTCATCCACCAGTGGTTCATCAGTTGGGTGCAGGTTCTTCGTATGTGTATCTATATTGGGGAGCACTATCATAGACACATGTGGGTGATGTAGGTTACTAGAGGCATGGACTAGACACATTAGTCAGCTTCATATGGAGACCATACAGAGCCTGTGATTTGTGGATCGGTGAGGATGATCACTTTCCATGCTGTCGACAGCCAAGATATCTTATCAAGCAAATAGTTCAGAGCTAGCACATCATAGAGATGTATCTTCTTGAGTGGGTTAGATGGTAGTTTAGGAAGAGACAGGGTGTTCTTGTGGGCAGAGTTGAGTTTGCACAGTCCTCCTAAAAGGTTCATCCATGGGGGCCTCAAATTGTTGTCACCACAGCTAAGTGGTAGATTGATGCTGATGCAGGGACCATGCCAAAGTATGATGTCTGGTGGTTCATCCATAGGACACTACCACTTACAAATCCATAGCAGCCTGTGCCCGTAGAGTGTAGAGGCAGGGGCCAAAGAGGTCAGAGAGGATATAGGGAATGGAGGGGGTGGAGGGAGAAGGGATGGAGGAGGAAGGGGAAATGGAGAAGGGTGAGGAGATGATGGGCGAGATGGATGGGGAGGATGAGGAGGAGACCGACAGAAGAGGAGGAGGGATAGAGGATGATGGGTGGTGGGACAGTTACCACCGATCTGAGAGGAGGAGGAGATGAAGGAGGATGAGCCAGAGGTGAGGATAGCAGCGAAGGTGGTGGTATGGGAGGGATAGTATCATGTTGAGATGCCCGCTCTAGAGGTAGAGGCCATGGAGGTCAAGGAGCATGGAGAGAGGGGACAAGAGGAGCATGGAGAGGAGGTCAAGATGGACGAGGTAGAGATAGTCCTCTAAGAGAGGATTATCTTAGGGATGGTCGAGGATGAGGGACTAGAGGAGGGTCAGGATGGATCAGAGGGGGGTGGTGTAGAGCAGAGGATTGCCACCCTGTAGGATCGTGTACAATATTTGGAGGCATAGGTTAGGACAGTGATAGCAGAGAGAGACAACCTTAAAGTCAAGAGGGACACATTATAGATAGAGAGGGACCTAGTTTTCATTAGCCAACAGCAGATAGATCAATGCATGATAGATTTTACTGCCACCTATAGTGGATCTGTGGTCGATGTCACATGGGAGTATACTAGATCCAACAAGGCCATGCAGTACTATAAAGATTTGTATGAGTGGTACCACCAAAGAGGAGGGAGCCCTCATTTTTAGAGATTGAGAGTGGTTCACAGGGCAGGACCCACAGCAGGACACATAGCAAGTGCACTCAAAGCAGGTTAGAGGTGAGTCATCATATGCGAGATGGGCCACACCTTATGATAGGTCATCCACCTCAGAGCACAGGGCCACAGAGTCACCACACCAGGAGGACAGGGGTGCTCCAGGGATAGGGGATCAAGGTAGCTCAGACTAGGGCCTCTTCTAATGTTATATGTTATGACACTTTATTTTGATTATTGAGCCTATGAGCTCCATTTTATCAAACATGATACATCATGACATTGTACCTATGACACATTTTTGAGCGATATATATGATATGATTTTTGGTGGTGGTTTATAATATGCAGTGTTATGTGATTATGCTTTTACATTTATGATGATGTTATGGTATAGATGCTCATGCTTTTATGATGTCTATTGATTCATTCTATATGATGATGTGATGGTTTAATATGTGTTATGATTATGGATTTATGATCATGCTATGAATGTTTTATGCCTTTATGCGATGTGATGATATGATGCATTTATGATTATGGATGTTTATACCATTATTATATGTATGAATAATGAATGCAATAGGAATGACTTGATGTTGTGAATGTGATGTAATATGTAATGCAATTAACGTTAATGTAATGGAATGCTTATATGATAATGCAAAATGTGATGATTTAGAATGTTTAATATGAATGCAAAATGTGATGTACAATGTGATATGTCATAATATTACTAATGTAATGCAATGTATATGAAATGTAATGCAGTGAGATGTGGAATGTAATGCTATGCAACGTGGTGAATGGAAATGAACTATGATTCCATGTACAATGCAATGTCATGAGTTGTTATAGTATAATGCAATAAAATGTTAATTCTATATGGATGATTTCTATGTTATTTGTATTTTCTCATGCAAATGTATGTGGTTGAATATGGTAATGTTGTCTATGGTGATAATGCTTTCTATGATGTTTTCTAACATAATCATGTATACAAGATGTTTTTGTGTGTCACGAGACACTCTCAAGATGCATACGGAAGAAATGTTAGAATGGAAGAGAAGGATGTTAGTGCAAAAAGGGACAAAGGAGATGGTCAATTAGACAAGGAATGGTAAGGGACCAACTTTCGTGCTTTTTATATTTATCATCATCAAGTGTCCAAATTGTTGCAAATGGAGCACAAACACCATGGTATGACATAGACCAAGGTGTGCAAGGTGACCATTTGTGAGAGACAAGCAGTCAAAAGGAAAATCCAAAAGACAAGGAATGCCCCAACTCATACTAAGGACCCAATTATCCCATTCTTTTTGCCAAGACAAACCACAAACAGCAAGCAAAGAAAAGAGTTCATGATCCATCATCATTCCTCTAATTCCTTTTGTAAATCCTTGAGGTAACTAGTAACATGACCAAAAACCAACCAAAAAGATAAGACAAACCCAAACCAACAAGTGTTTGCCATAGAGATAGTATTTTCCAATAAGATTGATAAGATTATTTGATATGATTGATTAGGTTGACCAAGATGATCGAATTTGACTGATTGGTTGACAAGGATTGATTGATAAGTTGACAAAGGTTGACCAGTTGAATTGATTGATTGTGCCTAGTTTAAGGAAGGACACATCCTAATTAAGGAAAGATTAATTGACCAAGATGACAAGATTGATTGATTTGATAAAGTGTGATTGATATGACCGATTGATGTGATGGCACCTATTTTCAAGAAAGACATATCATGTTGGAGGCAATTAACACATCTGATAAATTTGACCAAGTGACAAGTGTTGACAAAGTACCTAATTGCAAGAAAGACATATCTTGCTAAAGGTGAATGACCAAATTGACCAAAGACAAAGTCTAATCTCAGGAAAGCTCCATCCTGATAAAAGACAAGAGATAAGACCAAATGACATAATACCCCATTCTGATACAAGACCAATGACCTATTCAATTGATTGATGATAAGATGATTGATTGATTGAAGATGAAATATTTGTTGGTTACGTTTGTATTGTTATTCATGATTTGGTTTGAATGATGATTGCTTGTGGAACAAGACCAGACTCAGCAAACCCTAAAGTACTGAACTAGGGCCTCGAGGGATCATTGATTGATGGCCTTTCCTATGTTATACATGCAAAGACCTCGTAGTTTGACATGACTTGACCTTGTTTGATTTGAAAAAAGACCAAACTTAAAAGGACCGACCTAATGTCTTGGGGGCCCATTGAAGATGATCCTTTCCTACATAGCAAATGCATAGAGAAAATTTAGTTCGACCCTACTAACACAAACTGACTCAAACTAAGACTTTGACTCTATTTTTGGAAGTTTTGATGGTTTTATGATTTTTTTGGATTTTGATGTTTTATGATTTTTTTTGGATTTTGATGTTTTATGGTTTCTTTGGATTTTTGATGATTTTATAAATTTTTTGGATTTTTGATGATTTTATGATTTTTTTTGGATTTTGATGATTTTAAAAGGCTGATACCATGTGTTATGTCCCATTAAGATGTAAGTCAAGGAATTTCCCCCAATCAGGTATAGAACCAGTTTATTATGTGAAAGGGGAATTAGTGGAAAAATGCAAAGGAAGATCATGAAGGCAAAGGATACCAGATGTTGGTGGTTCTCAGGCCATGGAAGGGGTGACGAAGCTTTATCATGGATGGGTGACATGTGCGAATGGATGAGTAGAGGATGGAAGACTAGGTAGAGTGATAGTAGACAAAGGGGCATAGACTAACTACACATGGCGCCTGCTTGCCAGGTTTTCACCATGGTACTTATCCAAAGCACCACCGAAGTGGTTTTTACTTTTGGACGAATTATTTCTCTTTACTATTTTTTTAATTTTATTTTATTTTTTTATTTTTTTGACTTTTTGAAGGGATACTCTGAGAATCAGGTATAGTACTTGCGAAGGTGCATGCTTTTGATGGGTTCAAACAATGGTTCTCCTTTAGGCATAGAAATCTAATAAGCACCAGATCCATATATTTTTGTGATGATATAAGGGCCCAACCAATTAGGTTCAAACTTTTTGAGCTTTTCTCAATCTACTTGATTCTTCATATTTTCTTTCAAGACTAAGTCACCAATGTCAAAACACCTAGGTCAAACCCTTTTATTGTAGTTGCATCGAAGGTGATTTCGATATGCTTGTCGATGTGTCAAAGCATTCTATCTCTTTTTATCTAGTAACTCTAGCTCATATAGACGGGATACATGGTATTCTTCTTGATCAATCAATCCTTGCATTGAGACTTCTAAGGATGGTAACTCGACCTCAATAGGAAGTATGGTTTCATATCCATAGACAAGGGAGTATGGAGTGGCTCCTATAGGGTTGCGAACACTGGTACAGTAGGCCCATAAATAGGATTAAGTTGGAGGTACCAGTCATGGCCAGCGTCATTGACAGTATTCTTTAAGATTTTTAGGATAGTCTTATTAGATGCCTCAGCTTGGACATTACCCTGGGGGTAATACGGGTTAGCAAAATGGTGTTGAATATGGAATTTTTCACAAAGTTCATGGACATCTTGATTCTTAAAAGGGTGACCATTATCTGTAATGATGCACTGTGGAATGCCATAGTGGCATATAATGTAATTCGGGATGAACTTGGCTATCTTCTTTCCAGTAATGTAAGTTATTGGGATGGATTCGATCTATTTTGTGAAGTATTCAGTGGAAACAATGATAAACTTATGTCTATTAGTAGAAGTGGGATGAATCTTTCCTATAAGGTCGAGTCCCCATTGAGAAAATGGCCACAATGACGTAAGTGGATGTAGTTCCTGAGCTGGTGCATGTATAAGATCTCCATGAATCTAACATTGGTGACATTTCTTCACTAAGTGATAGGCATCATGTTCCATTATAGGCCAATAATATCCCATCCTCATGAGCTTTTTAGCTAGGGTCGAACCAGCAGAGTGAGCTCCACATATACCATGATGTACCTCTTGTAAGGTTGTTTATGCTTCATTTGGGTCGAGACATCAAAGGAGGGTGCTATCTAGACTGCAGTAGTAAAGGGTATCTTTGATGATGGCATATTTAGATGCTTGTCAAATAAAGGTTTTACATTGGTTGGGGGACAAGTCAGGAGGGATAATCTGGTCATGCAAGTAACTATAAATGTCTGTGTACCAAGGAGATTCAAGACCAACAAGTTCACACACAAGTTCGGTTTTGGGGACATCAAACACAAGGACCAACTATTTTTCTACCAAGAACTCATATTGTGATGCATTGTTAGGAATGTCCAAGAGAGATCCAATTGTATCCATTGCATCAGTTGCTTTGTTCTAGATTCTTGGTATTTGTTCAAAGGTAATAGAATTAATGTATGGTCTGAAACTATTCACCATGTGCTTGTAGGGCATCAATTTCTCATCATTCGTGATATAATCATCATTAACTTGCTTAATTGCTAATTGAGAATCACCATAGACTTGAAGATCCTTGATTTTCCATTTAATTGCCATTCAGAGACCTATCAACAATGCTTCATACTCAGCTATGTTATTAGTGCATGGAAACACTATTCGAAATGACTTGGGAATGGAATCTCCTTGAGGTGTGATTAACAAATTACTAGCTCTTGAACCATGACTTGTGTATGATCCATCAAAGTACAATTTCCATGTTGTTGGTGTTTCTATGACAAATATTGATTCATTTGGGAAATTGAATATCAAAGGGTGATATGCCTTTATTGTTGCATCTGCGAGTTGATTAGCTATTACTTATCCTTTTATTATTTTTCTATCAATGTACTCAACGTCATACTCACTTAGGATCATAACCCACTTAGCTAGTCTTCATGTCAGGGCTGCTTTGCTAAGAATATATTTCACAGGATCAATTTTGGCAATCAGTTTCATCTTGTGATTTATCATGTAATGTCTCAACTTCTGTGCTACAAATACAACTGCCAGACATGCTCGTTCAATAGGGCTATAATTCAACTCATATCCGACCAAGGTGTGACTAATGTAATAAATTGCTCATTCTTTTCCATCATTGTCATTTTGTGCTAACAATGCCCCCAGTATTGAAGTAGTCGCTATCACATACAATATCAAATTTCTTCCATCAATCAGAGGCATAATAACTTGTGGAATCAATAGAGAATTCTTGATCTGATCAAATACTTCTTGACACTTCTTTGTCCAAATAAAGGGGATTCCTTTTCGTAATAGATGTTGAAATGGATAGATCTTATCTACTAGCTAAGCAATGAACCTACGGATGGATTGTAATCATCCTTATAATGTCCTTAACTGACTGATGTTGGTTGGAGGTGTATGTACAAGATAGCTTTTACTTTGGTAGGATCAACTTATATTCCTCTATGAGAGATAATATGTCCTACGAGTTTGCTTGATTGGACCTTGAAAACACACTTCTTTAGATTTAACCTAATTTTATACTTTTCAAGTCATGTGAAAATCTTGTCCAAGGCTGCTAGGTGACCACTACGTTCTAGAGACTTTGAGATAAGGTCTTCAACATAATCCTCCATAAGTATTGGTGTGCCCTCAGCACACACACCCCGTTTGAAATGGGCACCCTCTTTTCGTCTGCCTTGTCGGGTTGTTTTGTCATCGCCTCATTTTGTGTACCCCTGTTTTGGTGTCCTAAATGGTTAACGTACCTCTAGAGTCTCATCTTAAGTTGACCATGTTTCATCCCCTCCATTTTGGCTAAGTCCTAGTGCCATGCGAATCTTGCCTAGCAATTTGCTTCTACCAACAGCCAAGGGGCCTTACGGGCCCGCCCCACCAGGTTTCCCTCACTGGGTTTCCTCCGGGCATTCATCGTTCCAAGTGGCGGAAGGCTTCCACTTTCCCAAACCCCGGGACCCAGATCCCTATTTTTCGTTTGGTTTGAACTTGTGATGAAAATCGCCTGCTTTTCTCATGTCAGGCTCGGCTATCCAGACTTCAACCCCCGAAACTCCGTATTGACTTTGTTGTTTCCGAACAGAAAAACCAAGATGGTGCCCCGCCCTCTGGGCCCCAAGATTGCCTTCGCCGTCATCTTCCAAAATGTATTTAGAAATGGCCTCAGGGTTGCGTCTTTCCGGACCCTGAGCCCCGGATCTCCCGCCGTCGTCTGTGAATTTGAACTTCACCAACCCTCCTATCATCCATACGGGCATTAAATAAGGGTATTAAATGCATGTTTGGGTATATATACCTAGCTCGACCTATCATTTTCATTTTTCAGGTTTTCCAGAGGAGTTCAGAGTGCTTTCTAAGGAGTTTAGTGCATCCGTCGCCCACCGCCCTCGCGTCTGTGATCATCATTTGGTTGTCCTTAGTGGATTTCGCAACTTCCCTCATCGTACTTTCGAGGTAGGTTTGTCGTCCGCGCTCCAGTGAGGTTTTTTGTAATTTTGTGTTTAAAACAATGAACGAACATGGGTTAAAATGCATTAAAATGATAAAGGAAGACAACACCTAAAAAACCCATGTGTTTGAATTCTGAAAAAACCTCCAAATCATCCTCCAAAGTAAATCTGGAATTGGACCTTATCGTCATCATTCTTCACATAGGGAATTCACCCCCTCTAGGCCCGCGCCAACCCATCACCGTTGAGAACTTAGAAAATGAAACAAACTTTTTCCAAACAGCGGGATGCCTTCTCGGACCCGCCACCTCGAATTTTCGTCAGCAAACTGTCGTACAGATTTGAAACTTGAAGACCGGCCTCCATTTCTGCTTCCC
This sequence comes from Sequoia sempervirens, assembly GCA_007258455.2. Taxonomy (NCBI): domain Eukaryota; kingdom Viridiplantae; phylum Streptophyta; class Pinopsida; order Cupressales; family Cupressaceae; genus Sequoia; species Sequoia sempervirens. The sequence continues at coordinate 421,764,799 of VDFB02105785.1, forward strand.
GGGTCTGCGCCACCGGGATTCCATCCTTAGGGTGTTGCATTTCTTTTTCCCTTTCCCAGGTGGTGGAGCAGGCCCATCTTCTCGGCCTTCAAGGCCCATCTTTCCTTTCACCGTCTAGTGTTGAACTCAAACCGATTGATCTGTCATGTCCCCGGGTCCCAGTCCACGGACTTCTGTGGAAAATTCACCCCTTCAAAATAGCCATTTGATGGCGACCTTCCACTTCCCGAATCTCGAGCCTTTGTTCACCGCAGAGAACAACTGACAATAGAACTTTGGCGGCATTGCCCTCGCCAGGCCCTGTCCCCCGGGCTTCTGTCCCATCTCAGCCATATGCAAAGAAAAACAAGCCCACCTTTCTGACCTCTGAGTTTCGCCCTCCTGTTTGTCAAGAAACTTAACGAAGAAAATATGGCGGCCAAGGTCAATGCTGGGTCTGGACCGCCAGGCCACTCCTGTCGGATTTTTGTTCCCCGACTGTCGTTCTAAACAGAAAAACCTTGACGGCTTCCCGCCCCTTGGAGCCCGAATCCTTTGAAGTTTGAGGTTACGATGGCTGTCCTTTGACCTCCCAGGTCCTAGACCCCGGAGTTCTGACCTCAGAACTTCGTTTCTTCCTGGCTATTCCAAAAAGCAAAGTTCTGACGGCTTTCTAGCCTCATATCTCCGGGTGCCCCAAAAGTGATCTAAATGACCTCTGATTTGAAAACTAATCTCAACCCACGTGCTCAAATTTAACCCTCTCCTATATGATCCTTTCAAACCACCAAAGTATGAAGTCGGGAGAAATCACATGGATTTCCCTACCTTGTTTTCCCTTCAAAACAACATTCCTGCCAGGGAAGTCCGACCCCTGGGCCCGGGTTGTCCAAAATCCCTCTAGTAAATGATTAACGACATCTGGAAGTAAAATTTTGATTTCGTAAATGATAAATTGTCTAATTGGATTTCATCCATGGGATTTCAACAAATGTTAATTCTTTCGTAATTGGTTGTACTTATTACGTCTTTGTTTGTAGGATATATGGAATCAGGTGCAGGACCCTCGGGGGCAACTACAAAAAAGGACAAAGGGAAAAGGGTAGGCAAGGCCCCTCATGGAAGAGAGGACAAAGACCAAATAAAGTACCAATTCCAAGGTGAGCCTCTACATTCAAAAATCATCACCAACTGGAAGGAAATCACAGATACCAATATCGTCCACATTGATATTCATGAATTTAAGCAAAGGGTCAAAGTCCACCCGAAGACCGACAATGCCAGATTGATTAGACAAAGTTGGATTACAAAAGTTGTAGGCTTCCCTCTGTCCCTTGTAGCCCCTAAATTGGTCATGGCTTGCCGGCAGGCATATCAGCCACAGACACGAACAATTGTTGACAAGGATGGAAATATCCTTGCTAACATGTCGGGTGAGGAAATTACGAGGACCTTTCACATCCCCACCTTTAAGGAGATGGATATGCCTAGCATTGAAGAATGTAAGGAAACATGGGATGAGGACCCGATGGGAGAAGCTAATAAATCAGTACTGGCTTAAAGAGAAAAGGGGCAGTGCTGCAAAGGTTCCTCATGAACTCTTATGCAGCGACTTCCACAAAGACTACCATGACTTGGTAACCATGTTGAGTAGAGTGATAGGCCTCCCCACCACTGCATTTTTTCAGGAGTGGATGGTATATTTCATAGAGTAGATTCTCTGTGGGGATGAAGATGTCACCACAAAAGCCTCATTCTACTGGGGAGGCATAATAAGTGATTGCTTCCACGAGTAGTTCATGAATGTCAAGAAAACCTCCAAGTTCTACATGACCTCTTATCTAGTGTACTCGTTGGCCGAGCGGAGGCATTACAGTGGATTGTTTGTGGCACCTAATGAGGAACAAGGTCGAGCATTAAAGGTCTATGACAGATATCCCCAACTCTAGTTCAAAAATTTCAAGAAGGAATATTGCGAGGTGAACGACGCCTTCGTTGGTCACATCATCAAATTGTTGGGAGGGGATTTTGAAAGAAGGGTCTCTCACAGTGCTCGAGCGTTCTTGAAACAATAGGCCTTCCTATTTATTAAGTACCCCAATTTTACATACATTCATGCCCAAGGTTTCACGGAGAGGCTAAATAAGCTACCCCGGTACCCCAACGACTGGACTATACTGTTAGAGATTTCTCGGCAGCTACAACATATACATTTAGTCCTCGATGGCAAACACTTGGCAGGGATCTCATATCCCTTGGCTTTCAGCCAAGGGATGTACAAATTGTAAACTTCCCAGTGTGTTGGGAATTCTAAGAAGGAATTGACGGAGTACCATTTCCGCCTACACACTACTCGCCCACAGATGGACCCACATGGGCATGTAAGAAGGGCACTAGGACCAGGGTACACCCATTTGCATCACGTTTAATATTTTTGGGTAGATTGCCAAGATGAAAAGGAGGTGCGTGCAAGACATTACATGTGGATGACTACGTACTTCATGAAAAGAATACAATTGTTTCCTGTACCTGATCAAGTCAAAGAAGATGAGAGCACCGTAATGGACCCCAGGTACACCACAGTCACTAATTTTCCACTGCCAACAATAGATTGGGATGACCAAGAGGTCGATGACCTTGATATTATAACCAAACCAATTTTGGCTCATACCAAAGAATGGGTTAATGGACAAGTAACCCAATTGAAGCAATAAGGGGTTGTCTTGACATATGAGGGGCTCAAGAGTGAGCCTAGTGCTACAGAAGATGTCGCTGCTACAACTTCAATAGGAGGGACATCCAAATCTCCTCCGCTCACAAGATCGAAGAAGAGGAAAGGGATTGAAGCGGAAAAGTCTCCAGATCCCAAGGTTTATTCAAGAAAAGATTCAAGAGGCTCACCCTCTGAGAGGCCCAAATGGACGGGAAGCGCTGCGGAGCAGCCAACAATTCAAGAGGGTCCCCTTCAGGAGGGTGAGGAAGGGAAATAAGATCATCCAACACCTCCTCCAGCTCTCCCTATCTCCGCCACCCTTCCATCTATTTCCTAGGCCATGGTCGCCACATCCCCACCTGCGGTGGACATCTCAGTCCATCTCGCCTCCTCTCCCCTGGCAAGGCCCACAATAGTGGTTGACTCTTCCTCCACCGCAACTTCTCCACTTTCCTCCACCACCATTTCACCTACTACATCGCTTCCACTGGCAGCAACAACAATACCAATTCCTGCACTCACTTTTCTAGAAGCTTTCTCGAGGCATATGCAGAATGTCCCCTCTGATATTTTTCAAATATTTTTGGATCCCACCATCCAAGTTGCCTTAGCGCAGGTCCTCGCCAATGCTACGCCTTCACAACCCCCAACGGGACCACCAACAATGGAGGCCACGATGCTAATCTCACAAGAATGGGAGAAGTAGGAGAAAGAATCTTCAAAATTCGTAGAGGAAGAAGTCGATGAGTACCATGAACACCCATAGTATGAACACCAGCAAATTGATAGGGTGGTTCGTGAAGAAGAAGAAACAGGTTCTTCTGAAAGTGGAGATGAGGAAGAGGGCGCCGGTGGAAAGGTTATTACATTTGATGATGATTTCGAGGAGGAAATGGCCCAAAAATTGAGGGACGATGAAGGAGAGGCAGAAAGTTCACCTCCCAGAGGAGAAGGGCAAGAAGATGACAGGGCAGCAGAAAATGTGGAACTCCCCATAGGGGAACAGTAGGAGGATGTGTCATATCCTCATAAAGAAGAAGAAAAATTAGAAAAAGACAAGCCTGAGGGTGAGGCTCAAGCTGAAAAAAGCCTCGAAATTGGATAGCCTGAGGAGCATGTGCACAAGGATGAACAAACTAAAGAAAGGAAAGGGAAAGAAATTAAGAAAGAAGAAAGTCCCCGGGAGCGATTGCCTACTAAGCCTCCCATCAAATGCATCGTGTTCATCCAAGACTCTAATGAGGAAGAAGGAGACAACACTAAAATGGAAGAAAGGGCTCCAGTAGGTAAAAAAATAGAAATCCAAATGAAGGAGGGCGAGGGTGATCGTGAATCGCCTAAAGAAAAATCTGCTATGCCTGATTGGTTGGAGAGGCAACTTGAAAAGAAAACTCCTGCCCTGAAGGATCCAAGAGCGAGACTAGAAGCTATCTTAGACCGAGCACAGATCACAACCAGGAAAGAGAAGAAGCCCAAAATCAAATCCAAGGTAATGATGGATGCTTCTAGATCCCGAACCATGCAGGTAGCAATGCCAGTGGTGGGCGAAGAAGGAGTAGGCTATAATATTTTCACCATTGACTAGGAATAGCTAATAGGGAGTAGAAGGTGGACCACCTCGATGAGTCTATTGCCACAGCGGTGCATTTAATTTAGCAAGATAAAATTTCAAAGGACAAGCTTAAGGCACAAGTAGCTGATCTTACAGCTTTCATTCAACAATGGTCCTTAACAAAAGAAATTCCTACCACATCCACGGCTCCAACCCAACTGTTGTCCAAGGAACAAATTGACAAGTTAGGAAAAAGAAAGAACTTGGATTAAACTATAGAAATCTAGTTCTGGCAGGTCCTATATGTCAGAAATATGGGTATCAGTCGGGCTATTTGAATAGCCAACAAGTTCCTAGACTTGCAGCAATCTCTGGAAAATACGAAGAAATTTTGCACCGACTTGCCTACGACGTACAAGTCCACCTATCCAAAGATCGAGGCTATCCTCTGGCTGCCAAGAACCACATGGGAAAATGAGCTCACATTCGAAAGGGACGATCACTGGCTGATGGATGTATGGAAGCGGGACTTTGATAACAGAAAAGAGGGGTTGGAGAAAGTGATTGACAAAGTGAATCTGGATATTGAGTGGGTTAAGGAGATTAGGGCAGATTGTGCCCGATATTTGAAGCTAATGATGGGATATGACATACCCACGGTGCAAATTGATCCAGAGAAAATAAAGCCCCACTTTCAAAAGGGGATGGAGGACGGGATGTCAATAGAGATAACCACGGATTTCATGAGTTTTGTCGCCCGCGCCTTCACCCAATCAGAACTATTCAGAGACCATGTTGCCAAGTATGATGAAGACTGGAAAAGGCTTGAGGGAAATTCTAGGGAATGGAGCTATCAAGTGTTGCGGTCTGAGATCATAGAAGTTGAAAATCTCCAACCAGTAATCATGAAATTCACATGGAGTATGCAACTTTGAAGAAGCAGGAAGGAAACCATATTGTCAGTGAAGAGCTTCTAATGGAATAGCTACAACAAAAGAGCAATCAACAAGAAGACAAAATGCTATAGTGCTATCACTAGAGGACAAAATAGGGATGAAGACAAAATTGTATTTTAAATTGTAATATATTGGGGGGGTAGGTAGAACCCTAGTTTGTAGTGAATCCTGGCCACACAATGAGATTAAATCTTGGTCATTCATTCTAATTTTTGGGCACTATAAATAGGGGGTCTCCTCTCATTTTCAAGAGAGAGTTGAGTTGTTGTAAAGACATGCTGCAAAAGAATTTAATGAAAATACATTGACTTGGTGCATTTTCTGAGTTCTTTACATGTTTCATGATTCAATCTCCATTGTTAGATGCTTTATTTAGATTTACATTGTTGTTCTAGTTAGCTTTAAACTGCTTAGATAGATTTTGTTAGATGTTGTTCTATGATTGTAGAAATTTCTATTGTGTTAATGCTTTCTAGTCCATACTTTTTGTTGTTTGCTGCTAGTAAATGGTCTTGTAAAGTTAGTCTGGGCTGAAACTTGAAGCTACTTTTAGACTTTTATCTTTATTCATGCATGTATGTGGTGGATGAATGATAAAATATCTGCAAACCTTTGAAGATAGCACAAATTCCATGATATTGTAGGTCTCTTGGTTAAATGGGATCCTGTTTGAAGGGAGTTGTCCATAGCAAAACCTCCATGATCACTGTTCATAGCTAGTTGTAGATCCAGGAACCTTCCCTCTTCCCTGCTCTTTTTTCCTTTTTTTCTAGAAACAACCAATGCTAAGGTTCATTGCACATTGTAAAGCCAAAACTTAAGGAAAACATTGAAGTTTTAGATTGTTGTTCGAACCTACAGTAAAGTGCACCTTAACTCCCATATCAGAAACTTTCGATTTTAAGATCCACTTCGCATCCAGCTACATAATTCTGCTATGTGATTACCAACAAAATCACATCAAAAATCAATTGAGGATTTCCATGCAAGTCATGACCTAACACCCGAGAGACCTTGAGGCAATTTTTAGCAACTTGTTGTTGGAGATTTCCTTTCAAGAGAGGTAGTGCACATACACATTTCCTATGTTGAGAAAGTGTGCAAAAACACCCATCAACAAGTACATGCATATAATCAAGAAAAATAGTAGTCATGGCTCTCTAATATGTAGCTCCAGCATTTTTAAATCCAAATGGTATGACATTCCAACAAAAATTTCCCCAAGCGCATGTGAAAGCTATCTTCAATTGATCTTCAGGGGAAATTTGTATCTAATTATAACCTGAGAATCCATCCATAAGTGATAGCATTTCATATCTAGCAGTAAGGTCTACTATGATGTCAATGTTTGGTAAAGGAAAATCATATTTAGGACAAGCTTTGTTGAGATCTCTGAAATCAGTGCACACTCTGATTTAACCATTTGGTTTAGTGACAGGAAAAAGGTTTGATATTCAATCTGCATAATCAATAGAGTGAATGAACCCAACGTCCAATATTTTCTTCAATTCTACCATGACCAAGAGTGCAATCTATGGGTGCATTTTTCTTAACTTTTGTTTATATGGTTTGGTAGTTGGTAATAGTGGCAAGTGGTGCAGAACAAGTTTTGGATCCAATCCAGGTATATCAACATATGACCATGTGAAATTAACTACTTGTTCTAAAAATAATGTTGTAAACTTAGGCTTTTCCTTGGTGGTCAAAGATGTTGCCAACTGTATGATTCTAGAACTGTCTTGTGTACCAATTTTCACTTCTTTTATTCTTATATAAGCAATGGCAATCTCTCTTAGACTATAGGGAGACTATCCAGTCCTCCATCCTCGAGTGCCTCGAAGAGGTTTTCACCTTCGGATATATCCTTTATTTTTACTTTTTCACTGTTAGTAGGTGCCTTTTGGTTTTCACCTAAAGACCTAGTTATTTTTATTTTTACTTTTTTATTCACTTTTGTGACTAGAGGATAGGATAGCCTCACCAAATTATGCTACATAATTGAGTTCTATGGAAAATCCAACCTTATGATCCCCACTTTGTATTCCTTCACGAAGTCCCATAAACTTAGCAATTGCTTCGCCGTTCTCAAATGTGTCCAAAATTGGTGGTTCTTGTTGATCCCAATCTATGAGTTGTTGGTAGAAAAGGGGTAAGCCATCATCAGTATTTCCAAGGGTCATGGTGTAGGTAGATAGGGTAAAGATAAAAGTAGATTCATCAGGTTCCCAAGAGGTAGAATCAATGGTTTCCAAGAAGTGTTTGACCCATTCTCTTTTCAAGGGTACCTTTGGACGGGGACTTGTCGAGGGACCAACTTTAAACATTTGGATAAATCTTTCCTCAAAGGTAGGCTCACCAGGTTCTCTAAATATTTTCTCAATGTAATGATTACTAATGGATATATTGGATTCCAGATCCCATTTCCATTCATTAGAATCATAGTTGGTATAAGAGTCCTCAAATGTCTTGATTTCATTTGAAGCGTTAACAGTCTCACTCGAGGGTAACTTGATACCCTAGATAGTCACTCTAATTGGTACAAAGCCCAACCCTTGGTTCTTTAATAATTTAGGAGGTTTTAAGGGTTCCAACATTCCTTGTTTATTTAGGCCAAGAATATTGTGTCCATCATATCCTTGTCATTTCATTATTAGGAACCCTTTTGGATATTGTTCAACTGGCAATTTCTTAGGTTCATTGTCCTCCTCTTCTCTGTATAACCATGTGAGAATGTGGTCATCCAAAGACTCTTTGGCTAGTTCTCCCCATTTAGTGAAGGTGGTAGGGGGATTATGGATGATTACTTTGGGCTATTTGGGATGTGGTTTTCCATAAGACTTCAGCGATTTAGGTAACTTTCCAATGAAAAAGAGACTCTTCATGTTATATTCTTCACATTCTTTGTCTTGAATCTGGATCTTTGGTGTGGAAGCTGTGATGAATTGTGTGGATGATTTTACAAGGGTAGATGGGTCAATGTAGTGATATGGAGTGGCAGATTAAGTGGAAGATGAAGCCTCTTGATTTATGGGCACTTGACATTCGACGATTCCCTTTAAGTTTGTGTAACATTGAAAGGAATCAGAGTCGCCTAGAATGGTAATTTCAGTGCCATTATATGGGAACTTGAGGAATTGGTGGTAGGTGGATGGGATAGCCCTCATGGCATGAATCCATGGGCTGCTAAGGAGAATATTGCATTGCAGATCCAGATCCAAGACATGAAATATAGTGTTTTGTATTGCTAGGCCAACTCTTATGGGAAGTGAAATCACACCTTTGGATGAACATTCAGCATCATCATAAGCTTTGATCACAATTTTCTTGGTTTGTTCTATGCAATTCTCAAAGCATCCCAATTCTTTCACCAATTTTAGTGAGCAAATGTTCAAACCTGCTCCACTGTCTACTAGGAATCGTTTGGTCTTGTGTTTATTAACACATACTTCAAGGTGGAGGGGGTCATTGTTGTCAGATTTTTGTGTGGAAAAGTCTTGTTCAGAGAAGGTGACATGGTGCAGCATAGCTAGGTATCCAATCATGGCCTGAAATTCATTGAAATATAGGTTGGCAAGTACATATGCTTCTTATAATTCTTTATCAAGGATAGCTCTATGTTGTGGTGATATTCAAAGGAGCTCCAAGATAGAAATTTGTGCAAGATTTTTCCCAGCTGATCTAGGAGATTGTATTGATTTTTTGGCTATGGATTGGAAGGAAGTCCTAGAATGGTTATCTTGGTTCTGTGAGTAGTAACAACATATTCTGAACTTGACTTGTTTTTGGTAATGGTGGAAATACGATCATCAAAGGGTCTAACATTAAGGATAATAGTGTTTTAATCATGTTTGATGGAGGTGTAATTGGCTTTGTTATCATTCCCTAAACTGGAGGCTTTTCCTTTGTCGTGATCTTGCAAGGGAGTTTTGAATATGGTATGATCAACATTGGTTTTGACTTGTGAATCTCCTACCGATATGGTTCCATTTTCAATAAGGTCTTGAATGATATTCTTGAGTGTCCAACATCTAGTTGTTTTATATCCCTTTCCATGGTGATACTCACAGTATTCATCTTCTTTCCACCAATCAGGTTTGATCAATGAGGGTTCATAATTTTTGATGTCTGGTAGTGTGATGACATTAGATTGCAAAAGTTGTTTGAGGACTGATTCGATGGGTTCACCCAATTCAAGAGTGTATTTTCTTTTGGAACGGGGAGGACCTCTTCATTATTGATTGCGTTTGACCACATTCAATGTTTGATTTTGACCTTGTGTTTGGGTGTTTGATGTATTTGATGTATTTGATGAGGAAGGACCTTTGAGATGAATGGTTGGAACTTTGGTTATCACTTTGGCATCAACAATTCCATCATTTGTGACATTCTTGTTTCGAGACCACTATTTGCTTTTGTCATTATTGGGCTTTGGAGTCTCTTTGTTTATTTTGACTAGTCCTTTTGCAACAAGACCTTTTTCAATAAGGACACCTTTCTCAAGGATCTCATCAAAATTTGTGCAACATTGGATTTGTAGACTACTCATCATTTCTTTTTCAAGGTTCTCAACAAACATGGTGACCAATTGTTTGTCAAGAATGTGAAAAGGGAACTTGCTAACCAAACCTCACTATCTCTGGTAAAATGAGGTAAGTGATTCCCCTTCTTCTTGTTTGTTTGTGTTTAATGTTGTGAGGGTGACATCATTTTTTATGTTGAAGGCAAAGTGATTAATGAATTTATCAGCCAATTCACCCCATGTTCTAATCCGTGAAGGGAGATGTGCAAACCAATCTAGGGATGGCTCTATGAGGCTCTGTAGGAATAGTCTCATCAAATAGGTAGGGTCATATGAGACTTCCATACATGACATGTTGAATTCTCAAATGTGTTCTATTGGATCCCCTATCCCCTTATACCTAGGCAAAGGCAGTATCGTGAAATGAGGGGGAAAGGGTGGCATGTATAGATTTTTGTCAAATGGAAAGGGGCACAATTCCTCTATAGAATAGGTCTTCTTGTTGGTCCCCAATTGTATGTTTGTCATTTTTTGTTGGAGGGCCTGTATTTTTTGCATCAAAGTATTTGTGAGGGATGGTGTTGCATTATTTTGATTTGATGCCATGGTGTTGGTGTTAAGGTCGTATGTCAAACTTGGATTAGGATTGGTATTTTGAGGCGTGGGACCTTGATTACCATGTTGATGTGTATTGTTTTGGTTTGGAATGAAATTTTAATTTAGGTTTGTCCCAAAGGTCATGTTTGTATTTGGTATGGTGTTTTGGAATTGAGGTGTAGACCCTTGATTTTTACCTTGGATTTGAAAGGATGGTCCTTCATTTGTGTTTTAGAAAGATGGTGTAGGTCCTTGATTAGCATTTTGAAATGATGGTGTACGTCCTTGAAATGATGGGGTTGGTCCTTGATTAGTGTTTTGAAATGATGGAGTAGGCCCTTGATTAATTTCTAAGAATGTAGATCCTTGCAAAGTAGGATTGGGCCCTCGATCAGTGTTTTGATTTGGTATTCTTCGTGAGGCAATGTGAACCTTTCTAGATTTATTTGGTGGATGTTGATTTGATGAAGGTGTACATTTAAATTGGAATAAAAGACCTTGGTTTGTGTTTTGAAGTGTAGGTATAGGACCTTGATTTGTATTTTGGAGTAAAGGTGTGGGACCTTGTATAGAGGACCTTCATTTGTGTTTTGGAAAAGGGGGTTTGTAAAGGTCTTACCCATGGAATTTGATGAACTTCCAAATGTGAAATTTTGTACTTATGTAGTAGTATAGGTCACCTTGTTTCCAAATGTAGAGATGTTAGGGATGTGTGTGGTAGTGGTGGTCATGTGTGTAGTTGTCCCAATTGGCATAGTTGACATTTTTTGTGAAGAGGGCATATGCCAAATGCAAATGGATTTTGGGTATCTTCTTCTACAATGGTTGATACATCAAATCCTTGAGGGAGTTTGGCACCCTTTTTAGCTAGTGCATAGAAGAATCTATTAGGGTCAGCACCAACAAGTTGATCAACCATGCTCAAAACCCTTGGGTCTTGGTAAGCTCTTTCAATTTCTTGTTGAATTCTTCTAGGTTTAGGTTGTCCCATGTGTCAGTTTGGTCTCTTTGTGGTGTCTCTCTTTGAGGTGTGGAATGATTTGAATTTGTTCCAAGGGTGGTGTCATGAAAAGAGTCACTTGAGAAATCCATTTCCTTTCTTTTGTTTCATGACCTTGTTTCAACCATGTGAGTCTTGCAAGTGGGAAGGTAATGCAAGGTGATAATGAAGCTAAACTATGTTTTTGGATTTTCTTTAATATAGGGATGTATTATGCAAGGATAATAATGAGCAAAGGATAAAGCTAAATGAAGCTAATGGATTCCAAAGGTTGCTAAAGGTTGATTAAATAATGATCAAGGATAATGGTAAGGTTTTAAGCCAATAATCAAAGGTAATGGTGCAACTAAGGTTAAGATGAAATCAAGCTATGTTTTTGTATTTTTTTGGGATAAAGGTGCAAAGTGAAAGTGCAAGCTAAAAGCAAGGCTAAGAATTGATAGGATGATAATTAAAGCTATGTTCAAAGGGGTATGATATAAGACTATGGTAATGCTAAGGATATAAATTATAAAATTTGAGACAAAGGATGACAACCAAGCTAATGTAGGTCCAAGATAACTAACCCAAATGTCATTGACCTTTGTGATAATTAAGAGGATAATTTTGACAAGGTTGAGTCAAGGCAAGGACACAAGCTTGAAACTCAAATTTGATAAAGGTGAAAATGACAAAAGGTTGATAAAATGAAGGATGAAGGTCAATGACAAATTGGATAAGCAACAAAGGACTGTCCAAAAGCTTAATGGTCTTCCTATGTCAAAAATTTAAAGGGGAGATGCATCCTAAGGCTTAAGATTGATTTATGCCCTAAATGGCAAGGTTGGGATGAATTGGTAAAGGCCTGGAAGTCTCTGGTTTAAAAATTAGGGTCACTATGAAATGAATTGATCGGATTTTAGACAAGGATTTTAAGAGTTTTTGGTTATCAGGAAATTGTTGCTCTGGATTTGCAAATGTGTCATTTCAGGTTGCAGGTTTCCATACTGCAGTTGTGGTTCAGTATGATAGTTACAGATCTATTTTTTGCAAATGTGGTTCAGTTTAACAATTGTGGTTTTCTAGTGATCAATTACAGATCAAAATATTAGTTGTGGGTCTGTTCTTGAAAATTATGGTTCGCAAAGTGTTGATTTTGTAGTTTTGATTTGATTTTTGAGTGAATTTTGACTGATCTTGATGAAATTTGATTGGAAAACACAAAATACAGTCACAAGAAATTTTTTGGGTTTGATTTTGGATGTAAAAATGTTTTGATATCAAGATAAAACACACATAGACAACAATGCACAATCCCTATGGTTGGCAAGGAAACCACTGGTTGATATCCCCACTTGGATTTCTCCAGCCACTTAAACAAGGTGGATAGCTAGAGTTGGTGGCATTGGATCCCCTCCATGGCACTCACTTCTCGAGCTCACCAAGTCTCATTCCCCAAAGAGGAATTCTTGTCTCTACAAATGCTTAGTGAAGACGTGGGGTGCCTTCAGAGGTCCAACCTCCTACGATCAATGAGCGTATAAAATGGTTTTTGGCCAATAACATAAATTGGTTCTTAGTAAGGGCATTTGTTCAAGGTGGCCATACATGCGGCAAGATTATCTCAAGACTATGGTTAGTCAAGAGGCCTCCCAATCCTTTCCCTAAGGAATGATTTTAACGTACCTCACGAGGCTACTAAGGGTGGCACTTGTCGGTATGACACATTTGCACCTGTTGCTAAATGACTTTCATCAAGAAGCACTTTTCTTATATAGCGGTTTGGAAGAGCTTTCCCTTAGCTTTGTTACCGCTTGGTTCATTCCCACCTTTCAAAGTGGGGTGGCAAGCCCTCTAAAACTAGGTACACAATATCGAGGATGTAAGTTGTTTCTAATCTCCTAGATTGTACAATGTGCAAGGAGACAACATACGCAAACGCCTTTTCCTCACACTCGCATGGGGTTCATTTTAAGCCCAAAATCCAAATGTGGGGTGTGATTGTACAAATTCCAAAGAAATTATTTTGATCCTCAAGATCACCAAATGGCACGAGAGGAGAGCATATGCACTCTATGAAATTTTGGAAACCACAAAACACAAAAGATAGTTGTAAATTTTAACTCTTTGCTTATTGTTTGAAGACACTCAAATTATTTTTATACCAATGACGTTTGATGCAAGTTCATTTTAATGCCCATGAGTAAGAGAATGCATTTTGTTGTTATTTTTAAATCCTTATGAATGATATATGCAAGTTCATTTTACTCTTATGATCTTAATGCAAGTTGTAGTTGGAAAACAAACAAAAGGAAATTGCTTAAATCTAAACTAATAAAAGAGCTCAATTTTTTTATTGTTTCGAAAGAAACAATTTTTTGGGAACTCCTTAAATCCAAAGCCACATGTTAAAAAGAAACAGTTAGCAACCAAAAACCCTACTCTACTCGAAAGCCCAAAAAGAAAATTGAAAACAAGCAGAAAATAGAAAATTTTATACCCAACAGGCAGTTGCATCGTTTGGGACCACAATGTGTCATCATGATTTTGAATTCAAATTTCCCACCCACAAATGCATCATTTTTTTCTACAGATGCATCGTTATTTTGAATCTGATCACCCTCCAAACAGTTGCATTGTTATTCTTATCAATGCATCATTTCTTAGTAGTTGTTTTGCTACTCATTTCAACTGCATCGTTTCATACGAAAAACCTGCAAAAACAAAAAGAAATTCATATAGATCCTATAAAATCTTGTGTTCACATCGGGTTCACCAATGTAAGATGGGGAAAATCAAGCTAGCCTAGATAATAGTGACAACCACAACACCTTTAAGCTAATAACCTAATCTAAGTAGGAGAAAACAATCGAATGAAGAGAGAAAAATAAAAACAAAGAAAAAAATCACTCCCCATTGAAGTTGAATCACTTCTCTTGTCTCTCCTATTTCTTCTTTTGCAAATATGCCCTCGGATTTGTAGTAGAACTTATGCAAATACCTACAAATTGTAAGCAAGAAAGTTGGAGATAAGTTGTTAAGGAAAAAATGGAGGAGAAAGGCTTCTTTTATAGACAACCATTCAAACGGATGGTCAAGATCGAGCTTCTAGAAAGATGCCAAGATCGATGGATGAGGATTCATGAGATGGAGGTTACAAAATGGTCAATCAAGATCAAAAAGAGACTAGAGGCGATCAACAGTTGAGATTCAAAAATGAGAAAGTGGAGGGATAATGGAGAAATTAATTAATTCATGAGGAAGGAATCTCTTGAAAAGTGGAGGCATAAATAATTTATTCAAATTATTTATTTGAGGAAAAAGGAAAGTGGGAGAAAGTGGACATTTAATTAAAATGATTTATGGAATCAATTTTAATTAAATGGGAAAATGGACATTAGACATAAATAATTAATTTAAGTTAATTATTTAATGGAGCAAAGGAATGTCATGAGATAATTAAACAGTTTTGATAATTATTTAATTATGGAGGAATGGAAAAGTTCAATGAATAGACAAATAATAATGATTAATATTATTTGACTATAGGCGAATGATAAAAGATGAATAATTAAATAAATAATGATTTATTTGAATATTGAAGAAAAAGGGGGCGTTAGTAACGCAATTAATTTATTTAATCGATCAAGACAGAATAAAGGTTAGGAAGTTAATTAATTAAATAATTAAAAATTATTTAATTAATAGAAGAACATGATCAAAAATAATTAAATAATTAAAATTATTTAATTATGCGAAGATGAAGACCAAGAAAAATGGCGCTCATAGACTAGGATATTTTTCAGTGTCTACAATATGCTCCCTTTGTAAGTGTAATAGAGGTTGGTGATAGGGAAGTTTCTTCTTCAGTATTACCCTCACTTTGTGTACTGGGCTCACCAATTTTTGTTATGGCTTCTTGGCATGTAGAGGGAAGGAATCTACCCAAAGAATCTATCTACCTTTGCATACATGAAATATGGCTTTGTAAAGTAGCGGTCCTACATACTTTTAGTGCATCTTCTGGTGTTGAAAAGATTAAGTCTAACAATCCTAATGTTAGAAACAAAATGTAAACTATGAAATCTTAAAAACAAGTCTATGAAGATAGCACCATCCTCGGAAACGACACCAAAAATGTAGAGTCTTAACTAATATATTGTAAACTTGGTAGAACCTACACAATTCAAAGGTTTATCTGACTGAAGAGTCCACTCAACATTGTAAGACTACATTAAAATGTCAACCCAAGGTTTGTAAACTTGTGATGGTGCAGCATTGTATATTCCCTCAGAGACTCAAAACTAGTTTATCCTATTCAAGTTATTATATTTGTTGGAAATCATAAAGTTGCATAACAGTGAAAGAATAAGCCAGAACTAATGGCTACGGATACCTATAGCTTAGACTATAACTGAACTGTTGTAAATAAAAGATCACTATATCAACTCAAAACTAATCAAAACTAACAACTTAGCTAATTAACCTCTAGAGTACTATTGGTTAACCATTACATGCATGC
The DNA here is from genome assembly GCA_007258455.2 of Sequoia sempervirens. Lineage (NCBI taxonomy): Eukaryota > Viridiplantae > Streptophyta > Pinopsida > Cupressales > Cupressaceae > Sequoia > Sequoia sempervirens. The sequence goes on from VDFB02105785.1 coordinate 421,780,616, forward strand.
TCGTGAAAATTCATTACCAATAAGCGAAGAATGATATTCTTGTTTAACTTGCAATTAGTTCATGAAGTAATGATAAACAAGAAATAGCTATTAAATAGAAATAAACAACTAGAAAACAAAGTGAAGAATAATTACCTTGAGTGGCCTACTCAAGTGGTTGTTCTCACTTAACTGAAACCAAATATAACTAACAGATTCTACACAACCAATGAAATTGACTTCATTCATTACATATCTTGAAAGATTACATAAGATCTTCTTAGAGATTGTATTCAATTATTTTGAATACTCATCATGTCTTGAAACTAAAAATAATTGATAATAAAAAACTAAAAAACCAACTAACTTATCTAAGGACTCAACCAACGACGATACAAGCTTGAGGGAGTCTTATTCAAAGCAACAACTAACCGCAATCATTAACTTCCACTCCTGGATATCAAAGTGTATAGCTAAGATTGAATTGTTTAAATCATAACTGAAAAGAAAGAAGAATCCTAATAGAACTGAAACTCTGTAAAATAGGATTGCATGTAAAACACACAAACATTTGTCAAAATCCTATCAGTAAAGGAGTCCTCCTCTTCCAATGCTTATTAACTTATTATAATGATGCATGTTCAATCTCCAGCAATTGTCTTTAATCAGCAATTATCACATTCAACGTAATCTGGAACTCCTTGTTTTATTGTCCCAGTCTTTCTTTTGCTATGAGTTCAGCTTCCAACTGCTACGTGCTATAGTTCCTCCTTGGCTACAAAAAGGTTAATTCTCAAAGCATGTATACAAGACTAGCTATCATAATTAAAACATAGAATTCCATCCACATTTCATACATATCTTCATATAAACAATGCAATACTATTATGTCATAACCATATTTCCATCATTATATTTTAGGTTCAAGTCTACATAATAGGTATGAAAAGGCGGTATAAAATAGGAGTATTGTCTAGAAAGTATATCTAAAAGTGTCTAAAAGTATGTATGAAAGTAACAAAAAATAAGTTATTAACTAGACCCATCAAGAGGCCAAACAAATAGCTATTTTTATGGCACAACAAACTCCTATTTTTATGGTTGGTTTTATTCCAACCCACAAGCCATAAATAATGTCATAAGAAGTGGCAAGAGAATAGGAGAAAATGCTATAAAATAGGGCTGCCAAAAAATATAATAGATGGTGTGGAAAAGCATATGCATACTATTGGAAAAATAATGCAACAAATCTACACATGGAAATAAGAGGAAGGGTGTGAGAATAGTAAAAAAACTTGTAATTTTTTTCACGCCTTGTAAGGAAATGTAATAGTTATAAAGGAGAGTGAATTAGCATGTTTTAAAGTAGTACAACATAAGAGAATAGAATAGAAGGCAGAAATAGTGTGGAGTTTAGAGAATAAAGTAGAAATGTAACAACAGTAAGCATAATGCAAAAAAATATAAATTGTATTATATTTTATTTTAAATGAGCATATGTTGGTTATGATTTGAGCATTGTAGCAAAGTTTTAATCACCTTTCCAACCAAGAGGAAAGGCCCACTCCTCAGGGAACCTGGTGATATTTTGTGTATTGTTTTTTCAGTATTTTCTGTAATTATTATTTTATTTTATATGTGTGATTTGCATAATAAAGTAATTTGATTATAAGTGGTAAATAAAATCTTCATTTTAGTTTTTATTTGAGAAATCCAAAAGCTTCTTTCTATTTATTTATCTGATTGAAAGTTTTGTTTGATATCATTCTAGTGGTTTGAAATATTACATAAAAAATAGAGTAGTTGTTGGACTATTCATGTCGCACTATTACAGACTACAGTTCCTGTCATAGTTCCTGTTGTAGTTCCTATCACGGTTTTTAGAATAGTGCAAAAATTTTGTATTAATTTAAATAAGTATTTTTATTTTGTAGTTGCATTCATATACACTTACCTCACTACCTACAGACCTTGTGCATATAGCCATGACACCTTTTGCAATTTTACACCCACAAATTGACACTTAGACCAAACTAAAATTTTATTATTAAATATTACATTTATTTCACTCTTTACCCAAATTTTGGTCTATCATTTTGGCACCATTGCCAGGGAAAGGTGTCAAAGTCCTACTAGCTTGGTGAGTTGAGTTAGGACTAATGCATTAGGAAGAAATCTCGCACAATTGTCGACCTTGCCTAGGTGATTAATCCTAATTTACATTGTTTTAAATCATATAGATGCATGGTTTAAATTTGTAGGTAGATATTAGAAGGTAAAATTATTTAAATATTCACACCATTTGTTGTGATTCAGTTGATAGAAATTATTAATTTTGAAGAAACAACAAACAATAATAAAAATATATATATATTTTTAAGGTAGTTCAAACACACCAAATTTAAAAACCAAAAATAAAATTGGCGGGGAAGTCATGCTAACACAGAGTGATGTTTTTATACCCCCTCTACCTAAAAAATGCAACTTAGCTTTTCATGGTCTTCAATTACCATTGTCACAAGCATATACAAATGGTATCCTTGTAAATAAGCAAGAACAAATAATTGGTGAATTTTTAGGACAATGGAGTTTTGAAAATGAAGATTTGACCATTTGTTGTTTTGATTGTTGGAAGGAAGAAGATAAGTGCACATGCCAATTTGTTCAAGAGGACACCAAGGTCGTAAGTGAGCCTCGACATAACAAAGGTGGAAGTGAATATGTCCTTTGTAACTCAAGGATAACTACACGCATCAAATTAGGTAGATCACGGTATGCTTAATTATTATAATTCTATTAGATTAGGAAGGCAATATATTTCTTCACAAATACTTCTCCACCTAACATTTATTATGGAACAATCTCCATCTTACCAAAAATGTCAAAATGAATGCTCATAACAACCACTATATCCATCTTATATATTACCATCTCCATTATACTCATCCTACTTAATCCCACCCACTCTATATCCACAAAAAAATTTACCATTTTCATTATCCCATTCATATCACCCACCATCCACTTCAACATATCCACCAAGGGTAACTACAATGCCTAATAAAATATTACATAATAAGGTGGTTCAAAATGTATATAATAATGAGGTTTCAATGATCCCTTTACATTCTGTTAATGTGCTTGAAATTAGTGAATCACAATTGCAATATATTAATACAACTAAAGGATATGATTGTGGTTTAATTGAATTACTTCTTATCTACTTAATGAATTGCAACTTTTAGAAATAATTCACACACATAAGGAAACAATTAAATATGATTCTAATTTTATCATTGAAATGATAAATATGTGTGTTGAAATTAATCATGAAATAAGAAATGGTGAACTATATGCCTTAATAATTCAAGATTTGTGTGAGATAGACAATGACATCCTACAAGATCTATCACTTATAAAAAAATTTATATTCAAACATCTAGATCTTTGGAGACCTATGGTAAAAATGTGTATTCCTCACACTTATTGATTTAGGTCCACTAATAATTAATTGATTAAGCACAACTAGATGAGTTTGAATGCATTAATGACTATACCAAACATGCTACAAATGGATGATCATTTGAATTAAAGCTCTAAGATATTAAATGTATTTATTAATTCTTTGGATTAGCCTAATACTCTCATAATTTACAATGTGAAATTAAGTTGGGGGGGGAATCCATTGAATTTTGAAAAATCTTTGGTTGATTGTTCATTGAACAATGCTCAAGGTATTCTTAAATATGTCACTATCTTTATTTAGATTATCTTAATGCTCTCATTCCTTTGTTGTATGAAGTTAAGTTGGAGGGAATCCCTTGAATTTTGATTATTCTTGGTTGATTTCTAATAAAACCTCATTGATTGTTTCATTGGTGCTTCTAATAAAACCACATGTGTGATACTTGGACCAAATAGAGGTATGCATTCTTATTTTAATTGGAATTAATCTTATTTCCATGCAAGCATTCTTGGTAATAATATTCATCCATTTTATTATTATCAACTATTTATTCATATTAATAACTCTACCCTTCATTTATAAAAATGACTTAACTACTTATTGATGGTGGAGTTATTAATAGGATGTTGTTGCATTACTATACTTGATATTCTTGGTCACGAGAATATGGTTATAGGTCTCTTATCATGGTGACCCGACACCTTTCCACTAATACCAGTTGTTGATGCTTCTCTACATGAGCATCCAAAGACACATCTTGTTGCCCTTGCTAACTAGATGGTGAAAAGTAAGTTTCCTTTGTGCTTCATTCTTGGAGATCACCGGAGGATTATTGGGAAACATGTTCAACACTCATGGAAACAAGTTCTCTTATGTACCATCCTTGATGCCATACTATGTGGAGGAAAATATGCAACTTAATGTATAAGAACCATAAATCTTGTAGTACTATGTTCTTCGATAATCCTTCACAAGTCTCACATCTAGAGATAACTTGAAGACATGATCATAGAGCTTGAGCACATTCTAATGCAGATCATCACATTCCATCATAGAGATGAGTATCCACCTACCTAAAGTTGTATGGATAAATTGGACAAGTTGAGAGACTATAATTGGTCTTTCTCTACGCAACCTTGTCTTTGTTCTACAAGAAACTTTCAAATAGCGGCATGAGCTCAATTTTTTTTGTAGCAATGGTGCTATGAACTATGCATGGTCAATCTTGATGGAGGTATCTTTCTCGTTGGTCATCATTTCAAGTTCTACATACAACCCAATTTCAGCAGTGACTTTTTGTGGGGTCATAGAAGGAACTCAGGTTTTAGATGGTGTCACTTCAACATCCATATAAGGGTTTCCTTCTCTTTGGTAATTATATATAGGTTATCTAGAAGAAAAAAAATTAAATTTAAAAAATTTAAAAAAAAACCAAAAACACGAAAATAAATAAATAAATTATAACAATGAAAACCTTCGAGCATTGTTAGACAACTACAATTTCAAAACTAGTTTCTATCGGATTGTAGTTAAATAAAATTCTTAGTGGTGAAAATTGTTTTGACAGTGCCACTAAGCAATAAGTGATTGAAAAATGGCTTTCCAGTGGTCACTTGTCATTATCAAAATTCAAAAATGAAATTTAAATGAAAATATATATATATATATATATTTACATGGGCTAATCATTTTGCAAGTACACTCTATTAATTCAATGGTTTTCTAAGTACCTCTAGTACCTCTTGTTTCTCACTTATATAGATGTGCTCCAATTTGTCAAGGTCAACATAACTATGATCACCTGGAGCACGAGTTCCACATTCAATTGAGGTGTTAGCAACAATGAAAAGAGAATCCAAGCTACATCACTATGTTCCACAATGCTTCAATTCAATGGAGATCTTTCAAGTGTGGTGTGGTTGCAGTCTTTGTCATGATTTTTGGTTCCTTCCTTGTGGAAGATTCACAATTGCAGAGTTACATTGATTACCAGATCTTGGCATTAATGGACATGCAAGTTGGTAAAACAATCAATTTTAATTTTCATTATTTTATCTTTTAACTTTTCTAATATTTCTTATTATATTAATCATATAAAGCAGCATTCACACCAACCCCCTTCTTGTTTCCCGAGGATGATCAACCCTTTAAGTTGGGGGAGGTTCATCATCCTTATTACCCATCTTTTCACCCATCATTTCCTTTTGTTTATCTCATCATAAGATCCATTATTTCACCCTTCATAATCATTTATATTATCTATCATTTCATCCATCTTACAAATAGCTCATGAATGTGGAGATAATTTTTCATGTACTTCCTACATAATTTCAAAAAAAAAAATGCTATGGAAAAATGATAAAAATAGAAAAAAATGAAAATTGAATAATGAAGAAAAAATAAAAGGTTGGAGGAGGCATGAATATTGACAAAGAAAAATGAAAAAAAAAATAGAAAACAAAATCAAATCCATGAAGCTTGCTATTAAGAGGAGTGATAGACAAATTGAAATAAAATGTGATTAACCAGGAGATATAATAGTTAAGGGTGAAGAAATCACAAGGCTACCAATTCAAATCAAAACCTCTCAGAATTTAAAGATTGCACAAGGACGTGCAATATGCTAAGTTGGGGGAATGATGAGATCCATTCATGTTCCATTTTATGCCATCTTTATCCTTTTTTCATATGCCTTTATACCCATCTTCATATTATGTTTCCATACCATTTTCCCACCTTTTGTTGCATATGGTTAAATATATATATATATATATATATGTGTGTGTGTGTGTGTGTGTGTGTGTGTGTGTGTGTGTGTGTGTGTGTGTGTGTGTGTGTGTGAGAGATATTTAATTTAGATGTTGGATAAAATATGTGAATAATAAATGTTAGATTGTATTTACTAATATTTTATTTCATTATGTTGAGAAAATAATTCTAGCAACATATTAATAAAGGAGGAGATAATAGACTTCATGATAGACGCACATAGACTTCTTGTCACCTACACAACAGCAAATAATTTCAGCTATTAATTTAAATTTAAATAATTATTTATTGTGCTAACAAAAAATAATATATTTTTATACTCATATGGCATGAAATAGCATGTATTATTTGTTGTTGTAACTAATTATATAATTGTGGTGAAGGGAGGCAAAAAAGAAGAAGTTATTTTTATGGCACAACAAACTCCTATTTTTATGGTTGGTTTTATTCCAACCCACAAGCCATAAATAATGTCATAAGAGGTGGAAAGAGAATATGAGAAAATTCTATAAAATAGGGCTGCCAAAAAATATAATAGGTGGTGTGGAAAAGCATATGCATAATATTGGAAAAATAATGCAACAAATCTACATGTGGAAATAAGAGGAAGGGCATGAGAATAGTAATTTAACAGCTTGTAATTTGCTTCATGCCTTGTAATGCAATGTAATAGCTATAGAGGGTGAGTTAGCATGTAGTAAAGTAGTACAACATAAGAGAATAGAATGGAAGGAAAAAATAGTGTGGAGTTTAGAGAATAAAGTAGAAATGTAACAACAATAATGCAGAAAAATATAAGTTGTAATATATTTTATTTTAAATGAGCATATGTTGGTTATGATTTGAGTATTGTAGTAGAGTTTTAATCACCTTTCCAACCAGGAGGAAGGGCCCATTCCTCAAGGAGCCTAGTGATATTTTTGTGTATTTTTATTTCAATATTTTTTGTAATTATTATTTTATTTTATGTGTGATTTGCATAATAAAGTAATTTGATTATGAGTAGTAAATAAAATCTTCATTATAGTTTTTATTTGATAACTCCAAAATCATCTTTGTATTTATTTCTTTGATTGAAAGTTTTGTTTGATAACATTCTAGTGGTTTGAAATATTGCACAGAAAACAAAGTAGTTATTGGATTGTTCTTGTCGCACTATTACAAATTGCAATTCCTATCACAGTTTTCAAAGTAGTGCATAATTTTTTGTATTAATTTAAATAAGTGTTTTTATTTTTTAGTTGCATTTCATATACACTTACCTCGCTATCTACATCGGGTGATGCCACAATAGTGTGTCTCACTTTTGGGACATGCTGATTTTTTTGTGAAATCACTTTTTTTATAGAAAAACTAATGATTTAAGCCTTGAGAGGTTCCATCTAAAGGTTTCTAATGGAAGAGGGATAGATAATTCCCCCTTAGATCAAACCCCCTTGGATAGAACCCCTCTAGCATTAAATCATACCTACAATGGAGTCTACTTTGCACCTATCAAAATGTTGGCAAAAATCAACATTTTCTTTACCTTTTGAGAGATTAAATAACACCATTCAAAAATTGTATTTTACAAGATTGTAGCCCTTGAAACAAGCTTTCCAATAAGTATAGTTTTGATATGTTTTCATTTTATAATACATTTAATTTTTAATTTTTACTGAACATAGGTTTTTCTTCGAACATCAAGCTCTTTGTTTTGCAGAGGTGGAAAAATAGTAAACCATTTTTTAAAAAATTCAAAAAATACCCTTTCCCTATTTATTGACGTCCTTGTTTCACCAAAAAAAGAAAAAATGAATTTTGATATATACACAACAAGTTAGGTTGTACGACACACATGTATCTCCAAATTATAGTTACAGTGACTTCAAAAATTAATTAAAAAATATATATTTATCAAAAAATTATGGAAAAGTATCCTTTCCCTAGATATTGATGTTGAGAATGTATATTTCAAAAATTAGAATTTGATCCTTAATAGAAAAAAATTTATGTTGTACGACACAAATGTTACTTTCTTAAAATGTTGTTTTCTGTTTAAAACTAGTTATTAAAGGAGATGTTGAAAGATTCATGATTTATTTTGGAAAATTTAAAAAATATATATTTTGAATCTACACACAAATTTCCACAAATCACTAGTTTGCATCATCTTCAAATTCTTAACGGTTTAGCTGCTATAGGTCTTAGAAGATGAAGATTCAATTAAAAATATTGATGTGAATGTCCATCTTGGGAAAAAAGTGAGACACATTATTGTGATTTCACCCCATCCCTTGTGCATATGGCCATGACACCTTTCGCAAGTTTACGCCCCCAAATTAACATTTAGACCAAACTGAAATTTTATTAGTAAATATTAAATTTATTTTACTCTTTACCCCATTTTTGGCCTATTAGTCCACTCACTCTCCACTCATGTAAATTGGAAGGCATTATGATCCACATCCCAGTATGTGAATGTGTCACATAGAATCCTACTACAGGATGACACCAAAAGAATCCAGGTTGCCTCACTAATTCAGACCTCTTCAACATCTCCTTTTCTATGTGATTAAAATCACTTAATACTCTTACGAGCTATTACTAATTATAGACCCCACTCCTTTTGATATACTCACCCTACATACACCTTAAAGTCCTTATATATGTCACCTCAAAAATGTGAAAAAACCAATAAAACTATCTTTTTCACAATAATTGTGAATTCATCACCTTCCACAAGTGTTAATTTGGCCTCAACCATAGTATTTATGTTTTCCCTATGATATTTCTTCTCCACACCATAATGGTTATATGTTCACCATGACTTTTTATTCCCTAACTATGATGACCTTCCAATTATTGACTATGATGATCACATTTTTACTATAATATTTCCTTAAATATGCAATTATTGTAATTTAAATATATTTTTTAATAACTAGTGAAATAAATATATATATCCATTATTACCCTAAAAAATAAAAATAACCTAAACTACATAAATATTAATAAAATTGAAAAACTAAAGTGTATTCCTAATATCTACATTTCTATGATAAAAAGAAAAAAAATTATGTTGGTTTTTCTTCTACATCAAGTAAAAATAAAGGACAAGCTCTTTGTACTTCTATAGGTCTTGGATTAGGGAGATGGATTCTAGATTTAGGAGCATCATCATATGGAATCTTCACAATCTATATTCTCTTCTTTTGAGCCTTGTGTTATGTCACCATTTTTTATGGGAAAAAATAAATACCTGAATGTAATTGGGAAGGGAACTAGTTATATTGGGGAGGAACCTTTCAATAATTTTTTGTGCATACCTCATTTATCAAAAAATCTTCTTTTCATCTATCAAATTACCCATGGTGGAGTAGGGAATACTATGGAATTCACTCTTAATTTAGTTATCATTAGAGACTTGGAGAGTAGATATATTATTGCTACTAGGATGGTTGATCATGCATCTCAGTTATACACCGTAGCATATTTTTTTCCTGATGATGGTTTTGATCCTTTAGCTATTGATCACACTACTAGTGTGGAAAATAATTTTGAGGAGAATTTTGGCTACTTGAACTTCGGAATTCTCACATGTGATCCAATTATTGGGTCTTTCATTTCATCTCCTTCATCTATTGTTGCATTTGATGATTCTTGTGTTGCTACTTATGATTTAATGCAGTAGGATATACATTATCTTCCAAATATGGATATTTGGGATGAGTACAAGTGAAAAATATTACAAGTTTGTAGGGTCCCACATTTCAGATTTGGGAGACACCATTGATTGCATACATATTCTCTTTGATGGAGATTATTCTTCTCCAATTGTTATTAGGAAACACTCAAACCCCCTTGTTCATTCTCCACATGATCATTCATCATAGTTTGACATGAGTGTGGATACTTTTGAGTTGCATTTAGAAGAGGAATTTTTGTCTTTAGAGGAGATACTTGAATCTTTGGATCCTATTCTCCATTCATCTCTATTATATTTTGGATTGTCTTCTTCATCAATGTGGCTTGGAATGCCTCATTTGGTAGTGGCAACTTTCAACATCGACATGGAGACACTTGAGAAGTTTTGAGATAATTCATGCATCTTGAGTTTTCTTCCTTCATATTCCTTTCAATAATGGGAATACATCATCCAAACACCTTTGGTTTTGTTTCCTCTTGAGGGGATGAACATTGTTCGGTGATCATGGACCATATTCTACATCTATTTTTGATAATATACCATTGATATTGATTCTACATTGAGGGATGGCTCTATGATCTTGCTTCTCTCTTATGGGAGTAATTTTTCCTCACATGAGGTTTTGTCCTTCACATCCTCTAGATATTTTTTCTTTATCTTTTCTCTTTTGGAGAGGAGTTTTGTCCCACTATGTCTTCTCCTTTTCTCCACTTGTGAGAGATTGTATTTTTACATGGGTACCTAACATGGTCTATTAGCCAAGAATCATCATCATCTTTACATCATTTTCATTTTTTACTTCTCCCTAAGTTGAACTTAAGGGGGTTTTGGTATGAAAAGTGGTTTTTCCTATCTCATTTACCCCTTGTAGTGTGAAAAGGTACATTATCTAAGTATTTCCTAGTTAGGACCTTTTCACACATGTTCACATGTTAAGTTTACTTAGTGAGTTAGGAATCTTTTTAGAAGAATCTAGTTGACATGTGATTTCATCTTATCTTAAATCCCCTAGTTGTCACATGACATACGATTAAGAAAATTGTCATCATCCTAGTTTTTCCTATCTCTCAACCTTTCCTATATAAGAAAGGTCTTCTTTGTATATTGTATTGCATGGATATGCTCATTGATCACATTTTATCTAATATATTTTGTATCATTATTGCAAATTTATGCTCTTTCTTTTCTTTCTTGTGGAAGGATATTTTGGGAGCTTGAGTCCTTGAGTCACTCTAACAAAAATACACATATCGTATAAAAGTGAGTAATGAGGAAGAAAATGCAAGAATCAATGAAGAAAATTATGATGACATATATTGGGATTGTTGCCAAAAAAAATCTCATTCTCTTCCAAAAATTTTATTGCAATTGTGTCTCGTGAAAATCATTTAGGACAGAGTCTTTATGGAAATTGAACCTTAAAATTTGAACTTTCTAAGTTTTTTTCCCCTTTGTTAGTATTTCTAAGCTTTTCTTAACTTAATTGAGCTTTTTCTAGTTTGTGAACTTTATGAAATTACAATATATTTTCTTATTCAATAAGTTCACGAGTTTACAAACCTTTTGAAACCCAAAAACTATAGTCGGTGCTTTTGTGACTTCTCAGAATTTTGTGTTTTATAATAGTCATTTTTTCCTTTATTTCACAAAATTCTAAAGCTTCCAAACTTTGTGAAATATCAACAATTTATGTTTGAAAGTGTTTGGGTTATCTATTTTGATAAGGTCACGAGTTCATGAACTTCACAAAATACCAAAAAGTTGAAGAGTTAATGTTGAAATATTTTAATGTTTTAATTTTTATCAATTTTGCAACTTTGCAAAATGCCCAAAAAGTTGACAAAGTTCTAAATATTTAAAAAAAATCTAAGAAGATGATAAATTTATCTTTGTGTTAGCACTTTGATGAGTTCTTGAACTTTATAACTCACCAAATATTAGGCATTGCTTCAAATGGCTAACTTTAATGTATAAATTAGGGTTTCATGGGTTCGTGTCAAAATCAATTTCTCAAACAGTGAAGATTTATTATTGTGACCCACTGATGTTGTTCTCCCTCTAAATTTATTTCCATTTCTCATATTCTATGTTGTGAGGTGGGTTTTCTTTTCTCTCATTAAGTGAAATCCAAGTCATTTAATTTTAGATTTCTAAGGTTTCTCACTATGGATTACTATTGAAATTATTAGAAATTCTCATTAATATTCCCATCCTTTAATGAACTACAAGCCCAAATGGTATTATTCACTCATAAACAACATCCTTTTAGTTATGTGTATTGTTCTTTCCTTGAAACCCTTGCGTATTACCTTTGGTTAATTTATAACCCTTCCATAATGAAGTACAATTATCAAGGTTATGAGTATTCCTTCACCATCCAAAATTTGTAGGATAAAGTGAGGGACAATCAACTTGGGTGTATTGATACATGGAAGATTTTGAGAATAGAATGCAAGAAAACCCTAGGGTACCTATGGAAGAAACAATCTTTACAAGTGGCTTGGCTTATGCTAATAGATTCCTAGTGGATTTTTAATAAGCAAAATCGGTACTAGGATGTGTCAAACATTATAAACGAGACACAATGGAGATTAGAGCATTTGATGATAGGGTAACTTCTAGATTGATGGATCAAATATTATTCTAGTCTTGAGATTAAATCCACGAGATAGATTTGTTGAAGAAATTTTAGCCTTTATTTCCATGATAAGAGAGACATGTTTGAATAATATAGTTAAACATTGGTTAAAAATTACTAAAAGGGGAAAGTATCAAATTCCTAAAGGGTTGCAAAGAGAACATTCTACAAAAGGAATTTCTGACATAATCCTTTTACTAAATAGGATTTTAGGGAGCAACGATATACTAATATTTTTTAGTATTGGAAGTGTCAATTCATTCTTACAGTTGGTTATGAACTATAATAAATTTATTGGGGAAAATTATAAGTGATCATTTACATGATCAATTGGTTAGTTTTAATAAAAAAAATATTTTATCTATATGTCATCTTATCTATTCTATGGTATTGTAGGAATGAGAGTTTGGCTTGGACTAAAAACTCAAGGGACATATGATAACACTATGTAGATTTATGATTACTACCTATAACTCTAGTAAGACATGACATAAATACTATGTGAGAGTTAATAATGCTTTCAACATATTATTAATAAGGGAGATAGAAGGAGATATACAACTTAGTATTTCACCTAATGCCTCTTAGTTGATCACTTAATACAACTTCTTCATCTGATATCTCAAGTTCACATATTTAAGGATTGGAGGATTTGAAGAAGTTATTCATACTATGTTGTCACACTATGTTAGTGACTATTTACTTTTGATTGAAGTATGTGGATAAATGGTAGTAGTAAACAAGAAGTGTAATTATCAAAAAGAGGAAAGATACCCATTTCCTATAAATCTAATTTATTATACTTGTAATCGTTTACTGATGCCCTAAATATAGAAATATTGGTGACAAAAATAAGCATGCATTTTTATGCAACAAGAGTAAAATTTGGCAATAAAAATTATGTCCAAGATAATATTTACCTTTAGCCAACATATAATCACATGCATCATGTTGAGAATTTTTACGAGAATTGTGATGATGAATTTGAAGTGAGGAAAAGAGATCAGATGATGATGACCATTGAGTAGTTTGAAAGCTATGATATGCAATGGAAAATAGGTTTAGAAGATTATGGTTCTAACCTTGTGGACCCTATTTTCATATCTACCATCTAAATATAATCTCTCCCACCTATCAATTGGCCTAAAAGTGATGTAGAAACTAGATAAAGAACACATGTTATTGTGATGACCAAGAGATGGATAAAGTCCAAAACCTCTAACAATATTGTTATGAAGCCTCCTCCTAAAGATAATGCATGCATAAAGGAGATAAAAGTAGGATACTTCCTTATCTATACCACCAATCACAATTACATATTCTACAATGTCTAAGATAATTGTAATTAGAGATGGTGATGATAAAGACCCTCAAAAGAAGGTTGATCTGTAGAGGTCATGGAGGTATAAAATCAAGTGACAATGAAGAAATTAGAAGTATGAAGAGATCCTTATCAAAAAAATGGTCAATTTAATATTTTTGTAAAGAAGAGAAACTAAAGGTGATCTCTCAACCTCATTCCTCCCCACTATTTATTGAACAAAGGTTGTCATTGATGTAAAAGATTATCATTGATGAGGAAGGTTGATTTCAAAGATGAAAAAGATTGTAGCAGTACTTGAACTATCATTACATTCCCCTTGACTTATCATTTGAGTTACAGAGATTTGAAAAAATATATGTTATATTTCTAGTAGTATGTTGTGTGTTAGAAGTTATCATTAATGAAGAAGTTGTCTCATTAATCATGTCACTAAATCAAGAATCATATATTATTATTTTTATTGAGGAATGATTGCCTTCTGAAAGTTGGTGTGATTGTTGTATGCTTGTAATATCATGTGTGTATCTATTCATTGTGACAGTGGTGGTTGAGAAGATTGTTTTGGAATGCTTTAGTTCAATATTTGTCAGGTTCAGTGTTTCTTAGGTCTCCCTTTTGGAGACATTGTAGGCTCTGCAATTTTAAAGGAAAGTATGCCTACTGTAAGGCCCACCTCTATGCGACTACTAATATTCGGTTATTCCTTGGCATGTGCTCCATTATGGGTAAGTAAATTGGATTAGTTAAGTGTTAATGATAAATATCTTACTCAAGTTAGGTTGGTCAACTCATCCAATTCGCATACCTTGAAAGTGTACTTTAAATTATGTTGATTTTATGATATATTCAAATTTAGTCAAAAACGTTCAATCTTCTAATGATGTGACTATGACAAGAATTATGTAGATTATTTTTGTATTTGATTTTATGACATAAATGTGTGTTTGGAATATGTTCTTCTAGATAATCAATCAAACTAGTTTTATTGTAACAAATGGAAGAATCCATATGAGATGGATTAAAAGGTAGATATGGGATGTGTAAATGGAAATTTACAATGATGTATTTAGGATGAATAAATTGTAAGTAGGAAATTAATTGACTGATGAATATGTTATCACTCCTTAAGTTGTTTTGGCTATATAATGAGCATACTAATGGGTGCAATTGAGTGTACAAGAAACCCATGGCCATTGGGAAATTTGGAGGTTACTTGGAAACCCTAATGTGAATGACTAGTTGAACTTGACCCTAGCCTATATGGAAAGGCTAAGATCTTCTATGTTGTGAAATTGTTCTCGTGATGTGAAAATTAATTCGTAATGTGAAACTTGTATTTTTACGTGTGGATTCTATTGTATTTGATTTGTAAAATGTACGTCTATATTTCATTGTTGAAGTGTGAGTGAAAGGGAAAAAAGGGTATGTCAATATTAGTTTGAGTTATTTCTTTAAAAAGGTTTTAGATTGCTTCTAATTAAAATTCTTATCATATTTTATTAAATTTTTAAGCCCCTAGTGATAGGACTAGGTGTTGGGGCTACTTTTGAATGTTAAGTGCAACCTTTGAGTAAGTTTAGACCTTTCAAAATAGGCATGAAATAAAAGTGACGAAATTTCAATTTCTACACATCATGTTGAGGTGGTCCCATAAAGTCTGCACACACACACTCATTTAGGTGTCAATGCTTAAGATGTGATTTATGAGATTTATTATGAAGGTGACAAGTTTCACCTTCGCATTTAAAGATGGGGAGATTAGGGTTATTTAGTCTTCCTGGTTTTGGGAAAGAGGGGTCTGGGTCCTTTCAAGGAAAAACTGGTTTTTGGAGAGGATGAAAGCTTGGGAAGAGGATTCTACTTATGGGTTCTCAAGGAATTCTTCATCAAGTTTATTTGGAAGCTTATAGAAGTAGTCATCTTGTCAGTCATTGAGAAAATGTGTTGTATTAGACTGTTTTTATGCTAATGTGTTTGTTTATGAGATTTCCACCAATATGTTGCTAAGTATTTTGATACTAGTTTGTCGTGGGGGGGGGGGTGTGAAGAGAGAACAAAATATTCCCAATCTCTCCCCATATTGAATCTTGGAAAGGATTCAACCAATGTTATTTATATTGGTTTTCATGGGTGTTGCAATATAATGAGTTATGTGAAAGGTGATAATGTTTTACATTGTTTGATGTAGTGTGAATGTAACCTAGGTTTCTCCAAGGGCCTCCTAGCTTGGGGGTGGACTACATTGCAGTCCTAAGGCTGGGAGGTGAGCCCCATTGGCCAATGGAAAAGAAGTTTTAGCTATTTGTATACAGGTCTTGGGTTTAATGGAGAAAACTTGTTATATATTGAAGTTGTTTCCTAATGTTATTGTGAACTACCATGAATATTTGGTGTGAACATGTGAAGTGTTGCAATTCTACTGTGTATGTTGGTGAAATGTGATCATGGAGTGAGAATTAACCCATTAAAAAGAAAGGGCATGTAAAAATGTTAGTGCTAGTAGTATCAAAATGTGATTTTTTTGTTGGAATCTATGTTGCAACGCATGTAAGTTTACTGAGATTTAGTGTCATAGGAAGTTATTGTGTGAAGTTGAAATGTAGCTAGAGGTTGTAGCATAATATTTTGTACACTATATTGTAGCCCCATTGGCCCTATTGAAATTTCTATTATATGAAGTATAGAAATTTTGATATATTATTACTTTGGGGGAATTTGACCATGTTCAGAAGACCATTTCTTTCATGCAAAAAGAGTGTTGCTAGTGGTTTCAAACCTCGTTGAAGGCCCGTGGAAGATGTTAGAAGGTCACTTGAAAAAAACATTGTTGACTATAAATAAAATTTTACATTGTTGTAGCTGTGTGCTAATCCCTTGTTATTGTAGAATAAACAAGAAAAAAAAAAGGGGATAAGTAATGGATGGTTTAATTTTGTTTTCAATAATTATCTATACATAGAGAAATGAAAAGTTAAGAAGCATTATTATCACTTTTTCACTACTATATGAGGCCTGTGAGATAATGTGAAAAAGAAATGAATAGATCTTAAAAACATCTTAAAGGTAAATAAATTTAACATGGTGCCTTGTTTGGTGTGTTGTGCATATGCATATGTTTCCTTGAAGTTCATCAAACATGTGTTAGATAAATGAAGTTGTTATAATCTAAAGAATATGATAGGATTTAAACCATTGCCACTACTTGTTGTGTGCTGGTGGATGTATAAAAACCTATACAAAACAACATCACTAATGAAATGAATAAGCTATCTATGAGCATGGGTACATGTTGTGTATTCTCCAAAAACAACACAAACAAAAGAGTCATTAATGAATGAATCATATATATCACAGACTCACCCTAGTTCCCTAAATCAAGCATATGTTAGCATTATTAATAAGATTTCTAAGAAAATAGAAAGAAAATGACTAGGTGTGTCATGAACCCTGTAAGTGGGTTAGGGGCAGAGCACTCGTATGGACAACCCCTACACCATTCTCCATTTGTTGATGGTTATCATGATAGTAGGGTGCAAAGAAAAAACCCACATTACTACAAGATGTGGCCTTAAGGGGACAAGGATATTTTAAATATCAACAACCTCAGTAAATGCCCTTCTTAAGGAACACCACCCCCAGTAAACCTTCATCAACTCATAAAAATAAAAATAAACAGAAAAACAAAATGAATAAATAACAGAATAAAAATAAATAACTAGCAAAAATCTGAATGCCAAGTGCTTGAACCGTATTCAACCATGAACTAAGAAACCAAATAAAGTAGAAGGAAAACAACATGGAACATAATAATTTCTGCATCATGCAACATCGCCTAGACTCATTTCAAACTTGGTAGATGGTTGCAGCAGTTAGGTCGCCGCCTCCTTTCCTTCCATTCCTACTCAACCAAAGAACAAACCAAAAAAAAGTAGAGATTGAGCTCTTTTCAGGGTTAACGCATCTTAACCTAATATCCTTATATGTCATTGAAAAAAAAAAAGTAGGATTTTTAATGATAAAATAAGTTCTAAGGAGGGGATAAGGGCCACGTACCATACTTTTCTCCTTATTATACGTAGAAATGTGGAAATGAGAGTTTGGGTAAAAGAAAACAAAAAAAATAGTAACCTACCTAAAATCATTGCTCCTCATTTATTTAAAATGTTTCTCTTTATTATATTAATAATAATAACAAGAGTTGCAAAGCAGCGAAGTTCTTGCCTAAATGTTTAAGAATGGTATAGTTTTTATTTGTTGTGTTTGCTACACTTTAGCAACAATGTTGATATTATAACAACTTAATAGTAATTCTAAAATTTGTCAGATGGTGACATGTAATACCATAAACATTATCGGGGAATTGCAAAATAGGTTATTTTTGACAATACAACAAATGTAATCATATATCTTCAGAGTCTCCAGATATCTAGTGTTTGAATAACATTAAAGATTTTTAAAGTTTCTTTTAATTGGTCGACTGATGTGTTGGTCATCACTTAAGTTATGATAATATCATTAGTTTTTGATGAGGTTTTCAAAACCTCATTGGGTTTCGCTAATGTTTTCCTAACCTATTCTAAAGCCAACACAAGTAGGGAAAGTTGACCCATTCAATCAAAAGTGGAGAAATTGAAGACAATAAAGATGCATTTAGGAACTTATTGAAGGTTTTGAAACCTTTGTTAGAAGCTGAAAGGTTTTTGAAACCTCATTAAACTCCAAAGGGTTGTCGCATCCTTGGGATGGTGAGTTATTTTATTTTGGATTCTATGGTTTCACAACCATCATCAAGACCCGACACGGTTTCCACAACCAAGTCCAGAGTCGACAAATTTTGATAATTTGGTTCCACCATGAGCTCTCATAAAATTTTGGAATTTAGATCGAAGGCATTGAAGTTTAATTTTGGAACTTTCTAGAGGTTTTGAAACCTTTGTCGAAATTCAATAAGGTTTCCACAACCTTGAGAAAGGTTGTAAAAAATTCATTCAAAAATAATTATAAGTTCTCATTTGAAACTCACATTTTGAATTTGGAAGAATATCGGGTAGATTGTGCCCAATATTGCCTCGTGTTTTTATTGGTTTTTTTCTAAATAACTTAAGGTCTCAAGAAGTTTAAGGGGCTCTTAACTTCTTATTTTTAGTTACTTTCAAGAAGCAGTTACTCTTGTAAATGTATATAAACTATGATGTTACCGAAAGAACTTCTTATGAGAAATTTTTGAAAAAGGGAAATGGATAGAAAGTATAGGAAGAGGAGGTTGTATGTTTGTGAGCTTACAATTTTGAATAAATGAATGAAATGAAATCCATCTTATAGTTTATGCATTGTGATTGGTTTCATTGGTTATTGCATTTTTGTGTGAATGTGAACCATTTCTAGTATCTAATCTTCTTGAGTTTAGAATTATTTTTGGTTGATAATTTTATTATTTTATGCTTTATGGAATGCAATTAGTCTATGTTTTGATTTTTTTCTTACAAATTACATTTTGTTCAATAAAAGATTCATTGGTAGCATTTTATTGATTTGTGTTGCTCCTATTATTTCGACTTTTCTTGCTTTCTAGTTAAAAGCATACCCATGTTAATTTTTTTTTAAATTGAGAAAAGAATGCATTCTCTTATCAAAGGAGGGAGTTGTGTACCTCATAAAATTCTAAGGTAAATTATTTCTATTATCTTATCAAACGAGGGAGTTGTACCTCATAAAATTCAGAGGTAAATTATTCCATATAGAAATAATTTACCCAACTGTTGGTTAGTGATTATTTATATGATTGAACAATATTGAAAAAAGTTGAAATTTTCAAATAGTGAATAATCTATTAACTAACACTATTTATATTTGAATTTTGTGGGATGTAATTTTTTTCGAAATATATATGTTAGTTGTATTTTAGTTTTTATTATTTTTATATGTTTGGTGTGTTTTAGTTTTTATTAATTGTGTATGTGACTCCTTAATAGCTTTTTTTCACACACTTAGTCTACTTTATAGTAAAGAATTTAAAAAGTTTAAAACAAAAAGATAATAAACATGCATTTTTTTAAAGTTCTACTCATATATAATATAAGTCAGCTATTACATACAATAGCTATAGTTACACACACATTTTTATTTATCAACAAGTGTTTAGTTTATTGACTAATATTTTGAAAAGTGTATTATAACAAAATTGGCTCACTTCACAAATGTGTATAAAACACCTATAGTCATTTACACATTAAATAATTAATATTTAATAATAAACATAGTAAGGACATCATTTAATAATTAAGATATCGTATTAAGTGAAAAAATTGTCTAGCAAAAAAAAGATGAAATTAAATTTTTATAATTGTTTGCATATGTTGTATTACTTATTTTATTACTATATAACATTAAAAAATTGTTAAAAAATAAATAACACTAATTCTTGAGTAAATGTAAATAGTCTTTGTCTTTTCTTTATCTATCAACTTACATATTTATGTATTGGTTAAACTATTTATTTATTTATTTAGTAGTTTATATAGATGAAAATAATTCTTAGATAAAATTAAAATGTGTCTATGTATGCATGTAATAATAAAATAATTATGTCATAAAATAAAATAACTCTTAAGTGAAGATTAATATATCTAAATATTTTATTTTCTAAATAGATTATTTAAGATATCTATAGTAGTGTTATTAGTGTTCATGATTAACATATATTTCTTAAAATACATTTATTTGAAAGATATGATATATATCTATATTGAAATACCTATCTTAATTGTGTGACATAAATTATATAAATTCTTCCAAATTGATATAAATTTAATATCTAAAATATTTATACTAATTTATTTATTATCTATCCACTCCATTATTTTTTATTGATTATCTAATGAGAATCAAACTAATATATCATTAGATTTATTTTTATTTATATATTATTAAAAAAAAATCAAATTTTAAAATAGAAAGATACTTTTATCACTATCTAATTAAAATAATCATAATATAAATTTATCTTTCGTACCATTAAATTTATTCATTATTGAAATAATATAACATTTAATATATTTTATAAATTGAAAGTGTTGAGCCATTGTAACTTTTCTTATTCTTTTTAATGAAATGATAAATTATTTCCTCCAAATCGAGAAATTGATTTTTTTGTCATGCCCATGATTTTTACACGAGAACATGCAACACAACCAACAATTTTTTTTGATAACATGTAAAACACTTGTATATATATATAAAGTACATTACTTAAGTTAATTCTCCCAAGAGCTTAGAGTGAATAGTAACTCATACTCTACTCTGGATATTCACATAAGTATCATTGATCACCCACGATGGTTGGTCTTATGTTAATCACATGGCCACTAGGATTGACATTGTTTGGGCCTATAATTTAGTACCATTATTAAATCTAATATTATAGCTAATACCGATTATGAATCTTATTACGACATAACATGACATCCTCCAAAAGTTAGTATTGACATTGTATGTACAATATTTTAACATTAAGAGATATTTATATTATGAATAATAAGTCTATTATTAATCAGTCAGCTAAACTAAAAGTAATACGTTACTAATTATTCATCTTTTAAACATAATAAAGGAGTATTATTATTCAAACTTGCATTATACATTAATCATGATGTTGCCCTCATTAAATCA
>VDFB02105785.1:421802247-421958659 GCA_007258455.2 Sequoia sempervirens
TTGAATGCCTTAGCTACAATGGTTGTCAACTCTTCCTCTGGGTCTTTGGGAGCCAAGGGCTAGTATATTTTCCAAAAGGGAATTTCTCCCTGCAAAATCCTTTTGATTCTACTCAAGAAAGTCAAACATCCCAATTTGTTGTGCCTGCAAGTGTAATGGATCCGACATCTATCTGCCAATGCAAATTGTTGCAATGGCCTCTTCAGTCTCTTGTTCAAATGTGCATGTAGGTGAGTGATGTCAATTTGTGCATGCTGCTCCATTTTGACTCAGCTTCTTTTAACTTAAAAATTTTCTGATTTTTAGCATTAAAAAAGATCTCCCTATCTCATATTTCTTCCTTGAAAGTGCTTTTTTTGATTTCCAACTTTTAGCTTTGTAGCTCCAACATGTCATGCCCTCCTTCTAGCACAAGTTTTGTTGATGGCATTAGGAGGAGGAGGGCATAAAATGAATCACTTCCAACCTTCAGCATTGTATTCCCAACATGTCAGCCCTCCTTCTAGTGCCAGTTCTATTGATGGCGTTAGGAGGAGGAGGGCATAAAATGAATCACTTCCAACCTTCAGCCTTGTATTCCCAACGTGTCAGCCCCCCTTCTAGCACCAATTCTGTTGATGTGTTTTTTATGCACTTCTCAACACATGCAGTGCATAGGTGCACTACCTCTCTTGAAAGACAATATTCCACAATTAGATTGCAGAACACTATCCCAAGGTCTCTAATGTCAGGTCTTGAAAGTGCTTGGAATATCTCAGTTGTTTGATGTGATTTGTTGGAATCACAAGGTGATCTTATGGATGATTTGCAAAGCATGGGAAGTTGGGTTTGCAAATGCAGTTTCAAAGTGTTGGAAGTGAATGAACAGAGGCTTTCCACTCAAAACATCAAGTTAAAACTCATCAAGTTCATTTGATTTAGCTTCATGGTGATGCTTTGGATCCTACTCTAACCAAGGATTAAAAGAAACAGCAAAAGGAGAAGAGTTCAGAAAGGTATTCTAATCCTAAGCTATGAATGAACAGTAACAATGGTGGTTGCTACAGTAGACAAACTCCCTAAACTGGGTTTTGTTTGGCCAAGAGGAACCTACAGTTACACAAAACTAGTGCAATCTCCTAAGGTTTGTTGATTTTCAAATTGCACATGCACATCATGAACATGCAATCGAACTAAGTTGCAGCAATGGAATAAAGAAGCCCAGGATAACTTTACATAGCAGTTTGTCATCAACAAGTGCTAAAAGTATGGGCTGAAAGTTCATCAAATACCATAAGAACAATTTCCATTATCACTCCCATTCAATAAACTAACACTAAAACTAGCATGGAAGGTAGAACCATGCATGCAAGATGAGAAAAATCAAAGAAAACATCTATAAAATCATGCAATGTTGTCTTCTATTGTGGCAAATGCTTTTTACACTAGCTCTCCAACCCTTACAAATGAGGGGCAAGCCCCTATTTATAGTTTGTCAAAGCCCAAATGAATGACCAGGATTAAATTACATTGTGTGGCCCAAATTTGATTTACACTAGGGTTTCACCTACCCCACAATATTTAGCAATTAAAAATACATTCTGTGTCTTTTCCCTGTTTTGTCATCTAGTGCTCAAGTGTTGTAGCAATTTTGTCATTTAGCTGATTGTCTTTTTACTGTAGCTGAAACTGCCAAAAAGTTGTCTTCTTACTTGATGTGTTTGTAGTGTTCTTCCTTGGATCAAACAAGCTCGTTGACGATTGGAATCAATGGATTGGTTGCCCCCAATTTGGGCAGATAGCTCCTTAAAGACCATCATCATCTAGTGAAAAGTAGGATAGCTTCCAAAATGGGTCTCCCTGATGGACCCTTAATAGGCTCCATAAATCCTGCATACACGAAACATTAAAAAGGGTCATAATATTCATATTTGGAGCTCATTTGGACCATGAACATAAATGCGGGTTCGAGGGTGGTAGCCTCCCTTAGGGTAGAAGGATGACGGGAGACTAACAACCAACGACGAACAACATTCCGGGAGGCTGGACCTAGAAGGCTAGAAGGACAGCAGAAAGACGGCGGAAGACTAATGACCAATGGCGGACAACATTCCGGGAGGGTGGAAGGATGCTAGAAGAATGGCGGAAGGCCAGTGGCCAACAACAGACAGCATTCCGGAGGACCAGACTCGGAAGGATAGTGGAAAGATGGTAGAAGGCCAATGGCCAACGATGAACAACACTCTGGGAGGCCAGACTTAGAAGGCCCGGAAGGATGCTAGAAGAATGGCAGAAGGCCAGCAGCCAACGGTGGATAGCATTTTGGAGGGTCGGACTCGGAAGGCTGGAAGGACTGCGGAAAGATGGCAGAAGGCCAATGGCCAATGGTGGACAACATTCTGAAGGCTGAGCCTAGAATGGCAAAAGGCTAGCGGCCAACAACGGACAACATTCCAGATGGCCGAACCCAGAAGGCTAGAAGGATGCCAAAAGAATGGCGGAAGGCCAGCGGCCAACGACAGACAACATTCTAGAGGACTGGACCCAGAAAGACGGCAGAAAGACGATAGAAGGGCAATGACCAACGACAGACAACATTCTATGAGGCCGAACCCGAACGGTCGGAAAGATGCCAGAAGAATGGTGGAAGGCCAACAACCAACGGCGGACAGCATTCCAGAGGTCCGAACTGAGAAGGCTAGAAGGATGGCATAAAGATGGGAGAAGGTCAACAACCAATAGTGTACAACATTCTAGGAGGCCAGACTCGGAAGGCCGGAAGGACACCAGAAGAATGGCGGAAGGCCAGTAGCCAACGACAGAAAACATTCTGGAGGGCCAGACTTGGAAGGTCAGAAGGACGCCAGAAGAAGGGAACCACCAAGGGATCTCTGCAAAGGCGAACAACTTAGCGAAAATCAGGTAGGTGAATCTAGTAAAAGGAATTTTATCATTTGAAGGCACATGACCAATTTGGGCTTAGAAAATGGGGCACACAAAACAAGACATGAGCAAAGCAGCCTGTCGAGAGTGAAAAAGGGGGGTCCCTGCCTATAGCAGGGCGTGTGTGCAAAACATGCACAATAGGTTCTAGATGTGAGTTGGTTACAAAAGAATGCAATGTTGCTGATTTTATTTCAGATTTTAAGGACAATATTTTCTACAAGTATGCAAGGCATAGTCATAGGTCTCAGTGGTTGGATCAACAATTTAGGATGTGTAAGGACTCTTTTTCGATTGGCAATATTATATCAGTGGTTGACTTTGTAGAAAACTACACATTGCAACCACAAAACAAGGTACAATCTTAGTATTACAATTCCATTCAGATTGCTATTTTTGTCCACATAACATTTAGACATGCACATGATAGTACAGAGGAGGATCGAAAGATAATCAGAGAGTATCATTTTTATATGAGTGATGATAGATCTCACTCATTTGAGTATGTCCAACATTGTTTTGAGAATTTTTTTGAGTTCTTGAAGGAGCATGATATAGCATTGGGCCGACATCTAATTTGGTCAGATAATTGCATTGGTCAATTCAAGAATGCTCATATGTTTTATTGGTTGAGTAGAATGCATGTAGAGAGGGGTCTACCACATGTTTGGATTTTTTTGAAGTTGGACATGGGAAAGGTTAGCATGATGGAGTAGGTGCATGTGTAAAGAGAGCTCTAGTTAAGGATCAATTACAGATTTTAGGAGCAAAATTCAATGATGCATGTTCTATAGTTGATTGGTGTAGTTCAGCATTGTCACGGGGAGGGAAACTTGATTCAACAGTGCGTAGATTCTTTTGGTTCATTGAGGAGGGTACAGTGGGAGGTCGATTAGATTGTCATACAATCAAAGATTCTTCAAAGATGCATTCATTTCGAAGCTCATATGCATGCACATGGACCATTTGGACATGAGACTTGGCTTGTTTTTGTCAGAGTTGTATTCAGTGCGAGTGGGATCAATGCGAGTCCAGTGAGTGGGTGGATACATGGGTACCACAGTATCTAACTCCTTTATCTCAAACAATATCCATGACAAATGACACAATGGAAAGTTCAGTTGATTATGACTTGCTTTCAGATCTACTACAGCTAGGACATATTTTTGCAGTTGTTGCACCACAAGGGAATGAAGAGAGATCAGACTATTGGTTGGTTCGATGTGTGCGGGTAAAACATAAGCTAACACAACTAATGGAAGATGATGATGGTTTCATGTATCCTATAGGTTCAGTTGTGGTTGCAAGAACTTGGTTGCAAACATACATGATTAGAAAGAATGGCATACCTGCATTTGAAGACTATACGAAACACAAAACCATTCTCATGTATTTGCACCTTGTTATAGCAATAAATGTTAAGTTTTTGAAGTATCATGCCAGACCAAAGACAAAACAACTATGGACACTTAGTAATGTTGATCATGAAGCAATATTGGATACTCTTAAGCAAAGAGATGACCCTTTAGACACACTTGAATAGCTTTTTCAAGAATGGTAGGTAGAATGCTTATGTTCATTATGATTAAGTTCATTAGTGTTCTTTATTTAATACTGATATTTTATATACTATTGACATGCAGGTGTCTTTAATAGTGATATTTTGTATGCAGTTTTGCAATATTTTTAGCAAGATTGATCATGGACTTGCTGCAACAATAGCTGGCTCTGATCCTTTTGAAGACGTATGCATCTTTTATAGTTTTCATCACTAGATAATCATCATTCAAGTTGTTTAGATTAATATAGATACACTATTCTAAGCATATTTTCTATTGTGACAATATAGATTTCAAATTTTCCCACTTTTGCGATATTCCTAGCACGATTGATCATGGACCTGCTACAACAATAGCTAGCTCTGATCCTTTTGAAGAGGTATGCATCTTTTATAGTTTGCATCACCAAATCATCATCATTCAGGTTGTTTAGATTAATATAGATATGTTATTCTAACATCTTTTCTATTGTGACAATATAGATTTCTAATTTTCCCACTTTTGCAATATTGTTGGAAATATGTGCCTCAAACATTACAGGCTGAAACCTCCATTATAGCCAAGTCAGTGTGATGTCCTATTTGTTTGGCCAATTAGCAGTTTGTTTTATTCAGTCCTGAAAAGGTCGATGTGACCTTGTTATTGTCTTGCCGAAAGGTTACACTGTGGAGTCTATCGCTGTAACATAGTGTTTTCGTTATGACCTCATAGCGCTCGGGAGACCTCTGGCCAAAAGGCCATTCAATCATGTATCAACGAGACTCTTGGTGACTATGGTCTTTAGTGAAGCTAAAGTTTCTCGCTAAGATGTATCAACGAAGTGTTAATGTCTTGCCAACAACGTTTACATTGAGGTCATCGAGGTAACTCATTGTGGCTCGGTGAGAAGTCACCGTGAAAGCAAATGTTTGGCTGACTGTGTTTGGTTTGTTTCATCAGGGATACTTGGCCGAAGGAAGTGCCTTCAATAAGATGTCCTACCGAAGAGAATATGTCTCAGTGATGAAGACTCAAGTTATAGTCTTCGGTGTAGCTCTTGTCGAATGGTGGTCATTGGTGGAACACTGTGTTCTCGGTAAGAAGTCCTAGTGACTTTGATGAGTCTTGTCGATGTTAAAGAATATTTGGGGTAACTTAATGATTTCGGGGATACATCTCAGCAATAATCTCTTGTCTTGCTGACTATTCTTTGGAGTTTTTTATGACTTAAGCTCATCGGTATAATGTCACACCGAAAGCTATGAGTTTGGGCAACAACGATACATGTGGAGATCGTCGACATGAGGTCCTGGCGAAATTGATATATTATGTCGACAGAATGTTTTATTTGGAGTGACTTGTGACATCAGTATGAAGTCTCAACGAGGCTCGATACTCTTGCTGAATGAAATACTCATGTCTATATGACTTTTCTATAACCTTTGATGTCTCGCTATGATCTCCTAGTGAAAGCGATAGGTCAGGGCGACTGCATGTTGACTCAGTGTATCTCTTGAAGCTTGATAGAATATCCTGGTGACTATGATTACTCTTGGCGACATCAATATGAAGTATATGTGGCATCGGTGAGATACTGTTAGTGTCTCACCGAGATGCCAGTGCATTATGAATTTTGTTGACCATCTGACTGTCATATGTGGAATCTCATAGACGAATAGAGGAAGCCGAAAGTGAACTGTTAGCAGTTGGTTCGTTGTGACGGTTCTATGAGAAAGCTCGACAGTCAGGGAACATAATGGATATAGTTAGAAGTTGCAGACGCTTGGGGGTTGGATAGTGGTTCGATCAACAGTGAAGTGTGAAGAGTTCAAATTGTATCAGTAAAGGAATTAAAATCTGTAAAGGCTATAACTTGGATGTTTCTGTTCAAAGAATGTACATGGTGAATACTTTTGTATAATGACACCAAAAAGATAAATCTAGAAGTTGTATGTAATCTTGATTACTGTAATACAAAGTGATTTCTCTTGGTGTGGTGGGTTTTTCTCTCATAAGGGTTTTCCCACGTATATCTGGTGTTCATGTGTGTTTGTCAAATACTCTGTTTCTGTAATCTGTTTCATAGTGCATCTTAACTTGACTATAACTGTAAATTTTAAAGTGTATCTACATTCTTTCCTGAGGCATTGGCATTAGGAGAATTGTTTTCCTCATCTAATTTTCCTTACAAGTGGTGTCAGAGCTTGGGTAGTTGTGTTATCCTTGGGGGTACATTGGGTTTTTTGTGTCAATACTATTTAGTGGGAGTCTTGTAGAGATTGTTATTTCTATTTACAGATTAAGATTTCTAGTTCATCTGGGAAGATTGAAATAGATAAATTCAATGGCAGTAACTTTGAATTGTGGAAACTCAAGATGGAGGATCTCTTAGTAGATCGAGATCTTTGGCTTGTTGTGTCTGGAACTAAACCTACAGGCATGAAGCAAGAAGAATGGGACCTTACATATAGAAAAGCTAAGGGGATGATAAGGCTCTGTTTGGCAGACTTAGTTCTTCTCAATGTGCATGAAGAGAAGACTACCTCTCTCTTGTGGAAAAGATTGGCATCCATTTATTAGGGGAAATTTTTGGTGAATAAGCTATTCCTGAGAAAGAAGCTCTACTCTTTGAGAATGCAAGAAGGAGGGTCTGTAGTTGATCATTTGAATGCATTTAACATGATGCTCACACAATTAACATCTATTGGTGTAAAGATTGAAGAAGAAGATCGTTGTATGCTTTTGTTATGTTCTTTGCCAGACTCTTGGGATCATCTGGTGATGGCTATTGGGAGTACAACATCTAGTTTCACGATGGAAGATGTTGTTGGTTCTTTGCTATCAAAAGAGATGAGAAGAAAATATTCTGAAATGGCTAAGGAAGCTCTTGTTGTTAGAGGAAGGTCAAAAGACAGAGGCAAGAAGAAGGACAAGAAGTCCAAATCTAAATCAGAAGGGAGATCAAAGTCTCCTGGCAAGAAGTCCAAGGTGAAATGTTGGAACTATGGGCAACATGGTCATGTCCAAATTGATTGTAAAGAGGAGAAAAAGAAGAAGAAGAGCTCCTTTGATAATGGTCCTTCTCATAGTGATGGTGACACCTTCATTGCAGCCTTGGCTACTTAGGCATCAGATGATGTCTCGCTGATTGATTCTGGATCATCATTCCACATGACATCTCACAGAGAATGGTTCACAAAGTATGAAGAATACAATGGTGGAAAGGTGTACTTAGTGAGTGATTCAACCTTGGAAATTTTTGGCCATGGAAGAGTCAGAATCCAATTCCCTAATGGTAGAATAAAGGGGATCAATGATGTGATGCACATACCAGGTCTGGCTCAAAATATTCTTTCTGTTAGTAAGCTTAATGATATTGGAGTACAAGTCTTGTTCTTGGGAAGTGGATGCAAGATGACTAGAGGTTCAATGGTGCTGGCTAGAGGTGCTCGAATTGGTACCTTGTACAAGCTAGATGCACAAGCTGTTTAATGTAACAGTGTCT
This sequence comes from Sequoia sempervirens, assembly GCA_007258455.2. Taxonomy (NCBI): domain Eukaryota; kingdom Viridiplantae; phylum Streptophyta; class Pinopsida; order Cupressales; family Cupressaceae; genus Sequoia; species Sequoia sempervirens. The sequence continues at coordinate 421,810,213 of VDFB02105785.1, forward strand.
CTTTGAACTCACTAAAAGCAGCTCATGGAGGTAAAAAGGGAAATATCCCTAATTATGTAAACTCTACGGAAGTAAAACTTCCTGTAGAGAAGACTATGCTTTGGCATCATAGGTTAGGCCACATAGGAGAAAAAGGTTTAAAAACCTTGAAAAAAAAAAACCTGGTTGAGGGGCTTGAAGATTGTAATCTGGAATTTAAATTATGTGAACACTGTATATATGGAAAGCAGCATCATGTTTCATTTTATGATAGTCCTCATAAATCTTCTGGTTTGTTAGACTATATTCATTTGGATGTGTTTGGTCTAGTAGATGTTCCTTCTTTGTCTAAATCAAGATACTATGTGTCATTTATTGATGATTATTCAAGAAGAGCATTTATATATTTTTTGAAAAGTAAATCAGAAGTGTTGAGTTGATTTAAGGAGTTTAAAAATATTGCTGAAAATTAGACTGGTAGAAAAATAAAATGCTTAAGGACTGATAATGGTAGTGAATTCTGTTCTGATGAATTTGAAAGATACTGTAAAGACCATGGAATCAAAAGACATAAGGCTACAGCTTATACTCCACAATAGAATGGAGTTGCAGAAAGGTTCAATAGGACAATAATGGAGAGAGCATGAAGTATGCTTAGTAGTGCTGGTTTGGAGGAGAAGTTCTGGTTTGAAGCTACTACTACTACATGTTAGTTAATTGGTCTCCAAACTCTGCTCTTGTTGATAAAACATATTTGGAAGCGTGGTCTGGTAAGAAGCCCTCTCTTAGACATATTAGAGTCTTTGGCTATGAAGCATATGCTTATGTTCCAAATGTAAAAAGATCTAAGCTCGAGAACAAGGCTATCAAATGTATTTTCATTGGCTATAGTGCTAACATTAAAGGATACAAGCTTTGGAATCCTGTTACAAAGAAGGTTGTGTATAGAAGAAGTGTAATCTTTCTTGAGCTGATACCTTCCACCTTGGATCTACAGTCAGAGACAACGTCAGAAAACAGTAAGGATGTAGCAGCAATTCCTCCTACACCAAAGAAAGAGGAATTGAAGATTCAAAATGTACCTAAAACTAAGGAGAGCTCAAGTAGTTCTGAAAGTTCTGAAGAAGAAGAACCTTAGCCTCAGCCAGTGAGGAGGTCAACCCAAGAAAGAAAACAACCAGACAGGTATGGGTTCTCATTGATTGATTCTACTTGTGCCTATGCTTTGATTTCTAGTACTGATGAGCCTAGGATTGTGAAAGAGGCATTTAAAATGTCTGATTCAGACTCTTGGTTAGAATCCATGGAAGAAGATATGGCATCATTAGATAAAAATGAAACCTAGAGTCTGGTGCCCTTACCTAAAGGTAGAAAACTTGTGGACTGAAAATGGGTATTTAAAAAAAAGATTGGTCTGGATGGCAGTGTAGAAAAATACAAGGCAAGATTGGTTGCCAAGGGTTATTCCCAGGTAGAGGGAATTGACTATGGGGAAATCTTTTCTCCTGTAGCAAAGTTGATGTCCATTATATTTCTATTGTCACTTGCAGTAGCGTATGACTTAGAGGTTGAATGATGGATGTGAAGACAACATTTCTTCATGGTGATCTTGAAGAAGAAATATATATGACCCAGCTTGAGCACTTTTTTGAAAAAGGTAAAGAAAAACTAGTATGCAAATTAAAGAAGTCCCTATATGGGTTAAAGCAGTCACCTAGAATGTGGTACCAAAAATTTGATACTTATGTACTATCTTTAGGCTTTGAGAGATCAAAATCAAATCACTATGTATATTATAAAGCTGAAAGTGATCAAGTGCTTGTTATTGCTCTTTATGTTGATGATATGATGTTCATAGGAAATAGAAAGCTAATGATTTTTGATCTTAAGTCTCAGTTTTTTGCTAAGTTTGAAATGAAAGATCTTGGTGCAGCAAGGTATATTCTGGGGATGGAGAGAACCAGGGATAGGAAGAATAGAAATATTTGGCTCAGTCAGAGTGAGTATATAAGGATTGTTCTAGAGAGATTTTGTATGAATGATTGCAAGCAGTTAGTTGTTCCAGTCATGCAGGGAACGAAGCTATCTGTTGAGGACTGTCCAAAATCTCCTGCTGAGATGGAGGAAATGACCAATGTACCCTATGCAAGTGCAATAGGAAGTCTCATGTATGCAATGGTTTGTACAAGATGATACATTGCCCAAGCAGTGGGAATACTTAGTCGATTTATGGAAAATCTAGGTAGAATACATTGGGATGCTGTGAAGAGAGTATTAAGATATTTGAAGGGAACTTCAGATTTTGAATTGTGTTACCATGGGAATTTGGTTGAATCACAAAGGACTCTCAACATTCATGGATATGTAGATTCTGATTAGGCAGGGGACATTGACAGCAGGAGATCCACCAGTGGATACGTTTTCATGTTGAATGGTGGTGCAGTGAGTTGGATGAGCAAGCGACAGGCTGTAGTCAATTTGTCCACTATAGAGGCTGAATACATGGTAGCTACTCATTCTTGTAAATAAGTTGTATGGTTGAAACGTTTGTGTTTTGACATTGGTTTTAATGCAGGGGAAATAACAATTTTATGTGATAGTCAGAGTGCTATTTGTTTGGCAAAGAACCCAACTTTCCATACCAGAATGAAACATACTGATGTATAATATCACTTTGTACGAGATATGTTTGAGGATGGAAAGGTCAGTTTAGAAAAGGTTGATACTCTAGAGAATGTTGCAGATGCATTGACGAAGCCAGTGAGCACAGACAAGTTCAGGTGGTGTGCCAGTTCAATGGGCCTTAGTGCCCATGTTTTTTAGTAAGTATTATTTGTGCTCTGGAGGTGCCTATATGATCTTCATCAAGTGGGAGATTTTTGGAAATATGTGCCTCAAACATTATAGGCTGAAACCTCCATTAGAACCAAGTCAGTGTGACATCCTATTTGTCTGGCTGATTAGCAGTTTATTTTATTTAGTTTTGAATAGGTCGCTGTGACCTTGTTATTGTCTTGTCGAAAGGTTACACTATGGAGTCTATCGCTAGAACATAGTGTGTTTGTTATGACCTCATAGCGCTCAGGAGACCTCTGGTTGAAAGGCCATTCAATCGTGTATCGGCGAGACTCTTGGTGACTATGGTCTTTAGTGAAGCTAAAGGTTCTTGCTAAGATGTCTCAGCGAAATGTTAATGTCTTACCGACAGTGTTTACTTTGAGGTCCTCGGGGTAACTCATTGTGGCTCGGTGAGAAGTCACTGTGAAAGCAAATGATACGCCGACTGTGTTTGGTTTGTTTCATCAGGGAGACTTGGGTGAACGAAGTGCCTTCGGTAAGATGTCCTACTGAAGAGGATATGTCTCAACGACGAAGACTCAAGTTATAGTCTTCGGTGTAGCTCTTGTTGAATGGTGGTCATTGGTGGAACACTGTGTTCTCAGTAAGAAGTCTTAGCGACTTTGATGAGTATCGCCGATGTTAAAGAATATTCAGGGTAACTTAATGATTTTAGGGATATGTCTCGGTGATAAGCTCTTGTCTTGCTGACTATTCTTTAGAGTTCATTATGACTTAATCTCATCGGTATAATGTCACATCGAAAGCTATGAGTTTGGGCGACAACGATACATGTGGAGATCATCGGCGTGAGGTCCTGGTGAGATCGATATGTTATGCCGATAGAAAGTTTTCTTCAGAGTGACTTGTGACATCAGTATGAAGTCTCACCAAAGCTCGATACTCTTGCTGAATGAAATACTCATGTCTATATGACTTCGCTATAACCTTTGATGTCTCGCTATGATCTCCTAGCGAAAGTGATAGGTCAAGGCGACTGCATGATGACTTGGTGTATCTCTTGAAGCTTGATAGAATATCCTAGCGAATACGATGACTCTTGGTGACATCGATATGAAGTATATGTGGCATCGGCGAGACACTGTTAGTGTCTCACTAAGATGTCAGTGCATTACGAATTCTATTGATCGTCTGACTATCATACATGGAATCTCGTGGACAAATAGAGGAAGTTGAAAGTGAACTGTTAGTAGTTGGTTCGTTGTGACAGTTCTGTGAGAAATATTGATAGTCAGGGAACACCATGGATATAGTTAGAAGTTGCAGACGCTTGGGGGTTGGATAGTGGTTCGATCAACAGAGAAGTGTGAAGAGTTCAAACTGTATCAGTAAAAGAATTAAAATTTGTAAAGGCTATAACTTGGGTGTTTCAGTTTGAAGAATGTACATGGTGAATGTTGTTGTATAATGACACTAGAAGGATAAGTCTAGAAGTTGTATGTAATCTTCATTACTATGATACAAAGTGATTTCTCTTGGTGTGGTGGGTTTTTCTCCCATAAGGGTTTTCCCGCGTATATCTGGTGTTCATGTGTGTTTTTCAAATACTCTGTTTCTGTAATCTATTTCATAGTGCATCTTAACTTGACTGTAACTATAAATTTTAAAGTGTATGTGCATTCTTTCCTGAGGTATTGGTGTTAGGAGAATTATTTTCTACATCTAATTTTCCTTACAGATATTCCTAGCATGATTGATCATGGACTTGCTACAACAATAGCCAACTTTGATCCTTTCAGGGAGGTATGTAACAAATTACAACAATATAGATTGGTTATTCTAAGCATCTTTTATAGTTTGCATTACCATCTCATCATATTTTGTGTCATTTAGAATAATATAGATTGGTTATTCTAAGCTACCTTGATGGTTTGTACAGGTGCTTGTTAATGCAGAACACGAACATACTACTGCTGTTCAAGACTGTTCCCTGAATGCCTCTAATAGAAATTTTTTGTAAAATTTGAATTCTCAAATTGGAAACAATGTAAAATGGTCATAATTGTGTATGGGCATAATCTATACCCAGTGATGTTTTTTGAAATATGGGTCAAATGTATGGCATTGTATAAAGGGTATGTTTAAAATGTAAAGGGGCATGTATTTTGGAAACTCATATGTTTTGTAAAGGGGTCTATTTTTGTACTTAATCGAACTACAACCAAAGGTTTTCTTCCTGGTTCTTTCCTGTCAATATGCTTGTTTGAACTAGGTTTTGTAATATTTCCCATTTATATATAATAAATTATAGTGGCTTGTAAATTTTGCTCCTCAAACCCAATTCCTTAATTCACAAGGGTGACCTCATAGTCACAAACCTATTCCCTTTCATTTTAAAATTCAAAATTCAAAATTTTTGCTAAGTGGTGTCATTCAACCACTTTGAGTTGACTAAACACATGTTTGGCATAATTTGATGATATACGCTAGCATTAATAACATACAATATATTCATTATAATCATGAAAAAATTCATTTATCTTATAGCATTGGAGCAATTAATAGTGATACATTTTGATTCAATGCAATAAAAAATGAGTAACAAATTTCTAAATACCACCAAGTCCTTAGATATTCAAGAGTAGATGCAAAGATAAACATTCATACCCTTATCAACCCTTAATTATCCAATACCCCTATCAACCCTTAATTATGTTAGGTTGATTGTGTTTGATTGATTGGATTTTATACATCCTTGTACCTCATTGATACATTGGGAAAAGTGGATCATCTTTCCATAATGTAATGCTTGGGAGTTACATTGGGAGAAGTGGATCATCTTTCCATAATGTTATGGGTTCCTACTGAGTTGATATGTTCATGGTGGAGGGCTATATTGAGTGGTATCATAATTACATGTTGGGGTGGTTCATGGTTTTAAACTATCAAGAGTAAAAGGCGTGGAGAATTGGGTTTTGAAATAAAATGAAGAGTTAAAGGTCCAAAAATGGTGGTTTTTTTCACTTGAAAATAGAGTTTTTACCCTAGGGTTTGCAAAAATATTTGAGATACCAGAAGTTTCTTTGTTTTCTAAGAATATTTGGGCCTAAATAAATGTTTCTAAGGTGGTGGAAAATTCTGAAAGGTTGGGGAAGTGCTACATCCAATAAACCCTCAAGAATTACACTAAAAACAAGGGTTTTTGACTTGACAGTTACAGGTCCGTACAAATGGAATCCAATTGTGGATTCTTTATTTTCTTGGCAATTTATTTGCTGTCCCAAGGTTTTAGGGGTTTGTGTGGTGTTTGAAGGTATGTTGCTTTGCATTTTTGGGCTAATTGAGTAGCCTGTTCAAGGGTGAATGTATAGGAAGTCAACGTTGGTCCAAAGGAGTCTATGTTGTTTCTCATATATGTTGTGTAACTTTGATATGGGTGTTTGAATTAGTCATGTGTTCGTCTGGTGTTTTGAAAAATTGTGGAGTAATTGGACAAAAACTAGTTTCTCACTATTACAAGGGTTTAAGGGGGTTAAAGATGGAAATGTGTAAGCATCACGGTCTTCAAGAAATAGACCTTCAAAGATTGCTTCCTTTTAGAACTTTTGACTCTTAAGGGAAATCGTTGGTCCAATGTAGCTCGGAGTGATTCGGTATATTTGGGTGCAAGAGAGGACCATCTCTAGCGTAAATGTACCCATCCAGACGTGTTGGAACAACTCATTTGGTCGTACGAGCTGCGGAGTGAAAGTTGCACCACTTTGCAACTTTACACTGCTTGCATCTGGCAACTTTTCCCTCCACTGAAAAGTCATCACCATAGGAAAATGCCTCCAAGATAGCAAAAACTAAGAGAGGTTTTTGTAGATGGTCCCAACATAATCCCATAGCTTTGGATGGAGAGTTTGTAAGCATCACGGTCTCTGAGAAATGGACCTTCAAAGATTGCTTCCTCTTAGCACTTTGGACTCTTAAGGGAAATCGTCGGTCCAATGTAGCTTGGAGTGATTCAACATATTTGGGTGCAAGAGAGGACCATCCCTAGGGTAAACGTACCCATTCGGATGTGTTGGAATAGTTTGTTTGGTTGTACGAGCTGTGGAGTGAAAGTTGCACCACTTTGCAACTTTACACTGCTTGCATCTCGCAACTTTTTCCTCCACTGAAAAGTCATCACCACAGGAAAACACCTCCGAGATAGCAAAAAATGAGAGAGGTTTTTGTAGATGGTCCCAACACAATCCCATAGCCTTGGACAGAGAGTCTGTAAGCATCATGGTCTCTGAGAAATAGACCTTCAAAGATTGTTGCCTTTTAGCACTTTGGACTCTTAAGGGAAATCGCCAGTCCAATGTAGCTCGGAGTGATTCAGCGTGTTTGGGTGCAAGAGAGGAGCATCCCTAGTGTAAATGTACCCATCCAGATGTGTTGGAATAGTAATTTTGGTCGTATGATCTACGGAGTGAAAGTTGCACCACTTTGCAACTTTACACTGCTTGCATCTGACAACTTTTACCTCCATTGAAGAGTCATCACCACAATAAAGCACCTTCGAGATAGCAAAAACCGAGAGAGGTTTTTGTAGATGGTCCTAACACTATCCCATAGCCTCAGACGAAGAGTCTGTAAGCATCACGGTCTCTGAGAAATAGACCTTCAAAGATTGCTTCCTTTTAGCACTTTGGACTCTTGGGAAATCATCAGTCCAATGTAGCTCAGAGTGATTCGGCGTATTTGGGTACAAGATAGAACCATACCTAGCATAAATGTACCCATCCAGACGTGTTGGAATAGTTATGAGCTGTGGAGTGAAAGTTGCACCACTTTGCAACTTTACACTGCTTGCATCTGGCAACTTTTCCCTCCACTGAAAAGTCATCACCACAAGAAAACGCCTCCGAGATGGAAAAAACTGAGAGAGGTTTTTGTAGATGGCCCCAACGCGATCCCATAGCCTCAAACGAAGAGTTTATAAGCATCATGGTCTCCGAGAAATAGACCTTCAAATATTGTTGTCTTTTAGCACCTTGGACTCTTAAGGGAAATCATCGGTCCAATGTAGCTCAGAGTGATTCGGTGTATTTGGGTGCAAGAGAGGACCATCTTTACCATAAACATACCCATCTGAATGTGTTGGAATAGTCAGTTTGGTCGTATGAGCTATGGAGTGAAAGTTGCACCACTTTGCAACTTTACACTGCTTGCATCTGGCATCTTTTTCCTCCACTGAAAAGTCATCACCATAGGAAAATTCCTTCGAGATAGAAAAAATTGAGAGAGGTTTTTGTAGATGGTCCCAACACAATCCCATAGCCTCAGACAGAGATTCTGTAAGCATCACGGTCTCTAAGAAATAGACCTTCAAAGATTGCTACCTTTTAGCACTTTGGACTCTTAAGGGAAATCATCGGTCCAATGTAGCTTGAAGTGATTCGGCGTATTTGAGTGCAAGAGGGGACCATCCCTAGCATAAAAATACCCATCTGGATGTGTTGGAATATTCCATTTTGTCATATGAGCTACGGAGTGAAAGTTGCTCCACTTTGCAACTTTACACTGCTTGCATCTGGCAACTTTTCCCTCCACTGAAAAGTTATCACCACAGGAAAACACCTCTAAGATAGCAAAAACCGAGAGGTTTTTGTAGATGGTCCCAACACGATCGCATAGCCTTGAATGGAGAGTCTGTAAGCATCATGGTCTCTGAGAAATAGACCTTCAAAGATTGCTGCCTTTTAGCACTTTGGACTCTTAAGGTAAATCGCCGGTCCAATGTAGCTCAGAGTGATTCGATATATTTGGGTGCAAGAGAGGACCATCCCTAGCATAGATTTACCCATCTGGACGTGTTGGAAAAGTCTGTTTGGTCGTACGAGCTGCGGAGTGAAAGTTACACCACTTTGCAACTTTACACTGCTTGCATCTAGTCAAATGTTCTCATCCTATGACATAAGTCTTGAATTGCTTTAATCAGTTCTGAAAAGTCATGACCTCTTGATTGGGAGGATTGTAACTTCCCCATTTATTTAGAGAACGAGATGTATGTCTATTGACAATATCAAATAAAACCTCTAGCCAGGGTCTGCTAGTGTAGGGAGAAGCAATGCATGAAATTTTCTTTTTGATTTGGGCTAAATGTGATTAGGACAGGCCCTGACAGGGTTGTATCAAAGCCAAAGAGAGAGATATGTTGAGGAAGAAAATAGAGAAATTATTGTGAAAATGTGCATTAGCATGTCTCATTTTATTTATAGAAGAAAGTACAATGCACAACAATCAAGCAAAAGCTAAAATCCATCTATGAAATAAATTACTCACTATCAAAACTAACCGTCAAATTAAAGAAGAATTTAAGAAGCTATATTTTCATATAACTTCTTCAACTGTATTTAAATTATTGTACAAGGAACATAAAATATTAGAGATGCACTTTCTAAGCAATGTTGTTTTCCTATCGGTTTATGTAAAACATAATTATTGTGGGGATTCTACTTAAGATTCAATTAATCAAGGAAATCAGAAATGTTTTGGAGTTTTTTTCTACCAATGCAATTATTTTCTATACTAGCCATTATGGAGAAGTGGTTTATAAATACAAATTTTCTTTGTGAAAAATACATTGTGATTAAATTATTTGTTTAAAAGTTATGTCTTGCTTTTTATTTTCTAAAAGAATCCATATTTAGATGGTGTTGCAGTCAAATAAACATCTATTTTTCATAGAGCTCACAACTTTTAATAGTATTCTTTTCCTAAATTTCTAGGTCAAAGTGCATGATGATTTCATTTCATGCCTACAAATAATTGAATCTTCTAGTCAACAAATGGACACAACATCTTGGGATGGAATGATTAAAATATGGAACATTGATGAAGGCAGAGGTAGTTAGGCAACAACTTTTGGCTAATCTAAGAAGACACAAATTTCCAATAAGTATATGAAGAATGGTCATATGATATATTATTAGTATTCATATGGGAGTCTAGCCATATTAATTTTTTGAAAAAGGTGAATTTATGTTATATAAAAAAATTGATGGTTACAAATGGACCACCAAATTTACTGAGGAATGGGAAAGTTGACAAAGAAGAAAATCAGATGGTGTAGGGTTAATCAAATGAGTATCTAGTTGTTACTTATGCAATGTGAAATAATTCTTTGAGTTTGAAAGATGTGCAATGCAATGTAATTAGCAATATGAATATAAACTACATAATATTTAACCATTCTTTTTATGCTATTTTACATTGATATTTAACCATTGCTTCAAAGAGTTTAATCATGCACATGAGGAGGAAACTAAATTTTGATTGCCAACTTCTATATATATATCAAATTATCTAATAATCAAGTGTATGTCCATATACAAAAATGGCATCAACGCCAACTCAAACAAAGTTTTACAATATGTGGCATATGCCATCTCAATATCTATTCAAAATTTACATGCCAAAATGTCTATCTCATCCTAAACTACTGGTGGATCATCAAAATGGAGCCTCTTTGAAGCACTCATTGACTCTGAAGGTAGCTACACAAGAAAAAGTCAAACTACAATTGAGATTAGTTATACTATATAATTTAAAATTGAATAATTAACATAAAAATCAATACACGTTGAATTATAATTGAACTCTAAAATTAAAATATTGATTACCTGAAATATTCATCTCTTTGAAGGGTCAGGAGTCCTAGAATATACCCCTCTCAAAGAACTAACCAAACCAACTTTTGTAATGCCAATCTATATATGTTAACAAAAACATGAAATTGATCCAAGTTAGCATAGAATTGTTAGTAATAAGAACATATTTACCAAGCACAAAATAAAATAAACACATACCTCTTTAGGGTGATCTTTCTTTGTATCTCCTTTAGGTGTCGCAACACCTCCTCCTTGAGGTGTTTCAACACCTCCTCCTTCAGGCATTCAAATACCTACTCCTTTGGGTGTTGTGGCACTTATCAACAATGATGTATAGCTCACAACCGCCTATACATAAAAATGACAAGTACATATGAAACTACGAATCTATGTCAATGTATGCATAATCAATAAAAGATATTATAAATTTTAATTCAATCAAATTTGAGTTCAATTACCTTTCCCTTATCCAACACTGTGTCTCCATAGTTTGGAGAGCATCGCACCTCGCTCGCACTAGGTGTTTGCTACAAGCAGAGAGTAAGATAAACATATAAGTTAATATATAATTTCATTATTGACAATTCAAATGACAAGCAAATATACAGTAAAAAAATGTAAATGAGTGAGTGAGAAAATACATATTGCATGCATGTCAAGGAAAAATCAAATGGCCCTAAGGGTGCTATTAGTCACTTGTGTGAGCTCCTCCTTAGACATTAACTGTTAAATAGACCATGTAAATAAATATTAGTACTTGATACTATCTCTTATTAATATTCATTTTTAAAAAAATGCAAGTTATAAATTTACATCTTAAATTTTACCTGTGTAACTACTCCTATGTCCACCTCTCTAGCAGGAGAGGACTTTGTAGGGTGTACTCCACTCCCCTGCATGAGATCTGCTATAATCTCCACATCCTAGATGTCCTAATCAGAAGTGTCTTTTGGATGCTCAGGGGGTTGTACAATAGGACCCAAACATATTTGCTGGCACGTATTGCAAATATGTGGCACACAAATATGTGGACCCGAGGAGGATGATGTAGCAGCACTGGATCCATCACCAAGATCACTAGATTGTGGCTGAGCTACTGAAGAAGCATGGGAAACCAAAAGACCACTCAAAGAGTGAATGGCCTAGATAGTTTGTGTGGCTGCATCCTCCATAATATCTAGATGTTGTATTGGAGGTGGCGGAGGAAGGGGAGGATGAGGAACATGTGGGCACCTAACTACTCTAGCTGCCCCTGGCCTATCATGAGGCATACCTCTACCAACGCCCTGGAAGGGTTTCATGTCAAAGTAATTAACATGATGCCCTAACAAAAAATTAGCATATAATTTTTTAATAAAGTAAAAAGGTACATCAAGATTATTGTTGGGTGGTTTATCAAAAACCATACACCAACGATCCCAAAATTTATCTACTATGCCCCTATGCATGCACCATTTTATAGAAAGTTTTGGCTTGTTAACATTAACTGGCAAACCAGTGTTGGGGTTAATAAATAAAGAGGCTATTTGGGATTTTGATATTTAGAGATCTTTCAAATCATCATAAGACATTCCACGTGCATAATATTGCCTCATGGTTTCTCGCCATGAATGAAATGCATTATGTTGGGTGGAGAGGGTTTCTACATTTGTAATTATTCTTTTCAATGTGGTTGACATACGGGATAATCAAGGGATTTTCCTATAAACATCACAAATTCCCCTCAATTGCTCCAATTTTTCATGAATTAACTCTTCAATTGATGGGTGTGGAGGTGGTGGAGCATTTGGCATTTCGGCATTTTGATTCTCAGCTAGTGGATTTTCATTTTCAACTGGTGGAATTTGTGCATTTTCATTCTCAGTAGTCATAATGCCTAATTAAAGTTAAAAAATAATTAATCTAAAATTACACAGTATAAATGAAACACTATTTAAAATCAAAATCCATTAAAAAAATTCATTTTTTTATCAAAATCTATTTTGAACTCAATTGTTTCATAAAAATTCAATCAAAAACCCTATTTTAAAAAATAATCCACAAAAATTCATTTTTTTATCAAAATCCATTCTCAATTCAATTTTTTCATAAAAATTCAATCAAAAACCCTATTGTGAAAAAAATCCACAAAAACATTCATTTTTTTATCAAAATCTATTCTAAACTCAATTTTTTCACAAAAACTCAATCAAAAACCCTATTTTTAAAAAAAATCAACAAAAAACCATATTGAATAAAATCAAATAAAAATAAAAAAACTTACCTTTCCAAATTGAATTTAGCCTATATCGGATATCCGTTATGCAAAGAATGGATGCACTATGCACCCGCGGGTTCTTCTTAGCCGAATGACTTCAAAAAAGCAATAAAAGTTTTTAATATATGCTTTTTACAAATTGGATATCCGATTTGGATCAGATATCCGATTTGTAAAAGTAGGTTTGGTGTTTGGTATGGTGACACCCAAGCCTACAAAAAGTCAACATGTTCTTTTAGCATTATTTCGGTCGATGAAAGACATGTTTTTTTCCTCATTGCCACTTTTTGGCCCACCATTAACTTGCACATACCCTTACATTTAATTTACTTTAGCTTATTTTAGTTCTATTATTCTCGATTACTTTCTTGCATCTTAGAGTTCTTAGCAATCAGGGTAGAAGTAGTTGCATTGTGTTCTTTATGAAATTCTTAGTTTTTAGTCCATACGGGACGACAACATGCCTCTGGGACTTCAGCGCACCATGTTGTAGTTCGAACTTTGCGCTTTTGTCCTTTGGTTGAAAACTTGTCAGTTTACAATCTAGAAAACCTTTGTGACCTACTCATTCTAATTCTAAAACTCTCGCTTTTTTCTTTGAGGTAGTTTAGTGTAATTCATTCTTTGGGAATCTCTTGAGAACAAAGAGACTCGTGAGCAACAATTCCCCCTTCTCTACAACAACTCAACCCATTTTTCTTGACAACCCACACATATATTGTATGTATATGTTCTATGGTTGAAAGTGTCATATCGCGCGTGTTATAGCAAGAAGTCTTCATGCAGTTTCCCATAACTAACTCCATTGACTTATTTAAACCCTTCTTTTTGACAAATTTTTGGTAGTTCTTTTGGGAATTTTAGTACATGCTTTCATAGTACTGACTATCTCCTTACTCTCAAAATAATAAACTTCATAAACAAATGTGCAAGTTGGTAGATTGTGGACCAAATTCTACCAAACATAATCAATTAGTACTTAAGAATTCATGTTCATGTGAATTTGGATGAATTATGGTATGGCTGAGAAAAAGTTAAAGATGATATGTAATTAAGTGCATGCTTTATTTGATGGACTTTGCTTGGAAGGAAGCATACAAGGAAGAGAATGCACATTTTGATGAACTTTTTGTGGTTATTACATCCAGCCTAAAATTGCTTACAAGAAACTTGTAAGATTGGAAAGAGAGAATATAGTATATGCACTACAAAGGATGAACTTTAAGGGACATTACAAAATAATTTTTCATATGACTACAAGTTGTGGCATTTAGGCTGTTAATTTCTTATAACCCAACTACAGATTAATTGCACAATAAATTCACAGAATAGAATAAAGACAATTTATCTATCTAATTTAAAACAATTAATACATTGGCTTATCTAACAACTAATAACAACGGAAGCAAAAATTAAAAAAATCCAATCACAGATACACAATAACACAAAATTACCTAGGAAACCCCAGTGTGGGGAAAAATCTGCAAATGTTGGATCTTCTATTCATCCTAACAAAAAAAATTCCTTTCGAAAATACAATACAAATTTGCTACAACAATCTTACATATAAAGCCTCAGCTATTTTAAATCATGCAAGAAAAGATACTTTCCTTACATTACTCAACTTTAAATCACATATAAAATCCCTCTCGATCTTATCTCAACTTCCCAAACCCAAAACATTCTATTAATGCAATAAAAATTATGATGTTGCTAAAAATACAACTCGAATTGCTTTAAAGCATATCCAACTCAAGTTTCTTTAAAAAAACTCCACACTCCACCTTTCGAGCTACTAAAAATCAACACTCCCTCTTAGTGATGAAGGTGTTCTGCACAACACCCAACTTATACTTGAAGAATTCAAACTTACTCTTCATCAAGGCCTTGGTGAGGATATCTGCTATTTGTTCATCTATAGGAATGTATTGGAGCTTCATTGTCCCCTTCTCCACACAATCTCTGATGAAGTGGTACTTGACCTCATTGTGCTCTAACTTGTCATGAAACATAGTATTTTCAGAGAGTTTGATACAACTCTAATTATCACAGTAAATGGTTGTAGGACCTAGCTCCTTATCAAAGAGCCCAACTAGAAGTTTTTGAAGCCAGATAACCTGACATGTAGGGGTGAAGCCACAATAGTGGTTTACAATTGAAGTGAGGAAGGAAAACTTACAGAAAATGAATGCATGGAAAAAATATTGATTTTAGGGGTTCGTACGAACATACTAGTTCGACCGAACCCATTAGGGGTTCGCTAGAACCTGGGTTCGAGTGAATCCTTTGAATGCTTTCCTACCAAAAATGCCAACAAAAACCCTTATAAAAGTGGGGTTAGAATGAACCATGGTTTGAATGAACCCTGGTTCAAGCAAACCCCTAGGGGTTCGCTCAAACCCCTAAGGGTTCATTCGAACCCCCCTTATTCCTCATCCCTCCTCTGAGACACAAAAAATCCCTAAATTTTGGCACTTCGGAGCTTAGGTTGATGATGAAAATGGAAGAATCTTCACAAACCCAACTGGAATCAGGTAGTCCTCAGAACAAGCTATCCAACGAATATAATCTTAACATGTTTTGGTTTTATTATGTATTTGTTTTTTTAGTTTTATTAAACATAGGTTTTTCATCGAAAATCAAGGTCTATGTTTTGCACATGTGGAAAAATAGAAGATTATAAAAAAAAATTTGAAAAATATGAGTGCACCAGATATTGAAGTCCTTGTTCCAACAAAAAAAAATGAATTTTGATATATACAAAAAAATTTATGCGTTATACGGTCGTGCTATGTTGAATTGTAATTGGTTTGACTTCAAAACTTGATTAAAGAAAAAATATTCAATAAAAATTGTCTAAGCAAGTGGAAGCACTAGATATTGGAGTTACGAATCTAAATTCGAAAGAATTAGAATTTTATCCTTCATGGAAAAAAATTATACGTTATACGGTCTGTGTCACTTTTTAAAAATGTTGTTTTTTGAAAAAAACCAGTTTTCATGGGAGATGGAAAAAGAAGTGTAAACTGATTCCAAAAATTTTGAAAAAAATATTTTTAGAATCTATAGAAAAAATGTGATGAGACTCTAGTTTGCATTATCTTCAAATTCTTCACGGTTTAGCCGTTGTAGTTGCCCAAATGTGAAGATTTAGTTAAAAATAATAATTTCAGTGTCTAGTTTGGACAAAAATTGTAAACCACTATTGTGGGATCACCCGTAGCCATACTAGTTGCTATATACTCAGCCTCCTTAGAACTCAAAGCAACTGAATTGTCTTTCCTATTATACCAAGAGACTGCTCTTGATCCCAAACTGAAACTGCACCTTGAAGTTCTCTTCTGGTCAACTATCTTGCCTGCCCAATCTACATCGATAAACCCCTCAAGCTTCACTCCATCTTGCTAAACATACTTCAACCCATAATCAATTATTCCTCGAAGATACCTCAAAACATGCTTCGAAGCTATCTAGTGCACACATTTAGGCTCCACCATAAACTGACTAAGAGAGTTCACTACAAAAAAAATGTCTGGTTTGGTGTTGACTATATACAAAAGAGATCCTATCAACTATTTGTATAAAGTCGAGTCCACTGCCTCTGATATGGAAGCATCAATCTTCTTCTAGTTGGTCACAAGTGGCGTGGACATGGGCTTACAGTTCTCCATCCTAAATCACTTCAAGATATCAAGTACAAGTACTTCCCTTGTCCAAGAAATATTTCTCCCTCTTTCTACCACAACTCTAATCCCATAAAGTAGTGCATCAACCCCAAGTCCTTCATCTCAAACTCTCCTACAAGATCTTGCTAATAGTGTGCAATGAGCTCCTTTGACCCTATAATGAACAAGTCATCAACATACAACACCACTATGAGAAGTTTTTCCTTCACCTGAACATAGTATAGGTTTGGTTTTGCCTCACTCTTGATGAAGCCCACACTTTGCAAGTAACTATTAATACATGAATACCATGCCTTGGGAGCTTGCTTGAGCCCATACAATGCTCTTCCCAACTTGAATGCATGAGAATCCCTCCCATGTGCAAAAATCCTTTTGGTTGTTCTATGTAAATCTCTTTCGCAATCACTCTATTGAGGAAGGCCATCTTTACATCCATTTGGTGAATTCTCCAACCCATTTTCTGCTACAGAAATGATAGCTCTTATGGATAAGTACCTAGCTATTGGAGTGAAAGTCTTGTCATAATCGATCCCTTCCTTCTAAAAAACCCCCTTAGCCACAAACTAGGCTTTGAAATTTTCCACACTACCATCTGCAACATGCTTAATCTTAAAAAACCATCTCGAGCCCACCACAAAATTACCTTCTAGTTGTGGTACTACTTCCCACACGATATTCTTCATGATGGAAGAATACTCTTCCACCATAACATCCCTCTATACTTGGTGTTGGGACGCCTCTTGGAAGTTGGAAGGCTCTACTTCAATTAATTCACTCATAAGTGCAACATACTCAGAATAACGTCTAGGAGCCTTTCTCTATTTGAATGAATCCTGTGGATCCCCAACAAATTCCTAGGCCTCTCTTAGTTCCTACTCAGCCGCTCTATTTCTTCTCTTCTTGGTAATAGGAATCTGAGGCTGAGGAATTATTTGTTCCTCCTTCTAATTAGTTTGCTCAGCTTGTTTTCTCTATTCTCTTGCTTGCGTGACTGAAGTTTGAGGAATTTGTACTACCACAACTGTGGGTGATTTCTCCTCCTCATTCATCAAGTTGTTATACTTTTGAAGATACGTCTCTTCCTCAAACTTCACATCTTTGTGAACAATAGTTTTCCTGAAGCTAGGAATGTAAACCTGATAGGCTTTAAAAGTTTTTCTATACCCAACAAGGATACCCTTCTCTACAATAGGTTCGAATTTGGTGAACTCTTCTCCTTCTCCACAGGAATGTGACAATACATAAGGCATCCAAAGATGTGAATGCACTTGAAATCTAGTTTCTTACCAGTGAACACCTCTTTTGGAGTCAATTTTCCCAACACTTTATGAGGGCTCCTATTTTGAAAATATAGAGCTCTATTGCAAGCTTCTACCCATAAGAACCAAGGAAAATCCTAGTCATGAAGCATGGCCTTGGCTGCTCTAACTATAGCCCTATTTTTTTGTTCAACAACCCCATTTTTCTGAGGGTTGTATGGAACTATCAACTCTTTCTTGATACCTTCCTGAGCGCAAAAATATTTGAAGGAATTTGAGGTATACTCGCCTCCATTATCAAACCTCAGTATCTTGATCTTCCTCCTAGTTTGGTTCTCTGTGAGAGCCTTAAACTCTTTCAACCTACTAAAGCCCTTATATTTATTATTCAAAAAATATATCCATGTCTTCCTAGAGAAGTCATCAATGAAAGTAACAAAATACTCATACCCATTAAAGGGTATTGGTGTCATGGGCCCACACACATTTGAGTGCACAAGATCCAAAATCCCTTTGGATCTAGTGTCACTGCTTGGAAAACTAGTCTTGGCATATTTCCCAAGTGCACAACCTTTGCACACCTCATGCTTTTATGTACTCATCTTAGGAAGCCCCATCACTATTTAATTGAGAATATTAAGTGCTCCATGGTGAAGGTGAGCCATCCTCTTGTGTTACAATTCTCCTTGTCCTCTACTATTACTAACCGATGCATGTTCTAGCTCAGACTGTAACCAAAACAAGCTGCCATGCCTGATTCCAATCACTTTTGCAACCTTGGAATCCTTAGGATGAATATAGACTTTTCCCCTTTTAAAGGTCATGATGTAGCCCTTGTCTTCCAAAGTAGAAACAAAGATTAAATGCTTTTTCATGCCAAGGACATACAACACGTCCTCCACCAACAAAATTTCTCCAGACTCCCTTTGAAACTTGATCATGCCAACACTAGTTTCATGGTACTTTGCATTATCTCCCAGTTCAATATAGAAATCCAACTTCTTCTCCTCCAACTTGGCGAAAAATTCTTTGACTCCCATCATGTGGAAAGAATCCCCACTATCAGTATACCATACTCTGTTGGCAGTTGAACTCAAGAGATAGGCAATGAGAGAAAACTCATTGTCAAATCATGATGCAAACTTGTCCACCTTTGTTGTAGCAGCAACTTGCTTCTTCTGCTTGTCCTTATTTTTGTTATTCGGACACTGATTCACATAGTGACCCAACTGATGGTAGCAAATTTTTTTTATCTTGCTTAGATCTTTCTTCTTCCCACTCTTGGAAGAAGAACCTTTCATTTTCTCTTTATTGGACTTCTTCTTACCCTTGCTTGTAAGAGCAATATTTTCTTTGTCTTGACCCTTATTTTTTTGATCTCTTCGATGAGTGCCTTCATGGATCTCCTCCTAAACAAAATCATCCCAAATCCTTTCTTAGTCAAGTAGGAAATCTCTATTGACAACACACTTGACAAAAACTTCCCAGTGCTTTGAGAAACCATTCAAGGCTATATACACCAAATCATCTTCAACAATCATCTCTCTAGCAACAACTAGCTCATCCCTGGCCTGTGTCAGCCTGGACAAGTAAGAGGTCATGCTCTCGCCATTGGACATCTTTGTGTTATGCAATTTGTTTTTGAGCACCATCTTACAACTCTAATAGTCACTTTGATAAAGTTTTGTGAGTGTATCCCACATCTCCTTGGCGATGTCTTTCCTTGATAGATGAGGAATTAGATGATCTCTTACCCCATGAATAATAATCCTCTGAACCTTGGCCTCCTTAACTTCATGCGAATCTAGGGAAATAGGATCATTTATTGGTGGTGTCACCTCTGTACTAGCATAGATCCAAAACTTGTTCTCCTTGAGAACAAATGCAATTTGAACCTTCCACTATAAGAAGTTAGATGCACCCTCAAGCCTATCTTCATATCGAACACTGGTTCTCATAGTCACAAAATAAACTAGAGATGAAATTTTGAATTTTTTTTTGAAATATGCGTAACAAATTTTGGCTTCGTATTTAGAGTTTAGAGCTCTGATACCATGCTAATTTCTTATAACCTAGCTACAAATTAATTGCATAATAAATTCATAGAATATAATCAAGACAATTTATCTATTTGATTTAAAGCAATTAATACATTGGGCTATTTAACAGCTAATAATAGTGGAAGAAAAAATAAGACAAAGCCAATCATAGATAAAAAATAACACAAAATTACCCAAGAAACCCTCGTGTGGGGAAAAACCTACAAATGATGGATCTTCTATTCAGCCTAACAACAAACTTTCCTTTTGAAAATACAATACAAATTTTATACAACAATCTTACATATATAGCCTCATTTGTTTTAAATCAACATGCAAGAAAAAAAACTTTCCTTACATTTCTTAGCTTTAAATCACACATAAAATCACTCTCAATCTTATCTCAACCTCACAAACCTGAAACATTCTAGTAATAAAATAAAAAAATTGTTTTTGTTGAAAATCCAACTCGAATTGCTTTAAAGCATATCCAACTCGAGTTGCGTTAAAGTGTTTTAAAGCACATTCAACTCAAGTTACTTTAAAACAATTCCACACTCCACCTTTCGAGCTACTGAAAAATCAACACAAGCAAGATCAACATAGGAAGTTATTTATGTAGATTGTTCCAGAACATTACCATCAAAAACATTGAAGGTGAAGGAGTGGGGAAAAAGATTTGAAGCATTTCCCATACATATTTCAAGTGGAATATAGATGAAAATTTGATGTGGGAAATGTTACTCAAGTGAAGCTACAATAGTGGTCTAAAATTTGATGGAGGAAGGAAACCTAAGAAAAAATGACCCCATGGTAAAAAAATTGGTTTTAGGGGTTCAATGAACCTACAAGTTCGATTGAACCAAAAAGGGGTTTGATCGAACTAGGGTTCAAGCGAACCTATTAATTACTGGCCCACATTTCCTACCCAAAAAATAAAACGAAAATGCATATTAAAGGGGGTTCGAATGAACCTTGGTTTGCTTGAACACTAGAACCCCCTAGTTTTAGCGAACCCCCCTTTTCCTTGATTTTTGACCTTGTTCACAAAAAAAACCTCAATTTTTACGCTTCAAAGCTCGGGTTGAGGATGAAAATGGAGGAATCTTCAAAAACTCAACTGGAATCAAGTAGTCCTTAGAACGAGCTATCCAATGAATATAATTTAATATGTTTTGGTTTTATTATGTATTTTTTTTTTTAGTTTTATTTAACATAGGTTTTTCATTGAAAATTAAGGTCTCTATTCTGCACATATGGACAAATAGCAGATTATTGAAAAAATTTGAAAAATATGAGTGCACCAAATATTGAAGTCCTTCATCCAATAAAAAAAATGAATTTCAATATATACAAAAAAAGTTATGCGTTATACGATCACACTATGTTTGAATTGTAATGTGTTTGACTTTGAAACTTAATTAAAGAAAAAATATTCAATAAAAAACTATCTAACCAAGTGAAATCACTAGATATCAAAGTTATAAATCTAAATTCAAAAAAATTAGAATTTTATCCTTCATGGAAAAAAAATTGTGTTATATGGTGTGCGCCATTTTTAAAATATGTTGTTTTCTGAAAAAGACCAGTTTCTGTGAGAGATGGAAAAAGAAGTGCAATCTGATTCCAAATTTTTAAAAAAAATATATTTTTAGAATCTACAGACAAAATGTGACGAGACTCTTGTTTGCATCATCTTTAAATTCCTCACAATTTACTCGCTATAGGTGCCTAAATGTGAAGATTTAGTTAAAAATAATAATTTTAGTGTCCAGTTTGGCCAAAAATTGTAAACCACTATTGTGGGATCACCCACTCATAGTGTTAACAAATAAAATTGGACATAAATCAGGTAATAGTATATAGCCTCTAAGATGTTTCTAATATAAGATGGAAAGACAAACATTTTGTGTAAGTTATCATTAATTAGTATTGTGGAGATAATTTTTCGTGTGGTAATTCCATTTTTTTAATAGATTTTGGATTAGAGAATAGAAAAGAGAACCAACATTTACCAATGCACGAGTAAGCAGTTGATGAGGGGCTCAAAAATACTTTCAAATAGTCATTTTATGGTTTAAAAGACTTGTTTATATTATTATTTAACATGACTGGCAGTAGACTATATGCTAATATATTTACTTGTTTTACTTTATGTTTAGCTAATTTGGTAAATATATTAGAGGTAATGCTTTATATTAAATGCATTGCTTTTGTGAGGATATTGATGACTTAATTATGCAATTTTAATCTTTTACTATCATAATTGGTATCCTATTCTTAATGATCTTATTCAGGGTATTTACGATTGATGATTGACAACTTAGTTCAAAGATAAAGATAAAATTCATGTTTAACCACATGAAGACAATCATGCCACTGATCGCCCCAACTAGATGATGAATCATTGAAGTTTCAAATCAGCTCCTTTTAGCCAGTTTAGGAACTTCTCGTCCTAATGTTGATTTGGCATTTTCCCTCTGTCTATTTTCAGTTATGTTTTAGTTTTGTTTTAGTCTTTAGTTAAGATGCCTTGTATCTTGGCAATTAATGCCATGTTTTGAATTCAATAAGGATATAGTTATAAACATCCATGTTTAGGTTTTAGAAAGGAGTTAGATAATTTTTTACTAGAATCTTGTAATGGTTGCACTACTCTGTTCTACGTCCCTATTTTGATCAATTTGAATGAAAATAAGAAGTTAACTCGAATCACTATATTTGAGGTCTCATCAGAGGAAGAGTAGGGCCTTCTCAACCACAGGAATTGACCTTGTGTGGTATTTTTCTAAGTTTATTTTATTTCTGTTAATTGGATATTAAATCTGGAATGTTAATTTTGTTTGAATCATTTTTAGCAATTTTGTTTAATCGCTTTTAAGATTAAGTTCATCATGGTTAGAATGGTTTATTAGATTCATTATAAAGCTTATTGAGTTAATCAAGATTTAGATGTTGTTTGTAGGAATTAAGTTTGGTAATTATTTGTTGAGTTTAAAAGAAGCAATGATGGAAATTTATGGAAAGATGGAATTGAGACTTGTTTGGAATCTATTCATGGAAATTAGTATTTATGTTTTCTAGATTAATCATTATTTCCTTGTAATTTATTTTTGTTCTTTAAAATAACATCTATTTTTTAGTAAATCTTAAGATAGATTTCTTTTGAAGTAAATTAGAATTAAATTTGGATTTCAAATTCTAGATTAAGAATTAAGGCATATGTTAGTCTTTTCCATGAATTAGTCTCAATCAAGTCAAGTGAAGTCAGAAGTAAGTCAAAAGAACTTTAAATTAGGATATAAGATATAATTAATCCTTAAGAATTATTAGTCACTGAAGTTCAACTCCTGAGAGCTCTTGAAAGCTCTTGATGGAGCCAAACCGAAACCAGAAGTCACTATTTATAGTGCAAAATCCCCCAAAAATCCGTGACAAACATCCTTATCGCATATAGCTTTGAGACACACCTGGTTCGATAATTAATTGACTAAATGATGCAAGTTGTGACATCAATGGCCTTTCCCATCAGCAGTGAGTTAAAGTTAGCTAATAAATCAAGATGTACTTAGTTATGATGGAGACAATGTCTCATGATAAGATGTTTCTTGAAATAAAATTCCTATGGAGCTACCACTTAGAAACTCTTATATTTTATATTTGTAAATTCATAGCATATGTTACTATGTTTGTGTTTCAAGAAACAAAGACAAAGTGGAGACCTAACTTCAAAGGCTTTAATGTGTAAGATTCTACGAGGTTTATATGCTTATTAGCTATAGAACAAGGGGCTTCTTTGTTGCCACTGGACTTCACTTTGGTACCACATTTATTTTATAATCAGTATACTTTAAGGCTGAAATTTTGTTAGGAAGATTTGACTAGAATATTATTTATCAAAGATGACAAATAAGATGCTTGATTGTCTGAAATTTTTAGTTTTGTTCTTTTATTGAATACCCATTTTATTAAATTTTATATGTACAATATGCCATGTAGTTGGTTATAAATGTTATATAGTAGATCATAGCTTTAAATTCATGTGTAGAGGTACTATCCATTTTGGTAGATTTTATTTTTTTATTTTTATTATAACACATTTGAGTTGACAAGGGATGAGGGTTTCTCTCTTTATATGATATAGATCTGCATGTAACATAAGTAGATAAATTTATCCTTAATTATGCATTCAAAAAACATGTATGATTAGTTTTACTTTATAAAATATTACTTATATGAAGTACCTCTCTTATATTTATTATTATATATTATATATTATTAAAAAAAAGAATTATTGTAATATTTTTTTAATATATATTATTATTTAAATTAATTTATAAGAACATAACAATTTAATTGATTTAGAGAGGTATTATATCATCAACTGAAGTTCAAATTAAATTTTTAAACTAAACTTGTTATTTAAATTAAATATATATATTTATTATTATATTCAATATTTTAATTTAGGCATAACAGGGCCCTGTCGCTGGCCGGTAGAGTGCAGGTTTGCCAGAAAATTCTGTCATCGTATAATATTTATTACTCTTCAGCTTGGATGTTCAGTAACTATCAAATCTATGAGATCCAAAAAGAGATTAGGAAGTTTCTCTGGTCTGATGGCAAAGGAAAGAACAAAATGCATGCGGTTAAATGGGAATGGTGTCACACTAACAAGCTCCTTGGGGGGCTTGGCCTGAAGGATCTTAAACTCCAGGGGATTGCCCTAGCCGCCAAGTGGATCTTTCACTCTCTTGATGGTGATGATCCCTGGAAGGTCTTGGTTAGAAATAATATTGAAAGGGGTATCCCCAAGAAAGCCAAGTCTTGGAAGAATCTTCCTTTTAATGATCTTGTCCTTGGTGATTTTCCTGTGAATGTGCAAGGATCTGCAGTTTTTAGATCCATCTGGAAAGCTTGGAATTATGTGAAACGTTTTATAACTAACAGGACCTTCCATGATGATGCCCATCTTTACGGTGAAAGGTCCATTTGGTGGAACCTGAATTACTCTAGCAAGCCCCTCACCCTCTCTTAGGGCTGCTCTGCTAGGCAATGGAACAGCAAAGGCATCTCCCAATTGGCTGACTTGTTTGAGCATGACAGATTAATAGACTGGGAGGTTCTCAGTAACAAGTTTGACCTTCCCGGCTCCCAGAAGAAAACTTACAGTTTGATCCGCAAGGCCACCAGAAATCTCCCGACCTCCTGTCAAATTGACTCCCACAGATTTTTAAGCATCAAGTGGCCTGATGGGACCGTTCTTAACAAAATAAAAGCCAAAAACATTTACAATACTATTGGGCACTCTGAGGCCGTTATAGATTACATTAACAAGGTCTGGTACTCTTCTTTAGACACCCGTGCATGGAAGAATTCATTTGAAAATCTCTGGAAAGGGCCTATTGAACCTAAGATAAAATGTTTTTACTGGCTGGTTATTCTTGATAGACTCCCTATTAGAAAAGATTCCCTTGGTACTGATTTTTGTCCCATGTGCAGGTTACCTGAAACTGGTAGACACATTCTTTTTGACTGCATATTTGCTAAAGAGATTTGGCATATGTTTGGCATTATGTATCCTTCTTTCTTTAACATCATTGAGATTATTACCGGGCATATTGTTGGCTTGAAACAAGATTCTAATTTATTTTGGAAAATCCTCTCCTCTGTTATTTTGTGGCAAATCTGGAAATGTAGAAATGAAGAGAGGTTTCAGAATAATCCCAGAATTCTTACTGAGTCTTTTCGAAAACTCATCTACCTAAAAAAAATTTTGTAGGTCCGCACTACTATGCTGATTGAAAAAGAGAAGCTCAAAAGGTTCCTCAAGAATGGCTCCACCACGTTCTTCATATACGAGATGCAAGGTGGATATGCTTGGAGGCAGACTATGGACAATCTGCAGCTATTTGAAAAAATGTGCAAGATCCTGACCCAAGAAGTGAAGAACAACAGGAAAATCAACAAGGAGCAGATCCTCCTGTTGGCTCAGATTCAAGAAACCAAACACATCGTATGGATGGAAGGCGCCTTGGGATGGGTGGCGTGGGTTGATACCATCGAAGACACCTTAAGTTAGTGGCTGCTATGTTTTGTACCAGCTTCTCTTTGCTCTGTGCTTAGATTGTAAATATATTTTTTGTACTGCTGTTACTCTGTGTGCTATTGATGTGAGGCCTTGCCTCTCTTGAGCCGTACTCTTCGTCCCCCGCTGCTGCCTTGGGGCTTATTTTTTGATCTCTCTATATATAATATAAAAAAACATAATATAATGTATAAATATATTATATAATAAAATTATATATTTATATTAACTTATGTTATATATTTAAAATTTATATATTTGTTATTTAGGTTATAAATAGAATTTATATTATATTTATATTTGATTATATATTCTAGATATATAATATATAAAAGGGAAGACAAATATAAACAAAAAATATAGAGATTAAGAAAAGGAGGAGGATAAAGAAAGAAAAAGGAAAATAGAGAACATGAGAGACAGGGGATGGGAGACAAATATAGTGAAACAAGGAGAGAGAAAGAGAGGTGGAGAGAGAATGAAAGAGAGAAAGATAAGAGAGAGATAAGATAGAGGAGAGGAGAGAGGAAATAATCCTCTCTCCCTCCCTCACTCTATATCCCCCTCACTCTATCTCTCCCCATCTCTCTCTCTCCCACTTCCTCCCTATCTTGGCTATCTATCTCTCTACCTCTATTTCTCTCACTTTCTCTTCTCATGTATCTCTATCTCTCTCTCTTTCTCTTCCTATACATACAAAATACATTATCACTAGTGTTGGCAATAAAATATAAGATTATGCATACACATGATTGATAATGGTATCTATTAGTTTCTTGTATTTTTCATGAGCATTCTATGAGTCAAGGACTACACCAAAAACTATTATAACTTGGATTGTCTCCACTGACTTGCTAGGAAGACTTATTGGACAATGTGATTTCTATCCTTTGTCTCACTCACAACTTCTAAGGAGTATCCAAGAACTTGTTGCATCAGTCGATCAAGTTAGTGGTTTCTATTTCCTTTCATTTTTATGTTTTTCACTGATAATAGTAGGTTGGGTTTGTTTGTTTTTATATCAGTATTTAACGGTCTTGCAATTTTGATATAGAAAAGCTCACAAAAGTAGGTGGTACATCAAGTGTTTCCCAAAATCATTGTGTATAGTTTAGTTAACCCTTCATTGGCCCCTTCACTTGCCATGGTATGCCATTGTCAACTAATTATCGGATTTTGTATACCATCATAGAGATAGGAAGATAGAGGGGGGAGATAAAGATAGAGGTAGAGATGAAGATAGAGGGAAAGAAACAGATAGAGGGAGAGATAGAGATATAGATATAAGGATGGAGGAAGCAGGAGAAGGAGAGATAGAGAGATAGAGATATAAGGAGATATAAAGAAAGGGGGAGAGAGAAACAAAGACAGAGACAAATAGAGAGAAGTAGAGATACAAATAGATATGGAGAAAGGGGGAGAGAAATATGAGATAGAGAAAGAACGAGATATGGGAAGAGAAAGAGAGAGGTAGAGATAAAGAGATAGATAGGAGGAATAGGGAGGGAGTGAGAGAGGGAGAGATGAGGAGATATAGAGATGGACAAAGAGAAAGAGAGAGAGATATGTAGAGGGACAAAGAGAGACAAGAGAGAGGGAGCAAGAGAATAAGAGGTGGGAGAGGGAGAGACAACCTTCCTCTCTATCTATTTGCATATACCTATCTCCCTCTCTATCTCTCTCTAACTCATACACATGTACACTCCCTATCTCTCCCTCCTTATCTTTATCTCTATTTTTCCCTCTCTCTCTCCCTCTCTCTATACCTCTCTCTATTACTTGTCTCTATCACCATATCTCTCTATATCTCCATCTCTCCCCTATCTCTCCCTCTCTCCCCCCCTCTTCTCTCTCTACCTCCTCTACCTATCTCTCTCCCTCTCCTTCCCCTTCTCCATCTCTATCTCCATATTCCTCTCTATCTCTATCTCATTACCTCTCTAATGTC
This sequence comes from Sequoia sempervirens, assembly GCA_007258455.2. Taxonomy (NCBI): domain Eukaryota; kingdom Viridiplantae; phylum Streptophyta; class Pinopsida; order Cupressales; family Cupressaceae; genus Sequoia; species Sequoia sempervirens. The sequence continues at coordinate 421,837,914 of VDFB02105785.1, forward strand.
TCAATCTCTTCATTTTTCTATTCATATCTCTCCCACACTCCCTATTGCAAACATGACATGAGCCTATTTGTTATGGATCCTAATTGTCTTCCTGATTCAAAGGTTTTATTTCAATCATGTTTGGATCCCTATAAGTGGATGCATAGTTGATTTGAAGCTATCACTTCTCCATTGAGACCTTTGTTGCACAAAAAAAATATTTTCTAAATGACTTGCCAATTGACCTCATATTTTGCACAAATGTATGCAAAAAATAGACCACCATTTTCCCTAAATAACCTTCACACCTCTTCGACATACCCAAGATGTGATTGCTAGTTAAAAATAAAATGTTATGATAATGACTTTCTAGAAGAAGAATTGAAAATAGTCTTAAATTAAGTGCAAATAAAAAGGCGTGGGAATCCAGTGCAACATGGAGAAGAAATTGTCATATTTGTCATTGTTAAACATATAAGTAAAAAGGCGTGGGAATCAAGTGCAACATGGAGAAGAAATTGTCATATTTGTCATTATTACACATATAAGTCAGGCTGCAATAGGGCCAAGAAGAAGTGAGGTCATTTTTGGATATGACTTTTTCTTGATCTTGTCGCCTTGTATTCTATTTTTGTATTTTATCTATTTTTCTGATAATACCCCATTGAAAGTTCTTATAAATTTGGGTTCATAAGTTTTCAGCACACAGCTGTGGCCATTATTGGAAGCATTTAAGAAAATATCAGCTGAAGAAGGTGGGAGCGTTGCTTTTCAGAGGATTTCCGCTGAAAACTGCATCAGATTTCAACGCGGTTATGGAGGCATTTGGTTGGGAAGAAAAGGCATATTTGGGAGCAGCTTCAAGAACAAGGGTTGAGGGAAGAGTTTTTACTGCAAATGAAGCTCCTCTCCATAAACCCATCAAATTCCACCATGAGATGGCCTTGGTATGTTTCTACCCCTAATAAAAACATCCATCTTCAGTATATATTTGTTTTTTTTTGCAATATATTCATGAAATATCTTTTTAGTGAATCAACTGAGTAGTTTGATTACAGAATTAGATCCATATACCCACCGTACTCCATCAGAAGTTAATGTTAAAGTCGTGACAGTCATAGTGAATTGTGAAGAAGTGTTCTGTTTCTTAGACCGTCAGTTGTGAACTACTGTTAGACCGTCAGTTGAATTGGGTTTTAACATCGTTTTCTTCTTGTTAGAATTTCCACATATTGTCAAAGTATTTTTCATTTTCTTATATTTGTTTATATCTTAAATAAAGCAGCAATCAATTTGTCTTTTTAAATGAGATGTTCAATTTTAATAAAATTAAAAAATAGCATTCTTTGTGTATTATCTTTTTAATTATATTTTTGTCTTTTTGTTGACGTAGTTTGAGGACTTTCCAACCAAATTAGCTTTTTTCTATGAGATAGCTCCACCGGATGGAGGGCAAACTGCCATTTCGTTGAGTCATAAGATTACTGAAAGAATAGAAGAGAAATGCCCTGAATTTGTAAGCAAGATCAAAAAAGAAGGGTTGATTTATTCAACCATTATACCTGCAGAAGATGACCCTAACAATTTATTAAGAGGTTGGCAAACCTTGTACAAAACCAAGGATTAGGAAGAAGGAGAAAGAAAGTAAGAATTACATTAAATTTTGACATTTAGCACATAACTTTTTGAGAAAATTTTATTGAAAATTAATGCAATACATATCTATGAATTTGTTTTTAGGGCTATAGCTTCTGGGTTAAAAATACCAAAGTTGAGTTGGGATGGGAACAAGATGATCTTTCAGACAAAAGCCATTGTTTCTATCAGAAAAGTAGATGGGGATAAGAAAACGTGGTTCAATCTATTATTATTTAATGATCTAGAGGATGCCCCTTTGCTAGGAGATGGTTCTATAATTCCTAAAGATGTCATTGAATCATGCCTCCAAATTGTTGATGAGGAGGCTATTGAAGTGAAATGGGAAGTTGGTGATGTGGTTGTGATAGACAATAGGTTTGTAATGCATGCAAGAAGGCCCTCTCAACCACCTAGAAGAATACTTGCTGCCTTCTGCAAGTAAAGCTATTCTTGTTTGCTTCAATTAGACTATATTTGTGTTCCTTATGTTGTTATAGATGGAATCTCTCTAAGAAATTTCTTACGTTTATTTTTATTGCTTTATCAACCCTTTAATATTGGGTTTGTCTAGAGACAAGTTAAACTTTGAACCCTATATTTTTTTCAATATAATGGATTTTGATGTGTTAAATCTTTTATGCACTATTAATAGGATATTATTGATTAGATTGTATAAAGTGTACATACTTATATAAAGAGAGTAAAATTTGGAGTGATATAGCAAAGTTAGTAGAGTTGTTTGACTATAATGGTAGTTGATAACATCTAATCATTGAATTTTATAATTTTAAAAAACTAATGTTTATGTCTTTCATAATAAACCAAATGTGTTTTAACAAAGACCGATACATGGATAGTTTAAATTGGTCTACATTTTTGTAAGTAAAGCATAGAATTTGACAAGTAAGAGGTGACTATTTGGTTGAAGATTCTATGTCCACATATTATTAATGTAGTGGTTTATAACATTATTATTGAAAAGGTTGGAACAATGTTCTATTTTAAATAAAATTTCATTGTTGAGTGCACATGTTAAAATTGTTGAAGCCATATATTTCATTTCATGTTTTGATACAATTTGTTTTATAATTAATAACAATATTATAAATATTGGCTAACAAACTCTAAACTTAGTCACCGATTAACAACTAAAATTGAATATATGCATTGCATGTCAACCATGCAAAATTGAATAGTACTTTTTCCATCCAATAGAACTAGATATTATTTCATACAGTAAAGACTTGCTCAAGAAATGGTCATATCATTATTTGTAATGTATGCATTTGCAATCTAGTTTAATGCTCAAAAGTAGAGTAATAAAATCTACAAAGGTTTGTTATTTTCATTTAGTATAAGTTATAAAAAATATCTTCTAATTAGAATCTCTTTGAGTTGGATGGTGAGATGAGATCTTGGGTTTTGACTATGGTGGAAAAAAAAGGTCTTTTGAGGTATGCTTTCTTTATCACACATTGGCAAATCCCCATTTAAAAGACATCAATTATATGGAAGGGGCTATAAGTTGAAAAAAAGAGAAGTTATCATCACCTACCTCTATTGAGTGTTGATGGAAAGCTTGTAACAAAAGTTTAATGAGCAAGTACAACTTCATACTTAGCTCTTAGTTCTAATGCTTAGTTTTTTGTCATTTTATTTGACATTTACATATCCTTCATTATTAAGTCTTGTCCTTTGTCATCCAAATATCCCAGGGGACAAGGTATGTACACCTTGCATTTTAAGCACAATTAGATGCCTCTTACATATTTGGAGTATGATACATAGTCTCATATAGTATAGGCTTAGAGACTTGGAGAGGACCCAATAGTTGTGCACCTTAACATTGTACCTTTTAAAATCATATGTTATAATTTTCAATGTTGCTCAATTTTTTATAATAGCTCACATGGAAAATTCAATTCTTAAATCTAAGGTTTACGTGACCCACATCAATCAAATATGATGCTATATCAATATGCTTTTATTGAGGTGTCATAAAAGACACCCCAATATTAAGTCTTGTCCTTTGTCATCCAAATATCCCAGGGGACAAGGTATGTACACCTTGCATTTTAAGCACAATTAGATGCCTCTTACATATTTGGAGTATGATACATAGTCTCATATGGTATAGGCTTAGAGACTTGGAGAGGACCCAATAGTTGTGCACCTTAACATTGTACCTTTTAAAATCATATGTTATAATTTTCAATGATGCTCAATTTTTTATAATAGCTCACATGGAAAATTCAATTCTTAAATCTAAGGTTTACGTGACCCACATCAATCAAATATGATGCTATATCAATATGCTTTTATTGAGGTGTCATAAAAGACACCTCGAAAAAGATTAGACCTATAATTATACATATTGAAAGTCAAGTTTTGTTCGTACACCCATCTGACATCACATGATTTTTTATTTTTTGAATGAATTAACTAACATATTTCATTCAATTATTAGTAATAATTGTCAACACTAACAATTTTGAAGTCACAACTAATAGTACTATTCTACTAAAATTAATAATCTTAAAATCAACAAATGTTATCTCAAGTATTAGAACACATTCCGATATTGAATATTTTTCCTTATAAACCCATCATATAAATCACTCACCATAACAAACTTTACTTTATCTTACCTTCTATAGAAATCCTATTTTCATAGTATGCAAGCTAATAATATAAGTAAATAAAAATTTAATAAAGATGGCATTACATTCCATGAAAACTTGTCCAAAACACCCTAGTTAATTAGGATGATCAAATAAATGTATAAGCATTCAATGTTTTATAAGGTTACAATCAATTTTTGGTACCTTATAATAGGTGGGTAGAGAAAAAATTATGTGACAACCTTTAGTTTGCACAACATACCTCTCAACATTAGAACATATTTTCTCACGACCAACCTAGGTATATTTGCTTCTACCATAGCAACTAATGTGCCATCCACTCTACAATCTCACAAAACTTGTTGTTTGGTTGATATTTTGTTGTGATTTCCACACCTATGATTTCATAGTACAAATAGCATATTGGGAAAAGGGTGTACATGAAGTTTCTACAAAATCAGAGGAAAATTAAAATGAAAATCTTCCAAGTACACATTATTTTTTCTTTATTGTGATAGATTAAATTAATACTAGTATATTTATCTTTTAAATTTTCTATTTAAAAACAATGATAGATATCATTCAAGATGCTTATCTTTTAATAGATTTGTGATTTCAATAGATATGTATACTAGTTTTATTTACTAAAGAGTAATTTTATTTTAATTTCATAATTATTTTATTTATTTAGAAGTAATTTTATTTTAACTTCATAGATATTTTATTTATTTAGAATTTATTTTATTTTACTTAAGAATTATTTTCTTTAACATAAAGGGGGTAAAAATTTTATTAAATCAAGGAAACGTTACAAAGCAAGAGCATTAAATGGCCCTATCAAGTTCAACCAAGTGATCCAATTGACAAGATAAATCTGGGGGTAGTTGGCCCTGATCCACCAAATTCCAATCATGCATATGATCAGAAGCCCATTTAGCCAAGCAATCAACAACACCATTCCATTCACGGGGAATATGATTGAAAGTAATATGCTCCAGAGAGGCACAGAGAGTGAGAATTTGTTCAACAATCAAAGCCAACTGCCAACTCACATTATCCATAAACCGCCTTTTCAGTAAGTTCACCACAACCTGGGAATCAGACTCACATATGATCCTTCGCCATCCCAACTGACTGCCCCGCTCCACAGCTAATAAAATGGCCTGAGCCTCCATAAGATTATTCGTATGAAGACCCTTATACACAAAGAAAATAAACTAAACATCTCTTGAGCTATCACGGTCCACACCCCCAATGCCAGCATGACCTAGATTTCCACAAGAAGAGCCATCTGAGTTGATTTTTAGGACTCCAAAGGGAGGAGGGGTCCATCTTCCAGCCCTATTCACCTTCGGGGTAGGATGTTTGCATCTGTTGCGCATGAGTTATCGTTGCGGAGGAGGAAGATGAAGACGATTACAACAACGAACATCCTGAGGGTCCACCAGCATAGTCATATCACACTTAGCCGCAATAGTTTCTCCTAAGGAGTGTAAAATTTTCCTCTAAAGGTGAGGAGCCATCAACCTCTAATCCTGAAAGATCTGCCTATTCCTCTCCAACCATAGGTTCTAGATAATAAAGGAAGGCCCAAGATCCCAAGCAGCCTGAAGAAAGGAGGTAGAAACAGGGGCCCTGCCCCACCGTTCCCCAAATTCCACCAAAGAGGAAACATGCCAACAGGCCATATTCCACACCCTCAACCAGAAGTGCCAAATCTCCCTAGCATAGGAGCATTGGAAGAAGATATGGGAGACACTCTCTTCACAGCCATGACACAAAACACACATAGAGGGGCCTTGGAAACCACGCTTGCATAAATTATCCCAAGTAAGACACCCATTTTGAGCCACTAACCACATAAAGAAGTTGCACTTGGGGCATGACAACTTGTGCCAAACTTGCTTCCACCAAGAGACCTCAATGTCCCCAAACAACTGCCTACCAATCTGCTTATAACCGGCAACCACGGAGTACTTTCCAAACAAGTCTGAACCATCCCAAGCCAAGACATTAGGTCCTCTCAAAGAATTACAAGCACGGGAAGCCAGAAGTTGGGAAAGCTCGCGCCTATCCCCCTCAGACCCTCCTGGTGGCCACTCAGAATTATTTTCTTTATATTTATGTAAATATTTTTAATTTTATTAAAATATATGTCAACTCTTTAATATTTTCTTGTTAAAATGCCCATACCATTACACTCCATCCTTTGTTGTCATTATAGTAATGTCTTTCAACATAATAATAATTTTCAATTATAAAGGGCATTGATGAAAATACATGCAAATAGATAATGTCAACAATAATTATGGTTGGGAAGTACAATGAGTAATAAAATTTCACTGTCCATAATGTTCACTTGAAGATTTCTAGATTGGACTATGTGAACATTTTTTTCCATCAATATTTTAAATCACGCCCCATAAGCCCTCATTAGAATAAACAAACAAGAGAAAAGAATTGTCTTTTAAGAACTTTCATAAAATGACACCCAATGAATATTCAGCCAAGCAACAACCAAATATTATCAATTTCCATATTCAAAATTGATCCTGTCATGCTTGTGCTAATTATGTTCAGCTGGTCCTGTCCCATGACTTTATTGATTAGCTCTGGAGATCCATAACTCTGTACAAAATAATTTGTTGTTACTCATTTGTTTTTTATCTTCAATTGATGCAGTGCATGCTCAATAAAAACATGTATTGTGAGTTTTGGGGATTGAATTCTTATTATAGTACTCTGCAATTACTTGCTCAACCTATGTAGCTTCCTTTTTCTCTCAAATGAGACAAATCAATCATAGGATATTATTTTGCAGAATAATATCTATTTGAAATACATCTGTGCTAATTTATTTTCGCAGTTGTTTTTCTATGGGAGAGTTCATTAACAAATCCACTAATCTGCATAAGATAGGATTTTAATAGATATTTAAGAAAAAAAATTGCATACAGAAGAAGTTCACCCATTAGCAGTGAATAGGCTTTTCATAGATATTCTATGAATTCTTAGGAAATATCAGTATAGTAAAATGTACCCATCTACATTGAAAAGGCTTCTTTTGTAAATTTTGTTCAATTCATAAAATATATCTGCAAACATAAATTCATGCATCTACTTGGAATAGACATTTTGTTTACAAGGTATTTCTCATTTCAGGAAGATTATCAGAGCATAGAACAAAGTTTGTAGTGTCGAAGAAGGATGTTGATGTTGTGCAATCAACATTGACAAAATATTTGCTGCACTAAAAAGTAAGAAAAAGAAGAGCAGCAGTAAGAAAAAGGACAATAAGAAAGAGATTGAAAAGGACAAAATTTTTGACAAAGGCTATATAGTATCTGTCAAAACCTGGGCTGATTGTGAGCATGATAATGATGATTACTATGCCACTGCCCTACCCCTGCTTGGGGTAAAGATAAGTCCCAAGAAAAAATTATTCTGACGAGGAGATACTTTTCACCTATTTCAGTTCTCTCTATATAGGAAATAAAATAATAACTATTATTTTTCATTCATAACTGAACTGTAGCACCCACACAATAATTAGGGCTTGGAATTGTTTATTTTCTGTGTTTTTTATGGATAAATTATAACCCAACCACCATTGGATGTTTTTTGTCTGTCTTTATCTAAGAAATTAGAATGCTTTTGTTCACCAAGCATCATCAGAAAACACCACTGGGGAATTTCGTGCTTCTTGTTTTCATATGTAGATCTTTCTGTTCATATTTATTTGGGAGAAGGCGAGGGTAACGTTCTATAGTTTGGAAGGCTTTAGGAGAAGTTTAAGGAACTGAACATAGATTACAGGTATATTATCTAGTACAAAAATATGTATTGTGGGCTAATTCTACAGAAATAAACATTAATTCTTAGGCAGATGAAAGTAGTTTTGGGCTCGTATTCCCTCTTAAAATACCTTTTCCACTGCATTACCATTTTCCTGATTCTGTTCTCTCAATCTATGTAATTAGAAGGCTCCATGACAACTGCTTTTATCTGAGATTTCACAGTTGGACATCTTGATTTGGGTGAGATTTATTATAATCCAGGGATGCAATATCTCTTCCTTCCCTTTTCAGTTGCCCCATCTCCCCACAAGTAATGAAGGAACCAGTGACCATCTGCATTGGAATCACCTATGACAAAGAGTGCATTGAGAGATGGTTTGAGGAGGGTCATTTGACATTCCCATCTACAATGCAGGCTTTGGAGTCTTGGACACGCTGGACCTCCCAATTCACACACTGGCGAGACTCATCCAAGCTTCGTGCTCCTCCAATTCAGGGATACCACAACATTTCCTCAAAGAACCCAAATGAGAAACAGTGGAGCAGATGCTGCTCAACATTAGAAATACTCCTGCCCACCACAGAAATCTGAGAAGCCTAGCTGATTTGGCTAGGAAAAGTGAGAGGAACAGGGCCTTTATAGCTGAATCAGGAGGCCCATCAGTGCTAGTTTTTATCTTATGCGAAACAAAAGTTATGTGTTGGGAAAAAGGCTTAGCAATATTGTTGAGTCTCCCCATCCACGAAGCCAAGGAAGAATGTATGAGTTCCCTAAAAAGCCCAGCAATCATGGATACCATATGCTGGCTTTGTGGTGGTGTGGAGCCTGATCAGTCTCCAAGTGGGAGATTGTTGGTATGTGGCGACTGATCATGCTATACTGTATAGCCCATGGTATACTGTACACCCTGGCCCCCCGAAAAAGGGAAAAATCACCGAAAAAGGGAAAAATCAATGAAAAAGGAAAAATCCGATTTTGTAGAACCCGAAAATCTGGAAGCTTCTAAGCTTGGTAAAAAGGGGTTCGGATGGGTATTACTGTATGATGAAAAACGCGATTATTCGTAAAGATTGTAAAAGGTTTTACACTGGATAATAAAAGTGTTGGATGGCTGCGGTTTGGTGGATGTAGCCCAGAATTGGGTGAACCATGTTAAATTCTGTGTTATGATTTATTCTGTGAATGTTTAGTTTCTCTGTTTTTGTTTATTAAATCTGCATTTAATTGTTAGATCTGCTATCTCTAACCCTAACAGGCTTTTTAGCAGATGAAGCTTGGATGCTAGCCGCGATGCAGCCCAAGTCCTCTATGCTCTATGGGCTTGTAAGTGCAAATCTAGACTTCAAAGCTTTTTTCAGCTTAACGAAGAGACCTGTCATGATTTGAATTTGCTGAACCGAGATGAATGTCTATCAACCACCAAAACTACCATATAAATAATGTTCGCTATCAGCACTGTGAGGAGAAACATAATGGAAGGCAGTTGAAGCACGCTTAACCTGATCGAGATCCTTCCCAAGAAAACTCAAAAAGGACTAGAAATCTCTTTCACTGTTAGAAATCCTGTGCCAAACTGCAAACGGCAGAGCCTCTGTCTGTGGTCATCCATTCAGAATCCCTGTTCTTGTCCAGAAAATTGCAAGGGTTTCAGAGGTGGGCACAAAGACTGCCCACTGCAGCCCTACGAGATACCTTCAAGAAATACAAAAACCCATCAGTGGTTAAGGATATAGAGGAAGCAGGGGGTTATTTTAATTTAAGCGTCATGCTGCAAATATGGTGTAGAGCAAGCACTAGACAAGAAGCAAAGGAGATTCGCAGATCTCAGAAAGGGAGATCGTAGATAAGCTCATCCAATGGACGCATTAGAGGATTGGCAGACTGTAACATATAGCTGAGTCCGTGTTGTGGGGCAACACCAATTCTTTGATTCGAACTAGCGACCAACAAACCACAATCAAATAACAGACATAATTTTTGCAGTTATATCCAGAACCTCTTCTCACGCCCAATGAAATACTTTTAATCTATGTGAAAAGTAAAGCTTACAAAATAATATTGTATACATACCATGCTTCTCCTCTATTTCCACCGGCCTTTTCTCTTTGGCAACAACAAAGATTGTCTCCGCAAGCAGAACTCTGCAAGCAATTGCACTTTAGGTGTGTTGCCGGTACGTTGAACAATTGTATGGGGTGATCCCATAATAGTGGTTTACAATTTTTGGCCAAACTGGACACTGAAATTATTATTTTTAACTAAATCTTCACATTCGGGCACCTATAGCGGCTAAACCATGAGGAATTTGAAGATGGTGCAAACTAGAGTCTCATCAAATTTCGTTTGTAGATTCTAAAACTATTTTTTTCAAAAAATTTGGAATCAAATTGCACTTTTTTTCCATCTCCCATGAAAATTGATTTTTTCTAAAACAACATTTTTAAAAGTGACGCCAATCAGATAACACATAAATTTTTCCATAAAAGATAAAATTATAATTCTTTCAAATTGATTTAACTTTAATATCTAGTGCTTCCACATGGTTTAGATAGTCTTTTATTTAATATTTTTCCTTAATCAAGTTTCAAAGTCAAGCAATTATAATTAGACATAGTGCGACCGTATAAGCGTAACTTTTTGTATATGTCAAAATTTAATTTAATTTTTTTGTTGGATCAAGGACTTCAATATCCTGCACTCTATATTTTCAATTTTTTTTTGATAATCTTCTATTTTCCACATGTGAAGAACAAAGAAATTCATTTCGATGAAAACCTATGTTTAATAAAATCAGTAAAAAAAATATATTAAAACCAAGAATACATAATCATTTGAAATAAATTTTAAATTAATTCATTTGATCCCCAAAAGCTAAATCAAAAGTTATTTTAATCAAGATTTTGATAGGTGTAAAGGAGACGCATTTATAGGTATGGTTTAAAACTAGCAAGGTTCTATCCAAGGGGGTTTGATCTAAGGTGATTTGATCAAACCCTCTTCAATTGGAATCCTTAAAATGGAAATTTTTAAGGCTTAAATCATTATATTTTCTAAAAATATGTGATTTCAGCTAAAATTCGTTCCTCTCAGGAATTGTAAACCACTATTGTGATAGCACCGTATGGTTGTATTAGAGTTTGTGTAGACATATTAGTTGAAATAGAAAACTGTGTATTTAACCTAAAAAAAACAGCGCATGAAATAAATAAAATTCAAACGAATATTTGCTCCATTTGATTTTGTGTATACTTATATATATATTTAATTACATTTACTACTAATTTTGGTCAATTTAGGCCATTCAACAAATGATGTTGTTCATGCAATAAAGATCTCAATGGAAAAGCTATAAATTCAAATCAACTATGCATCCACTTACAAGGATTCAAACATGATTGAAAATAAACCTTTGAATTAGGAAGATAATCAGGTTAGTAGGCTCATGTTATGTTTGCAATAAGAAGGGAGGGATAGAGAGAGGGAATATTGGTAAGGGGCTAATTTCAAACATTTACAAATTTATAAAATGTCACTATAAATAAACATTTCATGGCAAAATTTTGCTCAAAAATATTTTTTTCCTTCATCCTACTAAATCATCCTTGTATCTTGTTATGTCATCCCCATGCAATTTGATCAATGTACAAAACAAATTAATAAGTGGTTAATATTAGACATGCACAATTTATTTTTTATGAATAAGTATCTAGATTATCATTTATAAAATAATATTATACATGTTCACAAAAAAGAGGGGGTGGATATAAAACCACACCCCTAGTGTCCATATAAGGTGAATCCTAGAGCATAAAACATACAAACAAATACAAAGCTACTAAGCAACTAATGTATTAGCAAAAAGGGGAGGAGGAGAATCCTAGTCATCTAATTTTCTCCATACATCAACGAGTCCCAATCATCCATCATCATCATTATATATAACAAAGTTTCAATTTTCGAATCTTTAAACAACTTATTTTTTTCATCTTGCTATCTCATCCTCAAATATTGCTACATCATTTTTTTACAATTTGATAAAACTACAAAAGAAATTGGTAAGGAGTTAATATTAGACATTACAAATTTATAAAATATTCTTTATAAATAAATCTCAAGAGACAAGAATGAAAAATTAAATTTGATAAATCCCTTGATGGAATATCACAAACAATTGTTGACGAGGAGAACAAATCTATCAAGATATCTTACTAGTGCAATAAAGTATTGAACAACTTTCAATCAACTTTTTCAAATTATTAAATCATACTCCAATAATAAAAATTAAATTGCCAATGAATCTAATTGTTGGTAAAGGGTTAATATTAGGCATTCAAAATTTTGTAAAATGTCATCATAAATAACCATTTCTTTGAAAAGTTTCATTTTTGCAATCTTGTGGCACCTTTTTTTTCTTTCATTTTGTTACATAACCTTCATATGTTGTTACATTATCCTTGTGCAACTTGATCAAACTACAACAAAAATTGGTAAAGAGCTAGTGTTAGACATTCAAAAGTTTGTAAAATGTCATCATAAATAAGCATTCATTGACAAAGTTTAAACTCTAAAGCAACAATTACAATGAAACTATCAATTAATTTGATTGTTGATAAAAGATTACTACTAGAAATTAAAAAAATTATAAAATGTCATCATAAATAAATATTTTTTTGACAAAAAAGTCATCCTTTCTATATTTTCCTTACATAACCTAATCAAACCAAAAAAATGATTAAAAAAACTAATATTAGATATTTGAAAAATGTAAAAAATTATTTTAATTAATATATATTTTAAAAGAAGATTTTACACTATTTAACTTTTATTTTTATATAGGCCAAAGATAAGAGCCATCAAATTGCTTCCTTTCTTTGGTGCAGCTTAGCATGTACACTATAAAAATTAACCACCAAATAAAACATGTAAGTCAATTTTGTTAGCTTTAACTTCAAGATGATCATTCCTTTTAACAACAATTTTATGCTTAGTTTTCTATTTGTTGTCTTATGCCCTCATTTCACCTACTTATTATTGTTAATATATAACATGATGTTCATTTTTGTGCCTATTGTCTAATATTTTTAATAAAATCAAAGTTTTCAAAATATATATTAAAAAATATTAATGTGGTTAATTTTTCACCATGGTGAATTCATTGGCCATGAATTTTACTTGGCATTGAATTTTGGGTGGATGATAAATTTTCCATGGTGGTGGTGAATTTTCCATCAGATGAATTTTCCTAGAGCCCTTCATGACTACATGTCATCATTAGTTCATGAGATGGATATCTAGTTTTAGAATTAGAATTTGAATTTGAACTTTTTTCTATGAACATATGGATTAAAAATTATCCTTATATTTAAAGTTGAACTTAAAAATATTTAAATTTAAAAAATATGTATTTTTCAAGATTTTATTAAATAAAATGCTATACTAATGAATGTTTAGAAAAGGGATTTAAAACATTTTAAAACTAGCAATTGCACCTAGGTGTGCAATGGGTACGCCGAGTAGTTGTGGAAAGGAAATTAGGAAATTTTTTGGTCTATGGTTTGTCAATAAAGTATTTTATTTCCACAAAGCATTTCCAAATGACCATAAACAGGTATTTTTTATATTATATATAGAGAGATCAAAAAATAAGCCCCAATGTAGCAGCGAGGGACGAAGAGTACGGCTCAAGAGAGGCAAGGCCTCACATCAAGAGCACACAGAGTAAAGCAATACAAAAAATATATATACAATCTAAGCACAGAGCAAAGAGAAGCTGGTACAAAACATAGCAGCCACTAAACAGGTATTGATAAAAATAAATATACTTTATTAAAAAAAATATCCAAATGACCATAAAAGCGATTGATAAAAATAAATATGCATTGGTCTATGGTTTACCATAAAGAGAGATTGATAAAAATAAATATGTTTTATTAAAAAAATGATATATATTCCTACTATCTCCGTTAATTAAATAAGATTTATTTTGTATATATATTAAGTTTTTTTTAATGATTACAATTTTTTATTAACTTATTATTATAATAATTATGTCATTATAATTATTATAAATCTATAACAAATCAAAAAAATAATAATCATAAATCTATAATTATAATTATATTATATTATATATTATTTTAATTTTATTTATCTTGTATCATATTATATTTATAATTATTTGATTTTTATTATAATTTAAAAATATTATAATTTATATTATTATTAATTATAGTATTTATATTATATTTCTATTATATTAAAAAACTGAATAAAAAACTAAATATATAATAAAATAATTGATGAAGTTAAACAGTTTATAAAAAAATATAAAATATTAAATCTTATATCTAAAAGAAATGTAATGACCAAATACAAATTATTAAATCTTAAAACTTCAACCATTATATTAATCTGGCAATGAGTACCGAATTTCGGGGCAATATCTCAACCAAAAAAGAGGGAACATTAACTTGACGGTAAAAGAAGGGAAAACGACAACGACTACCCGGCAAAAGTCAAAAAAACGGCACAAAGAAGGGAATTATTGCATACGTTTATTTCTTCCCAGCGAATACATTTTTACTCAGTGCTTAGCACGTGGCCTCACTGAGACATAAATATTAAGGCAAGAAAATGATTTATAAGTTTTGGAGGCCTAGCAGTGGTAAGAAATCATGCACAGATGCCAACGGAAACAAATGGAAGATATATTAAATGCTGCGGATGCCAAGTATGACGTGAATTGAAAGCACACCGCGGATAAGACTTAACATGAAAAGCATACTGGCGAAATGGATCAACGGCTGGGAAGCATTTAACTGTATTGCCAGCCTTCTCGTTGGTTTTGAACCATTCACAGGCAAAGTGAGTTTCCGATGGTTCTGTTGCCCCAAGATGACTGTAACACCTTACAATCCTTTCTCCACACCATTGAAAGCAACAGAGAGTGGATCAACAATCAGCTGAAGAAGGTGGGAGCGTTGCTTTTCAGAGGATTTCCGCTGAAAACTGCATCAGATTTCAACGCGGTTATGGAGGCATTTGGTTGGGAAGAAAAGGCATATTTGGGAGCACCTTCAAGAACAAGGGTTGAGGGAAGAGTTTTTACTGCAAATGAAGCTCCTCTCCATAAACCCATCAAATTCCACCATGAGATGGCTTTGGTATGTTTCTACTCCTAATAAAAACATCCATCTTCAGTATATATTTGTTTATTTTTTTTGTGCAATTTCTTCATGAAAGATCTTTTTAGTGAATCGGCTGAGAACCTTGACTACAGAATCAGATCTGTAGGCCCACCATACTCCATCAGAAGTTAATCCTAAACGCTTCACAGTCATGGTAAAACTTGTGAAGAAGTGTTCTGTTTTTGTAGACCGTTAGTTGAATGGGGGCTTTAACATCTTTTTCTTCTTGTTAGAATTTCCACATATTATCAAAGTATTTTTCATTTCTTATATTTGTTTATATCATATATTTATTTAAAAACAAAACAGTAAATAATTAAAAATTTTAAATTAGATCTACAATTTAAATAAAATTAGAAAGAGTATTCTTTGAGTATTATCTTTTCAATTATATTTTTTTCTTTTTGTTGAGGTAGTTTGAGGACTTTCCAATCAAATTAGCTTTTTTTTTGTGAGATTGTTCCACCAGATGGAGGGCAAACTGCAATTTTGTTGAGCCATAAGATTACTGAAAGAATGGTATCGAAACATCCTGAATTTGTAAGCAAACTCGAAAAAGAAGGGATTATTTATTCAACCATTTTTCCTGTGATGATCCTAACAATTTCTTAATAGGTTGGCAAACCTTGTACAAAACGAAGGATAAGGAAGAAGCAGAAAGAAGGTAAGAATTACATTAAATTTTGACATTTAGCACATAATTTTTTGGAAAGATTTATTGAAAATTAATGCAATATATATCTATGAATTTTTTTTAGGGCGATAAATTCTGGGTTAAAAATGCCCAAGTTGAATTGGGATGGGAACAAGATGATCTTTCAGACATAAGCCATTGTTTCTATCAGAAAAGTAGATGGGGATAAGAAAACTTGGTTCAATCTTTTACTACTTAATGATGTAGAGGGTGGCCCTTCACTAGGAGATGGATCTATGATTCCTAAAGAGGTTATTGAATCATGCCTCCAAATTGCTAAAGAGGAAGCTATTGAAGAGAAACGGGAAGTTGGTGATCTAGTTGTGTTAGACAATAGATTTGTAATGCATGCAAGAAGGCCTTCTAAACCACCTAGAAGAATACTTGTTGCCTTCTGCAAGTAATGCTATTCTTGTTTGCTTCAATTAGACTGTTTTTGTGTTCCTTATGTTATTATAGAAGGATGAATATAAGAAATTTCTTATGTTTATTTTTATTGCCTTATCAACCCTATAATATTGGGTTTGTTTAGAGAAGAGCTAAACTTTGTACCCTATATTTTTGTTAATACAATGGATTTTGATGTGTTCAATCTTTTTATGCACTATTAATAGGATATTATTGATTAAACTATATAAATTGCAATTAGATTGTATAAATTGTACATAATTATATAGAGTAAAATTGAGTGTTATAGTGAAGTTAGTAGAGTTGTTTGAATATAATGGTAATTGATAACATCTATTCATGGAATTTTACAATTTTTAAAAAACTAATGTTTGTGTCTTTCATAATAAACCACATGTGTTTTAACAAAAACTAGTACATTGATCATTTAGATTGGTCTACATTTTTGTAAGTAAACATAGAATTTGACAAGAGGTGACTATTTGGTTGAAGATTGATGGTCCACATGTTATTATTAATGTAGTGGTTATAATATTATTATTGAAAAGGTTGACACAATGTTCTATTTTAATAAAATTTCATTGTTGAGTGCACATATTAGAATTGTTGAAGCCATATATTTCATTTCCTATTTTGATAGGATGTATTTTATAATTAATAATAATATTATAAATCTTGGCTAATGAAATCTAAACTTAGTCAATGATTAACAACTGAAATGCGATGTATACATTGCATGTCAACTATGCAAAATTGAATAGTACTTTTCCCATCCAATAGAACTAGATATTATTTCAAACATTAAAGGCTTAAAAAATTGATGATGCTCAAGAAATGATCATATCATTATTTGTAATGTATGCCTTTGCAATAGTTGTTTACTCCAAAGCAAAGTAATAGAATCTACAAAGGTTTGTTAGTTTCATTTAGTATAAGCTATAAATAATATCTTCTAATTGATAGAATCTCTTTGAATTGGATAGTGAGATGAGATCTTGGGTTTTGACTATGGTAGACAACTTGATGGGCTTTTGAGGTATGCTTTATTTTTTTGACATTAACAAATCCCAATTTAAAAGATGTTAATTATATGGAAGGGGTTATAAGTTGAAAAAACAAAGATACCATCACCTACCTCTATTGAGTATTGATGGGAAACTTATAACAAAATATTAATGAGCCTAACTTCATACTTAGTTCTTAGTTCTAATGCTTAGTATTTTTAGTCATTTCATTTGACATCTACACATGCTTCATTATTAATTCCTCTACTTTATCCTACAAATATCTCTTTATTCTTGTAAGGGATAAGGTATGCACACCTTAGATTTTAAGCACAATCTAGATGCCTCTTAAATATTTGGAGTATGATGTAGTCTCATATGATTTACACTACTTGGAGAGGACCCAATAGTTGTGCACTTTAACTTTGTACCTCTCAAAATCATATGTGATAATTTTGAATGACACTCAATTTTTTATAATAGCTCACTTGGCAAGTTCAATTCTTAAACCTAAGGTTTAGGTCCACATCAATCAAATATGATGCTTTTATTGAAGTGTCATAAAAGACACCCCAAAAAAGATTAGACCTCTAATTATACATATCAAGTTTTGTTCGTACACTCATCTAACGTCATGTGATTTATTGTTTTTTGAATAATTTAATCAACGTATTTCATTTAATTATTAGTAATAATTGTCAACACTAACAACTTTGAAGGCACAACTAACACTACTATACTAATAAAAGTACTAATCTTAAAATTGGCAAATGTTATCTCAAGTATTAGAACACACCCCAATATTGAATATTTCCCTTATAAACTCATGCTATAAATCTCTCAACATAATAAACTTTAATTTATCTAAACTCTAATTTATCTTACCTTCTATAGAAAATCCTCGTCATAAAATACAAACTAATAATATAAGTAAATTTTTTTTAATAAAGGTGGCATTAAATGTCACTAACATTCCACGAAAACTCATCCAATGCAGCCTAGTTAATTAGCATGATCAAATAAATGTATAAGCATTCAATGTTTCATATTGTTACAGTAAATTTTTAGTACCTTATATTTTATGGGTAGAGGAAAATATTATGTGGCAATCTTTAGTTTGCACAACATATCTCTCAAGATTAGAACATATTTTCTCACGACCAAGTGTCTAGCCTAGGTATATTTGCTTCTACCATAACAACTAATTTGATTTTACCATAACAACTAACGTGCCATCAGCTCAACAATCTCACAAAACTTGTTGTGTGGTTGACTTTTGTTCTGATTTTTGTTGTAATTTTCACATCTATGACTCCATAGTACAAATAGTATACTGGGAAAATAAGCCATAAAAAATTCACTGTCCATAATGTTCACTTGAAGATTTCTGGATTAGATTATGTGAACATTTTTTTTATCAATATTTTGGATCACACTCCATGACCCCATATCAGAATAAGAGAACACAAATTTTCATGAGATTACACCCAATAGATATTCACTCAAGCAATAAACAAAGATTGTCAATTTTCATATTCAAAATTGATCTTGTCATGCTTGTGCTAGTTATGGCTGTCCTGTCCCATGACTTTTATTGATTAGCTCTGGAGATCCATAACTTGCTCTACAAAATGATTTGTTCTTACCCATTTATTTTTTCATCTTCAATTGATGCAGTACATGCTCAATAAAAACATGCATTGTTAGTTTTGGGTATTGAATTCTTATTAGAGCACTGTGCAGTTCCCTGCTCAATGTCAGTTGCCTCATTTTCGGATTCGAAACAACCTATGTAGCTTTCTTTTGCTTTCAAATGAGCCAAATCAATCATAGGATATTATTTTGCAGAATAATATCTATTTGAAATACATCTGTGCTAATTTATTTTGGCAGTTGTTTTTCTACGAGAGAGTTCATTAATAAATCCACTCATCTACATAAGATAGGATTTTAATAGATACTTAAGAAAAAAGATATAGCATACAGAAGTTCACCCATTAGCGTGAATATGCTTTTCGTAGATATTCTATGAATTCTTAGGAAATATCAGTGTAGTAAAATGTACCCATCGGCATTGAAAAGGCTTGTTTTTGTAGATATTGTTCAACTCAGAAAATAAACCTGCATACATAAATCCATCCATCTAGATGGAATAGACATTTTGTTTACAGGATATTTATCATTTCAGGAAGATAATTGGAGCATAGAACAATGTTTGAAGTGTCAAAGAAGGACGTTGATTTTGAGCAATCAATATTGACAACATATTTGCTGCACTAGAAAGTAAGAAAAAGGAAGAGCAGCAGTAAGAAAAAGGACAATAAGAAAGAGGTTGAAAAGGGGAGAGTTTTTGACAAAGACTATGTTGTATCTGTCAAATCCTGGGCTGATTGTGGGCATGATGATGATGATTACTATTCCACTGCCCTACCCCTGCTTGGGGTAAAGATAAGTCCCAAGCAAGAAGTATTCTGATGAGGAGATACTTTTCACCTATTTCAGTTTCTTTCTATATAGGAAGTCAAATAATAACTATTATTTTTCCTCCATAACTGTACTGTAGCACACACTCAAAAATTAGGGCTTGGAATTGTTTATTTTTCTGCCTTATTTGTTTGGATAAGTTGTAACCCACCCACCATTGGATGTTTATTGTCTGTCTTTATCTAAGAAATTAGAATGCTTTTGTTCAGCAAGCATTATTAGAAAATACCACTCGAGAATTTCGTGCTTTTTGTTTTCAGATGTAGATCGCTCTGTTCATATTTATTTGGGAGAAGGCGAGGGTAATACTCTCTAGTTTGGAAGGCATTAGGGGAAGTTTAAGGCACTGAACATAGATTACAAGTATATTATCTAGTACAAAAATATGTGTTGTGGGCTAATTCTATAGAAATCAACATTAATTACTAGGTCGATGAAAGTAGTTTTGGACCCGTATTCCCTCTTAAAATTCCCTTTTCACTGCATTACCATTTTCGTGATTCTGTTCTCTCAATCTATGTAATTAGAAGGCTCCATGACAACTGTTTTTATCTGAGATTTCACAGTTGGACATCTTGATTTGGGTGAGATTTATTATAATCCAGGGATGCAATATCTCTTCCTTCCCTTTTCAGTTGTCCCATCTCCCCACAAGTAATGAAGGAACCAGTGACCATCTGCATTGGAATCACCTATGACAAAGAGTGCATTGAGAGATGGTTTTACGAGGGTCATTTGTCATGCCCATCTCTAATGCAGGCTTTGGACACACTGAACCTGCTAATTCACACTGACAAGACTCATCCAAGCTTCGTGCTCCTCCAATTCAGGGATACAGGGTACCACAACATTTCATCAAGGAACCCAAATGAGAAACAGATAGAGCAGATGCTGCTCAACATTAGAAATACTCCTTCCCACTAAGGAAATCTGAGAAGCCTAGCTGATCTGGCTAGGAAAAATGAGAGGAACATGGCCTTTATAGCTGAATCAGGAGGCCCATCAGTGCTGATTTTTATATTATGCAGAACAAAAGTTATGTGTGGGGGAAAAGGCTTAGCAATATTGGCGAGCCTCCCCATTCATAAAGCCAAGGAAGAATGCATGAGTTCTCTGAAAAGCCCAACAATCATGGATAGCATGAGCTGGATTTTGAGCAGATGAAGCTTGGATGCTAGGCTAGATGAAACTTGGATGCTAGGCTCGATGTAGCACAAGTCCTCTATGCCCTATGGGCTTGCAACTACAGATTTGGACTTCAAAGGTATTTTAAGCTTAATGAAGAGACCTTTCATGATTTGAATTTTCTGCACCAAGATGAATGTCAATCAACCACCAAAATTTCCATATAAATACTGTTCGCTATCAGGGCTGTGAGGAGAAACATAATGAAGGCAGTCGAAGCACATTTAACTTGATCGAGATCCTTCCCAAGAAAATGCAAAAAAGGTCGAGAAATCTCTTTCACTGTTACAAATCCCGTGCCAAAGTGGAAAAGGCAGAGCCTCTGTCTGTGGTCATCCATTCAGAATATCTGTTCATGTCCAGAAAATTACAAGAGATTCAGAGGTGGGCACAGAGACTGCCACTGCAGTCCTACGGGATATCTTCAAGAAATACAAAAGCCCACCAGTGGTTAAGGATATGGAGGAAGCAGGGGGTTATTTTAAGTTAAGCTTCATGCTGCAAATATGTAGAGCAAGCACTAGACAAGAAGCAAAGGATATTCTCAGAGCTCAGAAAAGGAGATCGTAGATTGACAGACCGTAACATAGAGCTGAGCCCATGTTGCAAGGCAAGACCAATGCTTTGATTCGAACTAGCGACCAACAAACCACAATCAAATAATCGACATAATTTTTGCATAGTTATATCCAGAACCTCTTCTCACGCACAATGAAATACTTTTAACCTTTGTGAAAAACAAAGTTTACAAAAAAATTCTATATACATACTGTGCTTCTCCTCTACTTCCACTGGCCTTCTTTCTTTGGCAACAACAAAGATTGTCTCCGCAAGCAGAACTCTGCATATTTATTTATATTACTGAAATTAATCAATTGGAAGAAGAATATATCTAATATTTATAATATATAAAAATTAAAAATAATTATAATATATTATTAGATATTCTTATGATGGATGTTCAGTGTGATCTGAAATGTCAATTAAAAAAGTATATACAGTTGAATCTAAAAGCTTGTTCTACAACATCATGGACTGTGGAAAACTCATATCAACTATTAGATATTTTGATCAAAGTTATTTAAGTTTTAAATTTGATTTGTAAATATATTAAGTTTATTTCAATTCAAGAAATATTTTTAAAATACTTATATTCTATATGACACTCTTAATAAAGTTGGCAATAGTTGTTGAATTATCTTCTATAATGACAATTAATGTAATAGATATGTTTTAGGTTAAATATGTTGGATTTTTTGCATGGTACTGATAAAACCTTCTACATCGAGATCTCTTTCACTTTGTTAATTCAAATCTTTTAGTTTGTTATGTGTCTTTGTGTGTGTTTTATTTATG
Organism: Sequoia sempervirens; assembly: GCA_007258455.2. Classification (NCBI taxonomy): domain Eukaryota; kingdom Viridiplantae; phylum Streptophyta; class Pinopsida; order Cupressales; family Cupressaceae; genus Sequoia; species Sequoia sempervirens. The sequence goes on from VDFB02105785.1 coordinate 421,860,268, forward strand.
TATATGTTCTAACCTCGTGATATAATGGCTTTTTATGTTCTAACATTGCTGTCTTGTGCAAATCTTTCTTGTCTAATGCATCTATTTTGTAGGTCTTTGGTCTGGGGGCATGTTTCTTTGGTTTGAAGAGTTATCTGCTTCCTCTACAATATCCTATTAGTATCATGATGTTAAATTTATGTTTAGTAGATCTCCTTTAGTGTGCATATTAGTGTAGATTCATATGCCCGCTAAAGTGGGGGCAAAATGTAATGTCGTAAAATTGTACCTCTTGCAATTTCACATACATTCTTGTATCCACTTTAATGTCCACTCCCTTAGTATTTGTGTAGGTTCATTTTAGCCCTTGCATCAACCTTTTTCCCCTCTTAGGATGCTCCAGACCCCTTTTTAGTAGCCACCTTTACACGCCAATTTTGCATCGAACCTTGTGTTTTTTCGAGTGCCTATTATTTTGTAGCGTGATTTGTCTAGACACTAGCACACCACGCAGACATTCACATGTCATGCTAGTGTCCTGTGACATTTCAACATTCAAATGACTATTTTCGAGTGCCTTACCACTTGTCAGCTACTTTTGTCGGTGGTAATGACCTGGGACACCTTGTAACGGCTCGGGAACCTTCTTTTCCCTCTTTTTCTCCCTTTAAAAGTGATCTTTTAAATTCATTTGTTCTTCTCCTTCTTGGCTTCTATCTTTTCTCTCTTTCACTCTCTCAAGTTTACATAGCTCTCTTTCTTTTTACAACACTCTCACATTCTTACAACACTCTACATTGCTTTCTTGGCTCTCGCAGCTTTACCTCTCTCCTTAGCTTCCTCAAGCCTTGCAGGTGATATCTATCTTGTGCCTTGTATCTTTGAGCATCTTGGGATTTCTCGCATCCCCTATCTATTGCATCTCTATTTCATGATACGGGTTCTCCTTTTTAAGCAGGGTTTGCTTTTATCACTCTTGTGTACATTTCATTTATGCTTATTATTTCTCTCTATCTATTTGGCTTTCCGTGGAGGTGGGAGCACCAAAATGGAGGTTTAACTAAGGCAAGCCCCTAAACAACCCCAACATTTTCCCTTGGTCTTATGTGTGCAAGTATTGAAGATATTTACTTGTTGGAGGCTTCATTACTTGGATTGTTGTGAGAATTTTATTTTCCTTCTTTATTTTTATCATTTACATTTAATTTACTTTACCTTATTTCAGTTCTATTATTCTTGGTTACTTTCTTGCATCGTAGAGTTCTTAGCAGTCAGGGTAGAAGTAGTTACATTGTATTCTCTACGACATTCTCAGTTTTTAGTCCATATGGGATGACAACATGCCTCTGGGACTTCACCGTGATGTTGTAGTTTGAACTTCACGCTTTTGTCCTTTGGTTGAAAACTTGTTAGTTTACAGTCCAAAAAACCTTTGTGACCTACTCATTCTAATTCTGAAACTCTTGCTTTGTTCTTTGAGGTAGTTTAGGGTAATTCATTCTTTGGGAATCTCTTGAGAACAAAGAGACTCGTGAGCAGCGAATCCCCCTTCTCTACAACAACTCTACCCATTTTTGTTGACAACCCACACATATATTGTATGTATATGTTCCATAGTTGAAAGTGTATGATATTGCGTGTGTTATAGCAAGAAGTCTTCATGCAGTTTCCCATAACTAACTCCAGGGTGAAGCCACAATAGTGGTTTACAATTGAAGTGAGGAATGAAAACTCACCAAAAAAAAAAATGCATGGCAAAAAACTTGATTTTAGGGGTTCGTACGAACCTATTGGTTTGACCAAACCCATTAGGGGTTCGATAGAACCTATTGGTTGGACCAAACTCATTAGGGGTTCGATAGAACCTAAGTTCAGGCAAACCCTCTTAATAATTTCCCACCAAAAAATTCATCAAAACCCCTTATAGAAGGGGGATTTGAATGAACCAGGGTTTGAATGAACCCTAGTTTGAGTGAACCCGTAGGGGTTCGCTCGAACCCCATTTATTCCTCACCCTCCCTAAGACACAAAAAAACCTTGACTTTTGGCACTTCGGAGCTCGGGTTGAGGATGAAAATGGAGGAATCTTCACAAACCCAACTAGAATTAGGTATTCCTAAGAACAAGCTATCCAACAAATATAATTTTAATATGTTTTGGTTTTATTATGTATTTGTTTTTTTAGTTTTATTAAACATAGGTTTTTCATCAAAAACTAAAGTTTTTATTCTACATATGTGGAAAAATAGCAGATTATCAAAAAAAAATTGAAAAATATGAGTGCACTACATATTGAATTCCTTTATCCAACAAAAAAAAAGAATTGAATTTCAATATATACAAAAAAAATTGTGTTATACGGTCGCGCTATGTCTGAATTGTAATTGGTTTGACTTCGAAACTTGATTAAAGAAAAAATATTCAATAAAAAATTGTTTAACGAAGTGGAAGCACTAGATACCGGAGTTATGAATCTAAATTCGAAAAAATTAGAATTTTATCCTTCATGGAAAAAAAGTTGTGTTATACAGTGTGCATCACTTTTTAAAAATGTTGTTTTTTGAAAAAAAACCGTTTTGTGGGAGATGGAAAAAGTGCAATATGATTCCAAAAATTTTGAAAAAATATTTTTAGAATCTATAGACAAAATGTGATGGGACTCTAGTTTGCATCATCTTCAAATTCTTCACAGTTTAGCCGCTATAGGTGCCCAAATGTGAAGATTTAGTTTAAGAAAATAATTTCAGTTTCCAGTTTGGCCAAAAATTGTAAACCACTATTGTGGGATCACCCTCCATTGACTTATTTAAATCCTTATTTTTGACAAATTTTTGGCAATTCTTCTAGGCATTTTAGTACATGCTTTCATAGTACTCACTATCTCCTTACTCTCAAAATAATAAACTTCATAAACAAATCTGCAAGTTGGTAGATTGTGGACCAAATTCTACCAAACATAATCAATTGGTACTTAAGAATTTGTGTTCACGTGAATTTGGATGAATTATGGTATGGTTGAGCAAAATTTAAAGATGATATGTAATTAAGTGCATGCTTTATTTGATGGAATTTTCTTGGAAGGAAGCATGCAAGGAAGAGAATGCATAATTTGATGAACTTTTTTATGGTTATTACATCCAGCCTGAAATTGCTTACAAGAAACCTGTAAGATTGGAAAGAGAGAATATAGTATATGCACTACAAAGGATGAACTTTAAGGGATATTACAAAAGAATTTTTCATATGACTACAAGTTGTGGCATTCAGGCTATTAATTTCTTATAACCCAACTATAGATTAATTGCACAATAAATTCACATAATAGAATCAAGACAATTTATCTATTTGATTTAAAACAATTAATACACTGGGTTATTTCATAGCTAATAACAATGGAAGCAAAAATTAAAAAAATCCAATCACAGATACACAATAACACAAAATTACCTAGGAAACCCTAGTGTGGGGAAAAATATGCAAACGTTGGATCTTCTATTCAGCTTAACAACAAACTTTCCTTTTGAAAATACAATACAGATTTGCTACAACAATCTTACATATAAAGCCTCAGTTGTTTTAAATCGTGCAAGAGACGATACTTTCCTTACATTACTCAACTTTAAATCACATATAAAATCACTCTCGGTCTTATCTCAACTTCCCAAACCTGAAACATTCTATTAATGAAATAAAAAATATGTTGTTGCTAAAAATACAACTCAAATTGCTTTAAAGCATATCCAACTCGAGTTTCTTTAAAATAACTCCACACTCCACCTTTTGAGCTACTGAAAATAAACACTCCCTCTTAGCGAGGAAGGTGTTATGCACAACACCCAACTTATACTTGAAGAATTCAAACTTAATCTTCATCAAGGCCTTGGTCAGGATATCTGCTATCTGTTCATCCATATGAATTTACTGGAGCTTCACTGTCCCCTTCTCCACACAATCTCTGATGAAGTGGTACTTGACCTCATTTTGCTTTGACTTGTCATGAAACATGGTATTCTCAGAGAGTTTGATACAACTCTGCTTATCACAGTAAATGACTGTAGGACCTAGCTCCTTATCAAAGATCCCAACTAGAAGTTTTTGAAGCTAGATATCCTCACATGTAGCCATACTAGTTGTTATATACTCGGCCTCCTCAGAACTCAAAGCAACTGACTTCGGTTTCTTGTTGTACCAAGAGACTGCTCTTGATCCCAAACTGAAACTACACCTTGAAGTTCTCTTCAAGTCAACTATATTGCCTGCCCAATCTGCATCGATAAACCCCTCGAGCTTCACTCCATCTTGCTGAGCATACTTTAACCCATAATCAACTATGCCTCGAAGATACCCCAAAACATGCTTCGCAGCTATCCAGTGCACACGTTTAGATTCCACCATAAACTAACTAAGAGAGTTTACTACAAAACAAATGTCTAGTTTGGTGTTGACCAGATACAAAAGAGATCCTATCAACTATTTCTATAAAGTTGGGTCCACTGCCTCTAATTTGGAAGCATCAATCTTCTTCCAGTTGGTCACAAGTGGCATGGACATGGGCTTATAGTTCTCCATCCTGAATCACTTAAAGATATCAAGTACAAGTACTTCCCTTGTCCAAGAAATATTTCTCCCTCTTTCTACCACAACTCCAATCCCATAAAGTAGTGCATCAACCCCAAGTCCTTCATCTCAAACTCTCCTGCAAGATCTTGCTTACAGTGTGCGATGAGCTCCTCTGACCCTGTGGGGAACAAGTCATCAACATACAACACCAATATGAGAAGTTCGTCCTTCACCTAAACATGGTACAGGTTTGGTTCTGCCTCACTCTTGATGAAAGCCATGCTTTTCAAGTAACTATCAATACGTGAATACCATGCCCTAAGAGCCTGCTTGAGCCCATACAATACTCTTCCCAACCTGCATACGTGAGAATCCCTCCCATGTGCTTCAAATCCTTGTGGTTGTTCTATGTAAATCTCTTCCTCAATCACTCTGTTGAGGAAGGCCATCTTTACATCCATCTGGTGAATTCTCCGACCCATTTGTGCTGCTACAAAAATGATAGCTCTTATGGATGAGTACTTGGCTATTGGAGTGAAATTCTTGTCATAATCGATCCCTTCCTTCTGAGAAAACCCCTTAGCCACAAACAAGGCTTTGAACTTTTCCACACTACCATCTGCAACATGCTTAATCTTAAACAACCATCTCGAGCCCACCACAGACTTACCTTCTGGTCGTGATTCTACCTCCCACACGCTATTCTTCATGATGGAAGAATACTCTTCCACCATAGCATCCCTTCATACTTGGTGCCGGGACGCCTCCTGAAAGTTGGAAGGCTCTACTTCAATTAATTCACTCATTAGTACCACATACTCAGAATAATGTCTAGGAGCCTTTCTCTATTTGAATGAATTCTATGGATCCCCAATAGATTCCTAGGCCTCTCTCAGTGTCTACTCAATCACTATGTTTCTCCTCTTCTCAGTAATATGAATCTAAGGCTGAGGAATTATTTGTTCCTCCTTTTGATTAGTTTGTTCGACCGACTTTCTCTATTCTCCAACTTTTGTGACTGAAGTTTGAGGAATTTTTGTTGCCTCAACTGTGGGTGAATGCTCCTCCTCATTCATCAAGTTGCTAGAATTTTGAAGAGCCCTCTCTTCCTTTAACTTCACATCTCTGTGAACAATAGTTTTCCTGAGGGCGGGAATGTAAACCTGATAGGCTTTAGAAGTTTTTCTATACCCAACAAGGATACCCTTCTCTACAGTAGGTTCCAATTTGGTGAACTCTTCTCCACAAGAATGTGACAATACACAAGGCATCCAAAGATGCGAATGCACCCCAAATCTAGTTTCTTACTGATGAATGCCTCTTTTGGAGTCAATTTTCCCAACACTTTGTGAGGGCTCCTATTTTGCAAATATAGAGCTCTATTGCAAGCTTCTACCCATAAGAACCAAGGAAGATCTTGATCATGAAGCATGGCCTTGGCTGCTCCAACTATAGCCCTATTTTTCTGTTCAACAACCCCATTTTGCCAAGGGTTGTATGAAATTGTCAACTCTTTCTCGATACCTTCCTGAGTGCATAAATCTTTGAAGGAATTTGAGGTATACTCGCCTCCATTATCAAACCTCAGTATCTTGATCTTCCTCCCAATTTGGTCCTCCACGAGAGCCAAGTAAACTCTTTGAACCTACTAAAGCCCTCATCTTTATTCTTCAAAAAATGTATCCATGTCTTCCTGGAGAAGTCATCAATGAAAGTAACAAAATACTCATACCCATTCAAGGATACTGTTGTCACGGGCCCACACACATTTGAGTGTACAAGATCCAAAATCCCTTTGGATCTAATGTCGCTACTTGGAAAACTAGTCTTGGCATATTTCCCAAGTGCACAACCTTTGCACACCTCATGCTTTTCTGTACAAATCTCAAGAAGCCCTATCACTATTTCCTTGAGAATATTAAGTGCTCCATGGTGAAGGTGAGCCATCGTCCTGTGCTACAATTCTCCTCATCCTCTACTGCTACTAACCAATGCATGTTCTGGCTCAAACTGTAACTAAAACAAGCTGCCATGCCTGACTCCAATCACTTTTGCAACCTTGGAATCCTTGGGACGAATATAGACTTTTCCCCTCTCAAAGGTCATGATGTAACCCTTGTGTTCTAAAGTAGAAATAAAGATTAAATGCTTTGTCATGCTAGGGACATACAAAATGTCCTCCACCAACAAAAGTTTTCCAGACTCCCTCTGGAACTTGACCGTGCCAACACCAATTGCGTGATACTTTGCATTATCTCCTAGCTCAATATAGAAATCCAACTTCTTCTCCTCCAACTTGGTGAAACATTCTTTGACTCCCATCATGTGGCAAGAAGCCCCACTATCAATATACCATACTCTGTTGGTAGTTTAACTCAAGAGATATGCAATGAGAGAAAACTCATTCTCAAATCATGATGCAAACTCGTCCGCCTTTGCTGTAGCAGCAACTTGCTTCTTTTGCTTGTCCTTATTTTTTTTATTCAGAAACTGACTCGCATAGTGACCCAACTGATGGTAGCAAAAATATTTTATCTTGCTAAGATCTTTCTTCTTCCTACTCTTGGAAGAAGAACCTTTCATTTTCTCTTTATTGGACTTCTTCTTACCCTTGCTTGTAAGAGCAATATTTTCTTCGTCTTGACCCTTCTTTGTTTGATCTCCTCGATGAGCACCTTCACAGATCTCCTCTTGAACAAAATCATCCCAAAGCCTTTCCTATTTGGGTAGGTGATCTCTCCCGACAACACACTTGAACAAAAAATTCCCAGTGCTCCGAGAAACCATTCAAGGCTATACGCACCAACTCATCTTCAACAATCGTATCTCCAACAGTAGCTAGCTCATCGTTGGCCTGTGTCAGCTTGGCCAAGGAAGAGGTCATGCTCTCGCCTTTGGACATCTTCGTGTTATGCAATTTTTTCTTGAGCATCATCTTACGACTTTGATAATCGCTTTGATAAAGTTTTGTGAGTGTATCCCACATCTACTTGGTGGTGTCTTTCCTTGATAGATGAGGAATTAGATGATCTTTTACCCCATCAAGAATAATCCTTTGAGCCTTGGACTCCTTAACTTCATGCGAATCTAGGGCAATAGGATCATTTATTGGTGGTGTCACCTCTGTACTAGCATAGATACACAACCTATTCTCCTTGAGAACGGATGTAATTTGAACCTTCCACTGTAAGAAGTTAGATGCACCCTCAAGCCTATCTTCATATTGAACATTGGTTCTCATAGTCACAGAAGAAACTAGAGATGAAATTCTAATTTTTTTCTTGAAATATGTGTCACAAATCTTGGCTTTGTATTTAGAGTTTAGAGCTCTTATACAATGTTAATTTCTTATAACCTAGCTACAAATTAATTGCACAATAAATTTATAGAATATAATTAAGACAATTTATCTATCTGATTTAAAACAATTAATACACTGGGTTATTTAACAACTAATAACAACGGAAGCAAAAATAAGAAAAAGCCAATCACAGATAAACAATAACACAAAATTACCCAGGAAACCCCAATGTGGGGAAAAACCTACAAATGTTGGATCTTCTATTCAACCTAACAACAAACTTTCTTTTCGAAAATACAATACAAATTTTCTACAACAATCTCACATATATAGCCTCAGCTGTTTTAAATCAACGTGCAAGGAAATAAACTTTCCTTACACTACTCAACTTTAAATCACATAAAATCACTCTCGGTCTTATCTCAACCTCACAAACCTAAAACATTCTATTAATGAAATAAAAAATTTACTGTTGTTGAAAATCCAACTCGAATTCCTTTAAAGCATATCCAACTCAAGTTGTAGCTTTAAAGCACTTTAAAGCATATCCAACTTGAGTTGCTTTAAAACAACTCCACACTCCACCTTTCGAGCTATTGAAAAATCAACACAAGCAAGATCACACATAGGAAGTTATTTATGTAGATTATTCCAGAACATTACCATTAGAAATATTAGAGGTGAAGAAGTGGGGAAAAAGATTTGGAGCCTTTCCTGTACATATTTCAAGTGGAATATAGATGAAAATTTGATGTGGGCAGTGTTACTCATAGTGTTAGAAAATAAAATTGGACATAAATTAGGTAATAGTATATAGCCTCTAAGATGTTTCTAATATAAGATGGAAAGACATACATTTTGTGTAAATTATCATTAATTAGTATTGTGGAGATAATTTTCCGTGTGGTAAATCCTTTTTTGAATAGATTTTGGATTAGAGAATAGAAAAGAGAACCAACATTTACCAATGCATGAGTAAGCAGTTGATGAGGGAATCAAAAATACTTTCAAATAGTCATTTTATGGTTTAAAAGACTTGTTTATATTATTAATTAACATGACTAGCGGTAGACTATATGCTAATATATTTACTTGTTTTACTTTATGTTTAGCTAATTTGGTAAATATATTAGAGGTAATGCTTTATATTAAATGTGTTTCTTTTGTGATGATATTGATGAGTGAATTATGCAGTTTTAATCTTTTACTGTCATAATTGGTATCCTATTCTTAATGATCTTATTCAGGGTATTTAAGATTGATGATTGATGACTTAGTTCAAAGATAAAGTTAAACTCCATGTTTAACCACATGAAGACAATCACGCCACTGATCGCCCCAGCTGGATGATGAATCACTGAAGTTTCAAATCAACTCCTTTTAGTCGGTTTAGGAACTTCTCATCCCAGTGTTGATTTGGCATTTTCCCTCTATCTATTTTTAGTTCTATTTTAGTTTTGTTTGTCTTTAGTTTAGACATTCCTTGTGTCTTGGCAGTTAACACCATGTTTTGAATTCAATAAGGATATAGTTATAAATATCCATCTTTAGGTTTTAGAAAGAAGTTAGATAATTTTCGGCTAGAATCTTGTAATGGTTGCACTACTCTGTTCTACATCCCTATTTTGATCAATTTGAATGAAAATAAGAAGTTAACTCGAATGACCATGTTTGAGGTCTCATCAGAGGAAGAGTAGGGCCCGCTCAACCAAAGGAATTGACCTTGTGTGGTATTTTTCTAAGTTTATTTTATTTATGTTCATTGGATATTAAATCTAGAATGTTAATTATGTTTGAATCATTTTTCAGCAATTGTGTTTAATCGCTTTTAAGATTAAGTTCATCATGGTTAGAATGGTTTATTAGATTCATTATAAAGCTTATTGAGTTAATCAAGATTTAGATGTTGTTTGTAGGAATTAAGTTTGGTAATTATCTGTTGAGTTTAAAAGAAGCAATGATGGAAACTTATGGAAAGATGGAACTGAGACTTGTTTGGAATCTATTCATGGAAATTAGTATTATGTTTTCTAGATTAATCTTTATTTCCTTGCAATTTATTTTTGTTCTTTAAAATAACATTTATTTTCCAGCAAATCTTAAGATATATTTCTTTTGAAGTAAATTAGAATTAAATTTGGATTTCGAATTCTAGATTAAGAATTAAGGAAGATGTTAGTCTTTTCCATGAATTAGTCTCAATCAAGTCAAGTGAAGTCAGAAGTAAGTCGAAAGAACTTTAAATTAGGAAATAAGATAAAATTAATCCTTAGGAATTATTAGTCGCTGAAGTTCAGCTCTTGAGAGCTCCTGGAAGCTCTTGATGGAGCCAAACCGAAACTAGAAGTCACTGTTTACAATGCAAAACCCCCCAAAAATTCGTGACAAACATCGTTATCCCATATAGCTTTGAGACACACCTAGTTTGATAATTAATTGACTAAATGATGCAAGTTGTGACATCAATGACCTTTCCCATCAACAGTGAGTTAAAGTTAGTTAATAAATCAAGATGTACTTAGTTATGGTGGAGACAATGTCTCATGATAAGACATTTCCTGAAATAAAATTCCTATGGACCTACCACTTAGAAACTCTTATATTTTATATTTGTAAATTCATAGTCTATGTCACTATGTTTGTGTTGCAAAAACAAAATGAAACAACACAAGAAACAAAGACAAAGTGGAGAACTAACTTCAGAGGCTTTAATGTTTAAGATTCTACGAGGTTTATATGATTATTAGCTATAGAAGAAGGGGCTTCTTTGTTGCCACTGGACTTCACTTTGGTACCACATTTATTTTATAATCAGTCTACTTTAAGGCTGAAATTTTGTTAGGAAGATTTGACCTAGAATATTCTTTATCAAAGATGACAAATTAGATGCTTGATTGGCTGAAATTTTTAGTTTTGTTTTTTTCTTGAATACCCGTTTTATTAAATTTTATATGTACAATATGATATGTAGTTGGTTCTAAATGTTATATAGTAGATCATAGCTCTAAATTCATGTGTAGAGGTACTATCCATTTTGGTAGATTCTATTTTTTAATTTTTAATTAGATAACACATTTGAGTTGACAAGGGATGAGGGTTTCTCTCTTTATATGATATAGATCTGCATGTAACATAAGTAGATAAATTTATCCTTAATTATGCATTCAAAAACATGTATGACCAGTTTTACTTTATAAAATATTACTTATAATTGAAGTACCTTTCTTATATTTATTATTATATATTATATGTTATTAAAAAAATAATTATTGTAATATTTTTTTAATATATATTACTATTTAAATTAATTTATAAGAACATAACAATTTAATTGATTTAGAGAGGTATTATATCATCCGCTGAAGTTCAAATTAAATTTTTAAACTAAACTTGTTATTTAAATTAAATATATTTATTTATTATTATATTCAATATTTTAATTTAACATAATATAATGTATTAAATATATTTTTAAAATATATTATATAAGAAAATTATATATTTATATTAACTTATGTTATATATTTAAAATTTATATATTTGTTATTTAGGTTATAAATAAAATTTATATTATATTTACATTTGATTATATATACTAGATGTATAATATATAAAAGGGAAGACAAATATAAACAAAAAAATATAGAGATTAAGAAAAAGAGGAGGATAAAGAAAGAAAAAGGAAAATAGAGAACATGAGAGACAGGGGATGGGAGACAAATACAGTGAAAAAAGGTGAGAGAGAGAGAGGTGGAGAGAGAATGAAAGAGAGAAAGATAAGATAGAGGAGAGGAGAGAGGAAATAATCCTATCTCTCCCTCCTCTACCTATCTCTCCCTCCCTCACTCTATATCCCTCTCACTCTATCTCTCCCCATCTCTCCCTCTCCCACTTCCTCCCTATCTTGGCTATCTATCTCTCTACCTCTATTTCTCTCCCTTTCTCTTCTCATGTATCTCTATCTCTCGCTTTCTCTTCCTATACATACAAAATACATTATCACTAGTGCTGGCAATAAAATATAAGATTATGCATACACATGATTAATGGTATCTATTAGTTTCTTGTATTTTTCATGAGCATTCTGAGTCAGGGACTACACCAAAAACAATTATAACTTGGACTGTCTCCACTAACTTGTTAGGAAGACTTATTGGACAATGTGATTTCTATCCTTTGTCTCACTCACAACTTGGAAGGAGTATCCATGAACTTGTTGCATTAGTCGATCAAGCTAGTGGTTTCTATTTCCTTTCATTTTTATGTTTTCCATTGATAATAGTAGGTTGGGTTTGTTGTTTTTGTATCAGTATTTAACGGTCTTGCAATTTTGATATAGAAAAGCTCACAAAAGTAGGTGGTACATCAAGTGTTTCCCAAAATCATTGTGTATAGTTTAGTTAATTAACCCTTCATTGGCCCCTTCACTTGTCATGGTATGCCATTGTCAACTAATTATCGAATTTTGTATACCATCATAGAGATAGGAAGATAGAGAGGGGAGATGAAGATAGAGGGAGAGAGGAAGAGGGAAAGAAATAGATAGAGAGATATAGAAAGATAGAGGGAGAGATAGAGGTAGAGATATAAGGATAGATAGAGGAAGTGGGAGAGGGAGAGATAGAGAGATATAGATGGTGAGATAGAGAGATGGAGATATAAGGAGATATAAGGAGATACAAAGAGAGCGGCAGAGAGAAACAAAGACAGAGACAAATAGAGAGAAGTAGAGATACAAATAGATATGGAGAAAGGGGGAGAGAAATAGGAGATAGAGAAAGAAAGAGATATATGGGAAGAGAAAGAGAGGTAGAGATAAAGAGATAGATAGGAAGAATAGGGAGGGAGCGAGAGAGGGAGAGATGGGGAGAGATAGAGATGGAGAGAAAGAAAGAGAGAGAGAGAGAGAGAGAGATAGGTAGAGGGACAAAGAGAGACAAAAGAAAGGAAGCAAGAGAATAAGAGGTGGGAGAGGGAGAGATAACCTTCCCTCTCTATCTATTTACATATACCTATCTCCCTCTCTATCTCTCTCTAACTCATACACATGTACACTCCCTATCTCTCCCTCCTTATCTTTATCTCTATTTTTTCCTCTCTCTCCCTCTCTCTATACCTCTCTCTCTATTACTTCTTTGTCACCATCTCTCTATATCTCCATCTCTCCCCTATCTCTCTCCCTCTCTCCCCCTCTTCTATCTCTCTCCCTCTCCTTCCCCTTCTCCATCTCCATCTCCATATTCCTCTCTATCTCTATCTCATTACCTCTCTAATCTCTCAATCTCTTCATTTTTCTATTCATATCTCTCCCACACTCCCTATTGCAAACACGACATGAGCCTATTCGTAATGGAACCTAATTATCTTCCTGATTCAAAGGTTTTATTTCAATCATGTTTGGATCCCTATTAGTGGATGCATAGTTGATTTAAAGCTATCACTTCTCCATTGAGACCTTTGTTGCACAAAAAAACATTTTCTAAATGACTTGCCAATTGGCTTCATATATTGCACAAATGTATGCAAAAAATAGACCACCATTTTCCCTAAATAACCTTCACACCTCTTCGGCATACCCATTGCACACCAAGATGTGATTGCTAGTTAAATAAAATGTTATGGTAATGACTTTCTAGAAGAATAATTGAAAATAGTCTTAAATTAAGTGCAGATAAAAAGGCGTGGGAATTAAGTGCAACATGGATAAGAAATTGTCATAATTGTCATTATTACACATATAAGTCATGCTGCAATAGGGCCAAGAAGAAGTGACGTCATTTTTAGATATGACTTTTTCTTTAAACCTTGTCGCCTTGTATTCTATTTTTCCTCTTTTTCAGGGAACCCCGCCACAATCTGGGTTTTCAACATTTTTTGTCTTAATACGTTTCTGGTGATACCCCATTGAAAGTTCCTATAAATTTGGGTCCATAAGTTTTCAACACACAGCTGTGGCCATTATTGGAAGCATTTAAGAAAATGGAGAAGTTGCAGGATTGCCCATTCCATCAAGGCAAAATTGCCCACTAGCAAGTTATAAATGAAGACGGCCTCCTGTTTCCGATGGTTCTGTTTCCGATGGTTCTGTTGCCCCAAGATGACTGTAACACCTTACAATCCTTTCTCCACACCATTGAAAGCAACAGAGAGTGGATCAACAATCAGCTTAAGGAGGTGGGAGCGTTGCTTTTCAGAGGATTTCCGCTGAAAACTGCATCAGATTTCAACGCGGTTATGGAGGCATTTGGTTGGGAAGATAGGGCATATTTGGGAGCAGCTTCAAGAACAAGGGTTGAGGGAAGAGTTTTTACTGCAAATGAAGCTCCTCTCCATAAACCCATCAAATTCCACCATGAGATGGCCTTGGTATGTTTCTACCCCTAATAAAAACATCCATCTTCAGTATATATTTGTTTTTTTTTTTTGCAATATCTTCATGAAATATCTTTTTAGTGAATCAACTGAGTAGTTTGATTACAGAATCAGATCTATATACCCACCGTACTCCATCAGAGGTGTATCTTAAAGTCGTGACAGTCATACTGAATTGTGCAGAAGTGATCTGTTTTTTTAGATCGTCAGTTGTGAAGAAGTGCTCTATTTTTTTGACTGTCAGTTGAATTGGGTTTTAACATCGTTTTCTTCTGGTTAGAATTTCCACATATTCTCAAAGTTATTTTCACTTTCGGTAGGAGATATCCCTAAGGGTCCCCCATCTATTTTTTTAAGACCCTTGAAGAAGTGTTCTGTTTTTCAGATTGCCAGTTAAATTGGGTTTAACATCGTTTTTTTCTGGTATAAATTTTCATTTTAGTTTAGAGCCAAGGTCTAAGGGGTATCCATTCTGCCAAAATTCACTAGCATCCCTTTTTAGACATCGAAGCCTCTGCACACTCAGCAAGACTTGATCTCTAGTGGGCTCATTTAAAACCTTTCAACTTCACCCACAGACCAAGGGCCCATTGACATCAAAGTATTTTTCATTTCTTATATTTGTTTATATATTAAATAAAGCAGCAATCAATTTATTTTTTAAAATTAGATTCTACAATTTTAATAAAATTAAAAAATAACATTCTTTGTGTATTATTATTTTTTTAATTACATATTTTTCTTTTTGTTGAGGTAGTTTGAGGACTTTCCAGCAAAATTAGCTTTTTTTTGTGAGATTGCTCCACTAGATGGAGGGCAAACTGCCATTTTGTTGAGTCATAAGATTACTGAAAGAATGGAAGAGAAATATTTCTCTTCCTGAATTTGTAAGCAAAATCGAAAAAGAAGGGTTGATTTATTCATCTATTTTTTCGGCAGAAGATGATCCTAACAATTTCTTAAGAGGTTGGCAAACCTTGTACAAAACCAAGGATAAGGAAGAAGCAAAAAGAAGGTAAGAATTACATAAATTTTTGACATTTACCACATAATTTTTTGAGAAGATTTTATTGACAATTAATGCAATATATATCTATGAATTTGTTTTTAGGGCTATAGATTCTGGATTAAAAATGCCAAAGTTGAGTTGGGATGGGAAGAAGATGATCTTTCAGTTAGAAGCCGTTGTTTCGATTAGAAAAGTAGATGGAGATAAGAAAACTTGGTTCAATCTATTACCATTTAATGGTCTAGAGCATGACCCTTTACTAGGAGATGGATCTATGATTCCTAAAGAGATCATTGAATCATGCCTCCAAATTGCTGAAGAGGAGGCTATTGAAGTGAAATGGGAAGTTGGTGATGTGGTTGTGTTGGACAATAGGTTTGTGATGCATGCAAGAAGGCCTTCTAAACCACCAAGAAGAATACTTGCTGCCTTCTGCAAGTAATTTTTTTTTTTTTGCTTCAATTAGGCTATATTTGTGTTGCTTATGTTGTTATAGATGGAAGACCAAGAAATTTCTTATGTTTACTTTAATTGCTTTATCGACCCTATAATATTGGGTTTGTTTAGAGCCGAATTAAACTTTGAACCCTATATTTTTGCCAATACAATAGATTTTGATGTGTTAAATCTTGTATGCTCTATTAATATGATATTATTGATTAGATTGTATAAATTTTACATAATTATATAGAGTAAAATTTGGAGCGATATAGTAAAGTTGGTAGAGTTGTTTGAATATAATGGTGTAGTTGATAACATCTAATCTTTGAATTTTGTAATTTTTAAAAAATAATGTTTGCATCTTTCACAATAAACCGCATGTGTTTTAACAAAGATTGATACATGGATGGTTTGGATTGGTCCACATGTTTGTAAGTAAAGCATATAATTTGACAAGTAAGAGATGACTATTTGGTAGAAGATTTAGTGTCCACATGTTATTTTTAATGTAGTCGTTATAATATTATTATTGAAAAGGTTGGCACAATGTTCTATTTTAAATAAAATTTCATTGTTGAGTGAACATGTTAAAATTGTTGAAGCCATATATTTCATTTCCTATTTTGATAGGATTTATTTTATAATTAATAACAATATTATAAATCTTGGCTAACAAACTCTAAACTTCGTAAATGATTAACAACTGAAATGTGATATATACATTGCATGTCAACCATTCTGAATAGTACTTTTTCCATCCAATATAGAACAAGATATTATTTCAAACATTAAAGGCTTACAACATTGATGATGCTCAAGAAATGGCCATATCATTATTTGTAATATATACCTTTGCAATAGTTGTTTTCTAAAAAATAGAGTAATAGAATCTACAAAGGTTTGTTATTATCATTTAGTATAAGCTATAAAAAATATCTTCTAATTGCTAGAATCTCTTTGAATTGGATAGTGAAATGAGATCTTTGGTTTTGACTATGGTGGACAACAATGGGTTTTTGAGGTATGATTTCTATTTGGCACATTCGCAAATCCCAATTTAAAAGACATCAATTATATTGAAGGGGCTTTAAGTTGAAAAAAATTAGAAGATATCATTACTTGCCTAAATTGAGTATTGATGGGCAACTTGTAACAAAAGTTTAATGAGCCCAACTTCATGCCTAGTTCTTAGTTCTAATGCTTAGGTTTTTTAGTCACTTCATCTGACATCTACACATGGTTCATTATTAAGCCTTCCACTCTATCCTCCAAATATCCCTTTATTCTTGTAGGGGACAAAGTATGTACACCTTGCATTTTACGCACAACTAGATGCCTCTTACATATTTGGAGTACGATGTAGTTTCATATGTTATGGGCTACTTGAAGAAGAGCCAATAGTTGTGCATCTTAACTTTGTACCTCTCAATATTATATGTGATAATTTTGAATGACACTCATTTTTTTTAATAGCTCACTTGGCAAGTTCAATTCTTAAACCGAAGGTTTAAGTCCACATCAATCAAATATGATGCTAAATCAATATGCTTTTACTAAGGTGTCATAAAAGATGCCCCAACAAATATTAGACCTATAATTATACATATCAAGTCAAATTTTGTTTGTATACCTATCTAACATCAGATGATTTGTTGATTTTTGAATATAATTGACACATTTCATTCAATTATTAGTAATAATTGTCAACACTAACAATTTTGAAGTCACAACTAATACTACTATACTACTAAAAGTAATAATCTTGAAATCAACAAATGTTATCTCAAGTATTAGAATGCACTCCAATATTGAATGTTTTCCCTTATAAACTCATAATATAAATCAATCAACATAACAAACTCTACTTTAGAAAATCCTCTTACTTGTAATAAAATACAAAATAATAATATAAGTAAATAAACAATTAATATGGAATTACACATTCGTATCAATAAATTTTTACCCCTCTTTTAGTTTAATAAACAATTAATATAGGTGGCATCAAATATAACTTAAACATTCCATGAAAACTCATCTAAAGTAGACTAGTTAAGTAGGATGATCAAATAAATGCATAAGAATTCAATGTTTTATATGGTTACAATCAATTTTTGGTACCTTATATTTTATGCGTAGAGGAAAATATTATGAGGCAATCTTTAGTTTGCATAGTACAAATAACACATTGGGAAAAGGGTGTACTTAAGCTTCTACAAGATCAGAGGAAAATTAGAGTGAAAATATTTAAAATATATTTTATTTTTTCTTTATTGCGATAGATTAAATTAATACTAGTATCTATATCTTTTAAAATATTTATATAAAAACAATAATAGATGTCATTCACAAGATGTTTATGTTTGAATAGATTTGTGATTTCAATAGATACATATACTAGTTTTATTTACTAAAGAGTTATATTATTTTAACTTCAAAATTATTTCATTTATTTAGAAGTTATTTTATTTTACTCAAGAATTATTTTCTTTATATTTACTTAAAAGTTTCAATTTTGTTAGCTCTTTAATATTTTTTTTGTTAAAACACTCATACCATTACACTCCACCCTTTGTTGTCACTATAGTTAAGCCTCTCAACATAATTATAATTGTATATTATGAAGGACATATATGAAAATACATGGAAATAGACAATGTCAACAATAATTATGGTTGGGAAGTTCAATGAGTCATAAAATTTTCACTGTCCATAATGTTCACTTGAAGATTTCTACATTGGACTATGTGAATATTTTTTTTCATCAATATTTCAGATAACATTCCATGATCCCTTATCAGAATAAACAAACAAGAGAAGGGAATTGTCTTTTAAGGACTTTCATAGAATGACACCCAATGGATATTCAACCAAGCAACAACTAAAGATTGTCCATTTCCATATTCAAAATTGAGCTTGTCATGCTTGTACTAATTATGCTCAGCTGGTCTTGTCCCATGACTTTTATTTTTTTAACATAAGAGGGGTAAAAATTTATTAAAACAAGAAAGAATTATAGAGCGGAGTCATTACATAGCCTTATCCAGCTCCACCAAATGGTCCAACTGTTGAGACAAATCAGGGGGTAATTGACCCCGATCAACCAGATTCCAATCATGAATATGATCAGAAGCCCATTTAGCCAAACAATCAGCAACACCATTCCACTCCCTAGGAATATGAGTGAAAGTAACAAACTCAAGAGAAACACAGAGATTGAGAATTTGATCAATAATCAGAGCGAAGTGCCAAATAACATCATCTAGCCTACGCCTATTCAGCAGGTTCACAACAACCTAGGAATCAGATTCACAAATAATCCTGCGCCACCCCAACTGAGTGCCACGTTCCACAGCCACCAAAATAGCCTGAGCCTCCATAAGATTATTAGTATGTAGACCCTTATAAATAGAAAAAATGAATTGAACATCCCCCGAGCTATCCCGACCAACACCACCAATTCCAGCATGACCAGGGTTTCCACGGGAAGAGCCATCCGTGTTAATTTTTAGGATGCCTTGAGGAGGAGGAGACCAACTTCCCTCCCTATTCACCTTTGGAGTTGGATGCCTACACTTGTTGTGTATAAGCTGTCGGTGCGAAGGAGGAAGATGAAGGTGGTTGAAACAACCAACATCAGAAGGGGCAATCGAATCAGTCAGATCACACTTAGCCGCAAGCGTTTCACCCAAAGCATGCAAAAATTTCCACCACAAACGAGGGGCCCCCATCAACACATCCTGAAAAATTCGACGATTCCTCTCCAACCAAAGATTCCAAATAATGAAGGAAGGGCCAATCGCCCAAGCAGCTTGAAGAAAGGAGGTAGAAACAGGGGCCCTACTCCCCCGATCCACAAACTCAGCCAAAGAGGAAACATGCGTACAGGGCACATTCCACACCTGCCACCAAAGATGCCAAATCTCCCGAGCATAGGAACATTGGAAGAAGAGATGAGAAGCACACTCCTCAGCCTCACGACACAACACACAACAAGAGGGACCCTGGAAACCCCGCTTGCATAAATTATCCCAAGTAAGACACCGGTTTTGAGCCACCAACCACATGAAGAAATTGCATTTGGGCCAAGACAGCTTATGCCAGACAAACTTCCACCAAGGGACCTCAGTATCCCCAAACAACTGTCGACCCAATTGCTTATAGCCAGCAGACACAGAGTACTTCCCAGACATATCAGAACCATCCCAGGCTAAAATATCAGGTCCCCTCAATGAATTGCAAGCCTGGGAAGCCAAAAGTTGAGCAAGCTCCCGCCTGTCCCCCTCAGAGCCCCAGGAGGCCACTCAGAAGGGAGCTTCCAGCGAAAAGAAGAGCCACCATGCTCAGCAATCTTGTAATGCTCAATGGTGTCCCAACTAGCAGCAGTAAAAACATCACAGAGGGGTTGAAGATGAGGAAAAGCAGACAGAATAGGTGGGTGACCATCCCAAGAATCCCACCAAAAAAGAGCCTGAGATCCCGAGTGACAGATCCAAAAAAGCGCCCGCTTAATCAACTGAGCTCCCACTTTCAGAGTAGACCAAATCATAGAACCACTCCCCTCCAGAGGATAGCGAGGAACCTCATGAGAAGCAACACCACGAAGATACTTATAGTTAAGAACACGGGCCCACAACTGGTGTTGATTAGTACACCACGCCAATAAAGCTTCGCCGCAAGAACTTGCCCATTCAAAATAGAAGAGCGTAAACCGAGACCACCCTCCTGCTTTGGTCTACACACAGAATCCCATTTAACAAGGTTCCACTTAGAAGTCATCAAGTTACCACTCCAAAGGAATTTCTGAGAAAGAGCATCAAATTCCCGAAGGAAATACATCGGGGCCGATTGAACAAAACACCTGTAGATGGGAAGGGCCTGGATAACAGACTGAAGGAGGGTAACTCTAGCAGCAGTAGACAACCACCGATGAGTCCAAAGTGTAACCTTCTTCCTCAACTTATCAAGCAACATCTGCCAAGAGGATCTGGGTTGGCGACCAACAGCAAGGGGAATCCCCAGATAGACAAAGGGGAGAGAACCAATTTGAAACCTCAAAATAGCAGCAATCCTCCTCTGGATGGCCAAAGGAGTATTAAAGAAAAAAATAGAAGACTTCTGCTCATTAACTTTCTGACCCGAAGCAACAAGGTAGATGTCCAAAGCCTGTCTAAAAGATTCAGCTTCACGAAGACGAGCCAACCCCATAAGAGAGGTGTCATCCACAAACTAGAGGTGAGAAAGAGTAGGCAAACCCATCCCCCACTACCAACCATGAATCCCACCCTGAGAGACCCGAGACTTAAGAAAGCGACCAAGCCCCTCAGCCATAAGAATAAAGAGATAGGGAGAAAGCGGATCCCCCTGACGAAGGCCCCTGGTAGCACCAAAAAGCTCAGAAGGTTCCCCATTCACAATAACTGAAAAGGAGGAGGAGGTCACACAACTCATAGTCCAACTCACCCAGTCAGAGGAAAACCCAAAGGCCAACAAAATATTCTGAAGGAAACTCCATTTAACTCTGTCATAAGCTTTAGCCATATCCAGCTTGATGAACATAGACCTTTCCTTAGAGATCGCCATGGAATGAATGACCTCAGAGGCGATCACCACCCCATCCAGAATCTGACGACCAGCCACAAAACCTCCTTGTTCCTCAGAGATAACAGCAGGCAAGCAAGATTTAAGCCGCTCAGCAATCAATTTCATAATAATCTTATACACCACATTATAGAGCGCAATAGGTCAAAAGAAATCAAACCTATCAGCACCCTCCTTCTTAGGAATGAGGACAAGAAAAGTGGCATTCAAGGCCCGAAGCATCTGCTTGCTATGAAAAGATTCCTTGACCACCTCCACCAAATCCAACTTCACAATCTCCCAAAACTCTTGGAAAAATTCAATAGGGAACCCATCAGGGCCAAGAGCCTTCCCCTTATTCATCCCAAAAACAACCTCCTCCACTTCAGACAAAGTAATCGGGTGCATAAGAGAAGCATTCAACTCATTAGAGACCAAAGAAGGAATACAAGAAAGAATCATATTATCCTCAATATCAGAAGGAAGAGAATCCTCAGTAAACAGAGAGGAGTAGAATTGGCGAGCTTCTCTAGATATAGCCTGTTGAGAGGATAAAACTAAGCCTTCAGAGTTAACAAGAGAAGAGATATAGCACTTATTCCGACGAGCCTGCACATAATGATGGAAGAAAGCAGTATTCTTATCGCCCTCTCGAAGCCAGTCAACCCAAGCCTTATGTTTCCAGAATATCTCCTCATGAAGCTCCCACTCCTCCACCACTTTAAGAGCTTGGGACTCAGCATGCCCAAGAGCCTCTGAAAAACCCTGATCCCTAATCTGGCGAGTAACAACAGCCAGACGCTCCTGTGCTTCCCTTTTCCTGGCTCTAAAATTACCAAAACAAAGCCTATTCCAAGCTTAAGATGAAACTTGACTTTGAAACTTTCTATGTAGAATGGTAGCTTGATGTCTCTAAATATTTCTTTCATACATACTAAATTTTATCATTACATTATGAGTGAATCATCTCAATTATATATCCAAGCACATCGAAAATTTATAGATTGGAAAGAAAATAATCACATTTATCATATTTTTATATGTATAAAGTTTCACCATCAAACTATTTATACTTATAGATTAAATTATTTTTGAATTTATTATTTGGGTTCAACATGTCATGCTATAGGATTTTCTTGTGTTTTCACCATGTTGTCATGTGTAGATAGCTATGTATTTATAGGTGTAGGAATTTTAGAGGAAGGAAGGTTGAACAAAATGCATAAGGATGAGATGGAGCCTTGTTTACCTTAGGATTTGGTTGAGGCTCCCTTTGAGCATAATCGAGGGGTGGTTGGTCCTCTTGTAGACATGACTAATTTAGAAGGTCTTGTCAAGAGAAATTTAGAGGAGATTGGTAGAGACAAGAATCATGTTACAGATGGATTAGTTGGAGTTCATTGCCTCTACCATTCTCTTGAATTGCAACATTCACCTCTTGGTATTCCTTCTAATAATTTAAAAATATGAAGAAGGTTCAAGTTTAGAAGATTATAGGAACCCTTTATTCCCTTTGGTCTCAAGTTTGGAAACTAAAGATGAAAATCCATTACAAAGGAACTAGGTTCATTCATGGAAAAGGATAAGGTTGACAATAAGATATAGTTCCTTGAAGAATTTTGGATTCAAGTTGTGTTCAATGATAGATCTACTAATGTTTTTGGGAAAACGACCCTCTTTATTAGATACATTGCCACTATTGGTGGAGTATTTCTAATTGGATGTTATTTTTCTAACTTACAACTATATTTTTCTTGTTGTTGTTCCATGCCAATATGATTGATCATTTTTTGTCTCTTTATTGGTCTTTGTAAAAGGGTGGGGCCCTTTCAAAATTTCTATTTCTAATTCATAAATTCAACCAAAAGTATTTACCCTAAAATTAAAATATAAATTTAAACTTTAAAATAGTCTTTTTTATATTATATAATAGCCTCATGTATTTAATTTATAAATCCTATTATTCTTTATGTTTAATTTCAAAATTTTAATGCTCGAGCAAGTATAGGTTACAAGTGCATTCTTTACATTTTTTCTCTTTCTTTTGTACTATTTTGTATATGGGTGTCTTATATGCATTGCCTCAAACATATAATTTTGATGTCCTATACCTAATTCTAAATGTAGTTTTATGAATGTATTCCTCCTTTATTCTTTGCTAATTGTAATTGAATATTAGACCTGTTTTTTAAAATATGGCCACCCCTCTCAATCAGTAAAATAAGTCATCTATTTTAGGTGGTGGATATTAATGTTAATTGTTTATTTATTGAACATGTACATAATCAAGACAACTTGGAAAAGTGTCTTATCTTTCTTTTTCATAAAAATAGTTGGAGCATCCCATGACAAGACACTAGAACATATAAATCCTTTAATTCATGCAAATATGAAGTGTTTGTTCGATAGGGATCTCTAGATATAGGGGCTAATTCATGCATGAACTCTATTAAAAAATAAAACACCCATTTAGGAGGAAACATGAGGAGTTCATTCTAGGAAAGACATCCTAAGACTTTTGTAATGGAGGTTTATTTTCATTTGAATGGTTCTCATTCACTTTTACTAAATAAAAATTAACAACAAACAAGGCACACCCTTTTCTTTATTCTCTTTTGAGTTGTAAAATAGAAAATTTAATAATACCTTCATTCCTTCTAATCCTAATAGAACTATTTTATTATACATTTCATTCAAACAATCTAGTTTCTTTCCTCTAAATTTATTCTTCGATTCATACATTTAGAACCAACCATTTTTGGAGTAATGTCATAAGACTCAAAGGCAAAATATGAAGAATTTTATCCAAGTTTCCATTGTATGCACCCTAAGTTATAATTTTAGAATGGTATCATTTATAAACTATCTTTGGGACATGTACACAATTCAACACTACCTCTTTTAACAAGGATTTAGATTTTAAGTTGAATTTCTAAACTATCTAAGGTGATACAAAATAGGAAGAAGCACCTAATTATATTAAGATTTTAAGATATAAAATATATTAATTGTACTTCATAGCTCTAGGTATGACATTTTCACATCATTATCACCATGCTCCCTAGCTTTCTTTGTTGGTGTCATATCCACCATGAATGAGGCCCAATTTTCTAAAGGTCCTATATATATAAAATAATTAGATAAACCTTCACCAATGTTTGCATTTTAATTCTAATTGATTACCACTTTATACCTTTTACCAATTTATAATTTCATATTGATAACTATAACCCTCATTGCAAGGATTTACCAATTAAAAAATTGTAGGGGAATAACTATAATTCCCCATTTTTATAAATAGTCTAGATTACCTAAGTTCCAATTAAAGTTTTGTTAGAGTGCAATATAATATGTTTAGCTTTAATCAATGGTTCTAGATTAATTGTTTCAAATCCATCAAAAAATTATACTCATTAGAGAGGTTGTGCATTAATAAATCTTACCAATTAGGTATCATATTCTTATTTATACTTTCATACCATAATCATTAGCATAACTTATCAACCTCAATGAGGGAAATAGTCACTATTATGGTTCAAATTTTTATTTAACAATAATTCATTATTGTGGGTTGAACAAAATAATCCATCCTATACAAAATTATAAAGATATATGGTTATCAACAATAATTTTAATAACAAATATAACCAAAAAAAATTACCATGAACTGTTTGATATAATGCCTCAAATAAATCTGTTTTATGTTCAGGTAAGGCTTTAGAAACATTAAAGCAAATGCAATTGGAGGTTCCTTGGTAGAAATGTATGCAAAACATGGAAGCATAGACAATGCATGTTAATTTTTTGACAAAGTTTAGAAATGGGTTTGTAAAATCTTTCAAGCAACTGCAACACCATTTATTCAACACTCCCTGCCTGTGCCAAAATTGGAGCTTTGGAATAGGGTATGAACATTCATCAAAGCATGATAGAAATAGTGTTTGTTGAAAAGTCTTTAGAAACTTTCAAGAAAATGCAATTTCAAACAAAAAAATGTAGTTTGAAATCTACAAATTTGAAATATTTCACATTTTGCATTTAGGGTTTAAAAATTTCTCAAACAAATGCATTTTAAAATCTATGAAATTTGAAGTTAACCAACCTGTGAGCTATGGAGGTCAGGTTGATGAACTGTGAGTTGATGAATTGTGAGTTGATGAACTGTGGCTATGGAGGTCAAGTTGATACACGTTTTTCCCGTCTGGTTTGCTACATTCACGTTCGGGTTCACCGTTCACTGCATACACAGTTTGAACACAGAAAACGTATAATGCGATAGTGATAGTTTCTTTTTATTTTTTATGACCTATTTCAAGTGGTTTGGTTGAACACCCATTCAAGCGAACCCCATAAAATATATTTTTTTATTGATATGGTTGGGGGTTCGGTCGAACAGGTGGTTCGACCAAACCCATGTGTTCAATTGAACACCAAATCTAGTTTAGGCGAACTAGAGAGTTTGACCGAACCCCTTGACATTGTGGAAACACAAAAAAATAAATTTTCCTTCCTCAAAAAATTTGTAAACCACTATTGTGGCTTAACCCTTTCAACATTAGGGTAAATAGGTCTTAGCCATCAATAGCAACATGAGTTACTAACAATGTGCAGGAACCACTAATCTAAAAGAATCACAACCATTGCATGTGGAGGAAGTGAGATTCTTTGGGAAGATTTCTCCCCTCAAAACATAAAGCATTAGAAGTGTAGACACGTAAAATATACTGATTGACATTGCACATCTGATCCTGACCACTAACATTGCTTCATCCTGAATCATCCCTCGGTCTAACTATTTAATCAAATACCTTTATTTGATTAAATTCATCAGTATTCCTCTCCTAATTAAATAAATTATTTATCTAATTAAGTCATCCTTTCTTGTTAATTAAATCAATCAATATGATCTAATTATCCCTATTTAATTAAATAATCAATTTTATTTGATTAAATCTCTAAAGTTCACCTA
This sequence comes from Sequoia sempervirens, assembly GCA_007258455.2. Classification (NCBI taxonomy): domain Eukaryota; kingdom Viridiplantae; phylum Streptophyta; class Pinopsida; order Cupressales; family Cupressaceae; genus Sequoia; species Sequoia sempervirens. Next base: position 421,886,476 of record VDFB02105785.1, read on the forward strand.
TTAAATTAAATATATTAAAACCTTATTTGATTTAATCTAACTTCATCTCCTTGGTTAAATAAAACAAAAATATTTATTTAATTAATCTTGAAATCATATTCTTCTCATATTTTGATTTAAATCAATCCATAAATCTAAATCAATATGTCACATCATTCTAATCTCTCATTAAATTAATTAACCTTGATTACTTTAATCTCCTCTCATGTCCCATCCTCTAGCTTTTTCAAATTGCACAAGAAAATAGATTTAATTCATTTATTAAAAACTCTATTTTCTCTCAAAAGGCATAAAAAAGGAATATTCTTCAAATTTGAATTCAAAATCCAAGTGAACTTTGTCCTTCCAACAAGGAATTTACTCCACCTAGAAAGTCCATTTGCCTTGAGCCAAGTGGCATTCAATGCACCTTCTTTCCCTCTTACATGTCATTTCAACATTTCAAAATTCAAATATATGCATTTATTGACACATTCTTCAAAACTTGCACATCCTCCATCCATTCACATATTGACAAGTGGCACTTTGTCATTGGTTAATTCTTAGTCCCACATTGCTCTATTTTAAGCATCTCCTCAACTTGACATTCTATAAATAAGAGACTTCATTCCTCATTTGATCATCCACAACTTGAGTAAACTTACTATACTCAAATTCATAAGCAACCTTCATCAAATTCATCCAAGTATAGTTAGGCTTTTTGCAGATTTTCAATATGGAGCTCCACTAAAGTCATCACCACAAGCATGCATCTTTCATCAATCATCTTCATCACATCTTTGGAGTTGGAAAGGGCCAATTTTCACATCAAATTGGCACCAACTTCCTCAAGAGATTAAGAGTTTGCTTTGTTTTAGAATAGGATTTGGTATTTTAGCCTTTAAGTTTGTTGTGTTCTTCATGTTATTCCTTTTCTCTTGCATTTGAACAAATGGATTTCTTGAGGGATCTATGTTCTTACTTGCATTTGACCTTATTAATGTGTTGTTTGTTGTGTTCTTGCAGGTATAGGATCTAGGTCCACATTTTGGCGCTAGAAGGAGGGAAAACCAGGAGATCAAATCATGTTTTTTGAAGAAATTCCGTGCTTTTTGGGTGATTAAAGAAAACTCCACCGCTGGAAGCTCAACATCGCTATTTAGCACTACTGAGAACTCAGTGTTGCCATATAGCACTGCTGAAAAGTTCAAACTATGACACTTCAAAATTCTCGCCCAGAATTCAAATTTTCAAACAAAACCGCTGATGCTTTCTGGCCCTCTGGAATCTTTTCAAAATCCAAATTGCACTGCTGATCAAAATAGCGACGCCTTCATGCTCACTGGTTTGGTTGCAGAGCGATGCTGATTGGTAAACAACGCTATACAACAACGCTGGTGACTTCAAACTGCGAAGCCTTCGTGGATTGCACTGCTAGAAGGAATTAAAAAGTGACAAGTTATTTCTAACATGTGTTTTTTTATCAAATTCTAGTTATTTGGCATGCTTGTTGCTTTCTTGACCTCTATTTTTACATAATCTAATTGATTTTCTTGTAGGTTGAATTGGTCAAAGGTGAAGAAGAAAATAAGCATGATGACCTCATCTTGTGATACTAAGTGTTTTTAAACACTTTAGTGTTTGATCAACACTCTTAGAGGATTCACTTTTCCTCTTAAGGAAAAATTTGATATCTTTCACACTTAGGACTTACTAGCTTCATTTTGGGCTCTAAAAAGAACTTTTTTTCAATTCTTGTTACAAAAGGGGCTTAAAAAGAACTTTAGGACACAAACTCATGAACAAGACAAATTCTCATACTTCATTTGGTGCTATAAAAAGAAATCATTATTGCTTTTGTTGGATTAAAAAGAACATGTGCAACTTTGCTTTGTGATTACTTACTCAAAATAACGCCATTGAAAAGATGTATGTGCTTCTCTCGCACCTCACGATGATCTTGAGAATCAAAAGACTTTTTGATGGTCTTAGGGTGGGATAAAGTGATCACTCCACGTTTCATTTTGGGGTTAAAATTGAACAAAACATTGTGCGAGTGTGAGTAGACCTATTGCATGTGTTCTCCCTTTGTTTCTAAACAAAGGTTGATCGACTATGAATATGTTTGCTCACTTTTGTTTATCTTAGAGGGCCCATCTTGGGGAAAAAGTACTCACCCAAGGGAACGACTCGACTGGTAACACTCTAAATCCAAGAGTATTTCCAGTCAAGATATAAAAGTGGGTATTGGAACAAAGGCCAGTATCACACGGTTGACTCTGACAAGAAGGGAAACAATGGTCTCTTGCCACGTTGGGTCAACTCCTATGAACAAAAATTCTGAATTAAAACCCTTGTTGTAGAAAGGCCAAAATCCTTATCTATTTGTTGGTGCAAGAACGGTCGTTTTGAAGCTGTCCCACACTTTTACGGTCTTTAGTAGAAATGGAAAGTGTGCCATGGGAGTTTTAATGGGTGCTGATACTTGTCTGCCCTGTATAAGTGGGGTGCTGATACTTGTCCAAGTGGGGACTCAACAAATATAGTCTTTTATATCCATAAGGTTGTGCTTGTTTTTGGTTACAAAATGCTTTGCTTGTTCAAAAAAATTTGGAAAACAAACATTTAACATCATCATCAAAATTTCAAACCCTTTAGGAGGAAAATACAATTGACCAAATTCATGTGTTATTGCTTGCCCTTGGGATTTTATCCTTAGAGGTTTCTAAATAGTTGGATTTACATCTCAATTTTCCTACTAAAGTTAAGCAATAGGTAACCCTTGCCTTGATTTCATCAAAATTCCACATAACATACTCTGTGGGATCCGAAGAAATTTGGACATTGGACATCTAGTTTGGAAAACTAATCAAAGAAGTGTTTGTGGTAAGAAAATAATCACTAAGCAAAGATAAGAAAAAATGGCTTTCACACGTGTTAGTTCCTCATGATTTCCAAGAAAGTCAAAAATCCCAAAACAAAAGTCCTTAAGCCAAAGTTCAAAATTTAGGAGTCACACTTGAAAGGTTATCAAGAAATAGATTAAGAAGTGCAATTAAAAGCAACATATTAAAATAAGCAAAAAATTCACAAGGTTCTATAGACTCGTTCCTTTGAACAATCTGGAAATGTATGCTTAGTTTGAACCACTTCTTAGTTATAGAGGTCCTTAGAAGTATTGTATGTTCTTCAATACCGAGGTCTAGTAAACAAGTGTCTTTTTTAGGTACATTCTAGGATCAAAAATCAAATCTTTTCATCCATTCGTGAACATCAAACTAAAAATCACCTCACCATCATCTTTTGAAAAATCTTGAAATTATCCTCCATGCTAGGCTTTTTTTCAAAATAATCAAATCCTTGAAGCAAAATCCTTGGAATATTTGAATCAAAACATCAAATCATCTTTGGATAGGTTTGTGTAGATGCATCCTTTTGCATATGCCTAGTCAAAATTATCAAACCATCTTGTTTAGCTAGGTATATATAGATGCATCCTTCTTCATATACTTGCTTAAATTATCATCTTGTTTGAATAGATGTGGGTAGATGCATCCTTCTCCCTACACATATTCAAATTATCATCCTTTGAGCATATATACCTCTTAGATAATCATCCAACATCTTAGGGTCTATTTGTTCATAAAATCCAAAAGCAAAGAAAACCCAAAATCAAATCAAGGTCAATCCAAAATCCAAAAATTCCTAAGAAGTCTAGCATCTCCTTAAGATTTCTCAAAAGTGCAAACATCCACAACATCCATCTTTTACATCATCCCCATCATATCACCTTTGATCCTTGAAAGCATCCTAAATTCTCTCTTTTTCTACCTAAGATTAGATCAATCCAAAAAGAATAAGAGATTCATCTCCCATATTCTTCAAAATTGATCCCTATTTTATGGTGCAAACTAGATCCCAACACAAGAGGAACATGGAAGCCAACAAAGAAACATCCACTACAAGTGACCTAATTCAAACAAATTTGAAACAAATCTTGTTGAATCAAGTAATCCTTTAATCAAATTTCCTACATCATCACAAAACCCTCAAGAGGAGGTAGAGGATCATACCAATAATCCCTTTGGAATGTCACACGAAGAAATCACCGAAATGATTCAAAATCCAGAAAACCATAAGATTATCAACATCATGATGAGGCTCAACCCTTCACTATACATGCTCAAATTAGCAAAGCAAGGGGATAAACTACCTTCTGATTTCAATGTGATCTCTATAGTGGAACCATCCTTGGAGGTCATACCCCAAATTTCATCCACACTCCCCATATCATCTACACCCCCATCCCAAAGCATCACTCAAAACATCCTGCAAATCACAACATCCGTTGCTCCAACTCAACCTAGTGTTAATAAGGGAAGTGTATTTCTCAATTCCATTCAAACACACCCCCTTGTCAATAATCAAGACTTGGATGCAAACACCATTTTGGGGCAAAACGTACCCCAAAATCCATTACATAAATATGCCCCTCTCACTTTCCATGATCCCAATGATCCATCATCATCATCCTTCCGTGCAACACCCCATACCTCTCTCCCCATAACCTCGCAGGGGGAGGGTGACACATTCGGATCAGGGGGCATTTTCGACACCACCATTTCCTCAAGAGATCACAGCCCTCACGTTTTCACCACTCCCACCATTTCCATCATCATCCACACCACTTCTTGGCTTAGGGCTTCCCCCTTTACCAAATATCAATCAAAATCAAACCAACATTCTGAACATCCATCAAAACATCACACTAAGCTCTCAAGACTTGTCATTGACATCACAACAACAGATGAAAACTACACAAGAAATCACCACATCATCAACCACCCCCCTAACATCTCAAAACATGATTTCTCAAAGACCAACCACATCGATTGCACCATCCACCAATCAAATCCCAATCACCAACACGACAACACCTCTCACCACCACAACGAGCCCCATTCCGAATCCACCACCACCTCCACCACTACCAAGCTCCAATACATCAAGCCAATATAGTATGGCATTGCAAGCCACTCAAAAAGATGCCTATCAAAAGGCATTCCTGCAAGTACAAAAACAACAAGCTGCACAACTAGTTGCTCAACAAGCCACGAAACTAGCTGCTTAGCAAGTAGCTCAAGCCGCTCAAGCTGCCCAAGTCACACAACAAGCGCAACAGGCTGCACAAGCCCAAGTCTTATTGCAGTAATGACAACAACAAGCCACTCAAGCAACTCAAGCTGCACAAGCTCAAACACAAGCACAAGCTCAAGCTCAAGCTCAAGCTCAAGCTCAAGCACAAGCTCAAGCACACGCTCAAGCAAAAGCCCAATATCAAGCATAACAAGCATAAGCACAAGCGCAGTATCTTGCACAACAACACATAATGCAACAACAAGCATATCAGCAAGTGCTAAAGCAATATCAAGAACAACAAGAAGCAACTCAATTAGCAGCTCAACAACAACAACAAGCTCAGCAACAGGCAATCCTGGCACAACAACAAGACTAAAAACAAGTGTTGTTGATACAACAACAAGTACAAGCATACATGGCTCAACAGAATGTGAAAATACCACCAATCAACACATTAGTTAATCCACCCATCCCATGAACAAGCGAACCACCTCAAAACGCTTTCATCCCACCTCCCGATTCACAAAATGATGTCACAACACAAATCAAATTACTCTCACAAAAAGTGCTCGATCTTCAAATCAGGGCGAACCATGAATACATCTAGTAACTTGTGTCCTTATCCATTCGACATGAGCCTTGTGATGAAACCATTCCCGAAGGGATTTGAGATCCCCAAGTTTGACAAGTATCATGGGACGGGAAACCCTGAAGATCACATCAGGGAATTCCAGGTTCATTGCATGGAATTCGCATATGACGATACCTATCTGATGTGGCTATTTCCTAGGAGTTTGGCTAGCCACACCATGGAATGGTTCTCTTGCCTACCTATAGGCATCAAAACATTCCAAGAAATCATAGACACATTCATCAAAAACTACTCATGCAATATCGCCATGGATGTCAGTCTAGAGCAACTCTCAGCTCTGAAACAAGGTAAGAATGAATCATTTGCTTCATTCCTACAATGATGGTGATCCAAGGACAATCGGAGAAAATAGGTCATGCTCGAGGAACAACAAGTGTGCACTATCATATCCAACCTTGATGGCCTCTTGGAATTCCATCTCAAGGTCCAAGGGATCACCACATATGATTAGTTGATTTCCAAGGTGCTCAGCATTGAACGGGCCCTTATGACACGACCTGGAGGATCAACTTCATATCCTGAACAACAGAACAATCGCCCACCCACCAATTACAATGACAAACCTCACAAATGGGCAAGAAACAAAAATGTTATGAATGATGGTGTCGTCGATGCCAAAGTTGTCATTAGTGCCCCTCGACAAAACACACCCACACCACAACAAAAAATCCAAAACCATCATCAAAACAACCATCAAGCAAACACAACAACACAACAACCAAACAATCAAGTGATCAATAACGCCAATGACCAAAGAGGACCACCCCAATGAAACAAGAACTTCACCAAGCGGAAGTACACCGCCCTTGGGGAACCACTCGAAGTCATCATGAAGAAACTAATAAAGGAAAACCTCATCAAGATTCCCACCTATGAGAACTACCAAGAACTAGATGTAAAACCTCCTTGGTACAATGAAAATCAGCTCTATGACTTCCAAAAAATCAAAGGAAACACCACTAACAGTTGCATGAGGTTAAAGAACATAGTCCAAGACCTTATTAATCAAAGAATCATAAATGTGGAACAACTGACAGGGAATCTGAATCTCAAAATATATATGAATCCGATGCCTAACCATAAGGGGAACAATAACACTGATAAGGGGAAAGGAACATTCAAAAACATGAATCATGTGTATGAAGCTATCGTCGCTTCCCTAGATGAACACTGTGTAGTAATCACTATCAAAGGAGCTCAGGCCGATTGTGGAGTCACCACAAGAGGCGAAAAAGTTACTATTGTAGGATCATCTCAACCAAACAAAACTTTCATGTGCAATTCAAGATCCATTCCCAATCGTTTGATCAACTAAAAAGAACCCAACACAAATCTCCATCATGGAGTTATTAAAAATCTCATCTGCCCACAAGAAAATCCTTAAGGAAGCATTGGCTTCATCCACTGTCCCCGCAGATCTTGATGCGGAACAATTCCAAGCTATGGTCGGAAACATCATTACCCTGAATCTCCTTACATTCTCCGACCAAGATTTTCCTGCTCAACCATATCATAACCATGCACTCCATTTAGAGGTCCTAGTGTAGAAAATTAAAGTCAAGCGAGTCTTGGTGGATGGAGGTGCAGGCTTGAATATTTGTTCCCTCAAGCTCATTAAGAAGTTAAAAATCTCAGAGGATTCCATCGACAAAGGAAAAGGTATTACAATCAGAGCATATGATGATCAGGAAAGAGTGTCCCAAGGCAAAATCAAAATCCCTATTTAAGTAGGGCCAACTATCATGGAAACCACCTGTCAGGTTCTGGACCTCGACTTGCCTTATAACATTCTCCTAGGATGTCCATGGATCCATGCAATGCAAGCAGTAGCATCAACCTTCCATCAATGTGTCAAATTCACATATGAAGGACAAGAGGTCACCATCCATGGGGATCTTGAACCATTATCCTACTGCAAAAGCCTTGAGGAAAAATACTACAAAATACCTCAAGTACCTAAAAATGATGAAGGCCCATCAACACCATACATTGATCCAACCACTCTCGCCTCCACTTCTGCGATAGAGACACCCGTCATTCCTGTCATCCCCACCATCTCTGATATCAAAGTCATCATCCAAGATAATGGTTGTGAAAATTATATGATTCCCAAAAATACCTTTATGGTAGGAGAGTTACCACAATCTCCTAGATCACAAGGACGTATGCAATCAAATGAAGCCTCCCATCCCAAACATCCCTTGAATATTCCAACTTCAGAAGTTGGGGGGATCTCGGCTGAGATGTCATAGAAGAGGACCCATCTCATCTCCTATACCAAGATAATAGACCAGCAGCTAATCTACCAATGGATGACAGAAGTAAACGTTGGCAAATGATGATTGCAATGGGCTATGACAGAAACCAGAGACTTGGGAAAAATGGCAATGGGCTTATAATACCCCTCATTTCTGAGACGCAAATGAGAAATATTGGCCTCGGATGTACCCCTCTGAGTATAACCATAAGTGGACGAGGTCCCCCAGTTAAAGAAATCAAGACTCGCCGTGAACCAACACCAACTGAGCTTCGCTTACCCGTATCTACAGGTCAAGTCATAGACAACTTCACATTTAACATAACTGACATCTATAGTAGTAGTGATGATGAGGATCCCATAACCAACCTACCTAGGCTCTTTGAGGATACCACCCTTCTCATGATTAGTACCTTATCCTTTGAGTTAGATCATCAAAATCATGAAATTTGCCTAGTTTACCCCTAACTCATCGATTATGACCAACAAGGACCACCAATTCTTGACACATTCAAAAATGATGAGGCACTCTCAGAATTCATGGGACTACGGGATAATATTCTGTGTGGGGATCACAAAGCAAGATTCATCATTGAGCTAGATACACGTGCATACTATGGGGAAATGATTGAATCCCTCAGTCGCAAAAGTGAAAAATTGAGAATAATATCTAATTCCTTGAGTGAAAACCACACTGCGGCACTCTCTAACCCAAAAAAAGTAAAAATAAAGGACACATCCAATAGTGAAAACCTCTATGAGGTGCTTGAGGATGGGGGATTCAATCTTCCTTTCAAAGCTCTTCATCAGGAAAAATTAGCGGTCCTAGCCGAAAAGTGCAATCCAGTTAATCTGGGAACATAGGAGACCCCGCACATCACATTCTATGCAAAATCATTACTATAAGAGGAACAGGAGCTCCTAGCAGCCTTCTTAAGAGAAATACAAGTTAATTTTGCATGGAGCTATGTTGACATGCCAGAGCTCGATCCAAAAATTGTAGTTCATCATCTAGTCGTGTACCCTGAAGCAAAGCCTGTCTGATAAAAACTAAGGAAAATGCACCCTCAGATCGCCTTACTAGTCAAAATGGAACTAAAGAAGCTATTGGACACATGATTCATTCGACCAATCGACTATCCAAAATGGGTGTCAAACCTGGTTCATATTTCAAAACCTGATGGGGGCATCCAAATCTACACAGATTTCAGGGACTTGAACAAGGCATGTCCAAAAGATGATTTCCCATTGCCCAACATTGACATGATAGTAGACATGATAGCGGGACAAAAAATTCTTTCCTTAATGGAAAGTTTCTCGGGATATAACCAGATAATGATTGCTAAAGAAGACCAACACAAAATGACCTTCACTTGTCCACGGGGGACTTACTGTTGGAATATGATTCCATTCGGCTTGAAGAATGCAAGATAAACATACCAAAGAGCCATGACGTTAATCTTCCATGACATGATCCATAAAAATGTTGAATATTATGTCAATGACATACTAGCCAAATCCAGAAAGAGGAAGGATCACATAGCAACCTTGAGTACTATTTTTGACAGGCTTGAGGAATACAAGGTCTGATTAAATCCAAAGAAGTGCATCTTCGGCATACAATCAGGAAAGTTGCTAGGATACATAGTGTCAATGAGAGGTATTGAGGTAGATCTAGCAAAAGTAAAGGTAATCCTTGAGATGGAGGCACCCAAAACATTGAAACAACTAAGAGGTCTCCAAGGTAGGCTTCAGTCCATCCGAAGGTTCATAGCACAACTGGCAGATAAACATAATCCATACTCTCACCTACTTCACAAGGGAGTAGCATACAAGTGGGATAACAAGTGTGAAGAATCCTTCAATAAGATCAAAGAATATCTACTTACACCACCAGTCCTGATGCCACCGATCCCAAGAAAGCCATTGATTCTCTATGTGTCAGCAACAACAACATCCCTTGGAGCTCTCCTAGCTCAGCACGATGAAAACAGGATAGAAAGGGCCATCTATTATATCAGCAAAACAATGGTGGGGCATGAGTTAAACTACTCATTCATTGAGAAAGCATGTCTAGCAGTAGTATTTCCATCCCAAAAATTTAGACATTACATGCTGGCACACAAAATAAAAATCATCACCAAAATTGACCCTCTCAAATACTTACTGTCAAAAGAAATGCTCACTGGAAGGATGGCTAAATGGGTCATGATACTATCAGAGTATGACATTGAATATGTGGAGTGGAAAGCAATTAAAGGCCAAGTCATCATAGATCAGCTTATAGAAGCACCAATCTATTTAGAGAATCCTCTCATCTCAGAGTTTCTAGATGAATCCATCTTCAATCTCAACATAGCCGACCATTGGAAACTTTACTTTGATGGCTCATACACGCAACATGGATTAGGATCTGGTGTATTATTTATCACCCCATAAGGGGACACCATACCTAAATCATATAAATTGGCATTCCCTTGCTCCAACAACATTGTAGAATATGAAGCTTTAACCATAGGTCTCAGAATAGCAGTACAGTGGCACATCATGGCTCTCAGAGTATACAAAGACTCCCAATTGATAGTAAATCAAGTAAATGGTGGATACCAAACTAAGGATGATAAGCTCACTCCATACAAGAAACTGGTGGAGACTCTCAAAGAATCCTTTATAGAGATCACATTGAGCAAATTCCTAGAGCAAACAATAGAGCAATAGACACCATGTCAACAATTGGATCCCTACTGGACATCCCTCGCAACACCCTAAAACATGAATTCTTGGTAGAGCAGCTTCTCGTGCCTACATTCGAGGTACCAGAGTCAGAATTTGTGTGCGAAATCATTGGTCGTGGAGATCCCTAGTATCATGACATTTATACCTACCTACGAATAAGTGTCTTACCTACTGACTTACCCTCAAGCTTAAAAATAACTTTTATTAAAAATTCCTCTAGGTTTGTCATCCTAGGAAATACCTTATACCGTAGAAGCATAGAGGGAACCTTATTGCGCTGCCTTAATACTGACGAAGCCTTGACTACTTTAACTGAGGTGCACAATGGGATTTGTGGTTCACACTCGAGTGGAATGACCTTGACCAAGAAACTACTGAGAATGGGGTATTATTGGCCCACTATGGAGAAAGAAGCACATGACTACATCAAAAGGTGCCTACAATGTTAGCAGCATGGGGATCTCATCCATGCTCTAGCTCAAGAATTTCATCCCATCATCACACCATGCCCTTTTCGCAATGGGGACACGATCTCATCATAAAAATCACTCCCACTTCATCTAATGGCCACAAGTTCATCATAACCGCCACTAAGTACTTTACCAAGTGGGTGGAAGCCATACCCATGACATATATAACCAGGAAGCAGATATCAAAGTTCATCTTGAACTATCTCATATGCTGATATCATGTCCCACAAGCTATTATCTTAGATAATGGAACACCATTCAAGAATCAGGATGTTCGTGATCTATGTGAAAAATTCAAAATCCAGCATCGCTTCTCCACCCCATACTATCCCCAAGGCAATGGCCAAGCAAAAGCCACAAATAAAACCATTTTAAAAATCCTCAAGAAAATAGCCAATGACATAGGTCGTGACTGGCATTTGCAATTCAATCCTACCCTATGGGCCTACCGAACTAGCATTCACACACCCACCGATGCCACCCCCTTCTCCCTGGTCTATAGATCAGAAGTAGTACTCCCCATTGAGATTGATCTCTCGTTACTAAGAATATCATTGCAAAACCTCATCACGGATGAAGAGTACTGAGTATCAAGACTGAATGAAATGGAGCTACTGGATGAGTGACATATAGATGCTTTAAATCATTTGCAATTCTATCAGAACATACTCAAGAGGAGCTATAACAAGAAAGTCAGAAGTAGGACTTTCCAAGTTGGAGAACTGGTACTAAAGGAGAATCAAAAGAACGTCCCAAATCCAAATAGTATCAAGGAAAATTTGAATCCAATTGGTTAGGACCATTTGTTATCATAGCAAGCTATAAGTCAGGGGCATATCAGTTATCAACACCCGAAGGGGAACTTGTGCAGGAGCCCATGAATAGTTCCCATCTCAAAGAGTTTTATGCCTAATCTTTCAAGGTATAGAACCCAAAAAATAAAATAAAAATCAGAAAATGTCCTGAAAAAATAGTTACCCTGATGAAAACCTAGCAAACATGCATCTTAGTGACAGTAAAAAAAAAGAAGAAGCAAAAAATCCAAAAAAATAAAAAAAAGGATTAAAAATAGTAAAGAGAAAAATTGTCCTTTGGTGAAAACCACTTCGGTGGCACTTTGGACAGGTACCTTGGTGAAAACTTGGCAAACATGTGCCTTGTGTAAATAAGCATGTCTCATCCACCAGGATCTTCACAACTTGTTCTGCATCATCCATCTTCCATCACATTCTGTATCTCCATCCATCACTCATCCACCCGCATCCACACCATAGCTTGGTCCTGTGTTCATATCACAATCCCTCCTAGTACTACTTGGCCTATCCTCAAGGTCAGTTTGTCCTGCCTTTATCGGAGTAGTCTATTGCATCATGATGGGGGCATGTTCTCATCAGATCAGATTCATGTATATTCTTGAAGTCCTAAAATTAGAAAATCCAAAAACATAAAAAAATCACAAAATCCAAAAACATTCAAAACATATCAAAATCCAAAAACAGGTCAAAAAGTCAAAAAAATGAGTCATCTTGTCGAACTACGGGTCTCTGAGCCTTGAACGTAGGCAAGGTTGATCTTTGATCATCCCCCGAGACACTTAGGTCAATCCTTTAGGAGTCCGTCATAATAAATTGACATTTCATGATGTATATCTTCATCTGTAAATCGGTCAAGTTGTTAATCAAACTACATGGTCTCTGCGTGTATAATGTAGGCAAGGATAATTTGTTGATCAGCCCCCAAGGCCCCTAGGATAGGTCCTTAGGTTAGTCTCTTGTTCAAAATCTCAGAAAACCCCAAAATATTTGAAAATAAAAAATCAAAACATTTATAAAATCTCGAAAAATACCAAAAACAACCTCAAAACATTGCAAAACATCAAAAAAATCCAAATATTTGAAAAAATCCATCCATCCCCATCTCCCTTTCACCTACAATAAACATCACTCATAATAAAAGATCGTCATCCCCAACCTTTGGTGAAATAATCGAAAACAAGTCTAACAGGTCAAAAGTGAAAACTCAAAAGTGAAAATCTCAAAATCTAGGTTAGTACGTAAACAAGTTGGTCAACTCTTTATATCAATAGCCTATCATCCAATCAAGTCCCATATCACATCATCTGATAGCATCATGTCCTAGGATGCATCCTTCCTGCAATGGACATCAACATTAGGCATCACCATAGTTTATCTTGGCTAGCGGTATTAAAGAACATCAACTTGTTTGTTTACTATATCTTTATCTTTTGATCTATCTTATTGTGCCCATGCCAAGGACCTCTCAATGATTTCCCCAACGAAGGGATTTAGAGAGATAGGAATGGGGAAATGATCATTATCTTTTTATCTGTTGCGCTTGTTGGAAATTCTTGTAATATAACCTCGGTGAATACTCGCTTTATTTAGGTATGTACGAAGGGTGTTTTAGATATTTTGTTGACCACAGAGGAAGGCTTTCCTTCCTATGTTTCGGTCTAAGATGTTTGAAATACCTGAAATGCATCCTAGTAAGGTTTTCGTATGTCAGGTGTGAACAAGAGTACTCCTATTTGATGGTTGAGTCAAATTCTATCACACTAAACACCACATCATCCTAGTTCTTAATACTTTGATGCATCGTATTTATGTGTGTTATCAAACATAAGATAATTGGCATTTTTAAAATCCCAACTCCACGACATATGTTCATCATCATCATCATCTTTTGTCATGTTGAAATTTCTTCTTTCTTCCATCCTTCCGGCATGTCATGCTAACAAGGTACCATGACAGTTAATCACCACCATCATTAATCCTGCACCCACAAATCGTCAACACAATGCATATCATATAGAAACACTAATCATCTCATATGCATATAATATAGATTTTTTATTCTAAGCATATCATAATCATAACATTACATACACATTGACATATAAATAAAATAAAAAATCCATCACATCATCCATTTGCATAATCATATAACCACCATCGCATCACATAAATAGATTAGAAATTTGCATCCATTTGCATAAAAAATCATCATATAAACATACATATCATCCATCATCCATCCATATCATATGAAACATCTCATAAATAACCATATCGCAATCATTTTGGCATTTCATTTTACAAATCATTCCATATCATTATAAGCATCATTAAACAAAGCATAACAGGTACATAAATATTATACACAATCCATCACATTAGGTGCATACATCCATCCATAACCATATAAAAAATCTCATAAAATCATTCATTATATCATTTCACATATACATCATAAGGTCATTATTCACATATCATTTTGCATATACACCATAAATCATCTTCATATCATTTTGCATAACATCTCACGTCATATAAACATCACATCATAAACATCGTCACAAGTGCATATCATACATAGAAAATCACGTACATTCATACATTCATAGCTGCATATCATGATCATTGCATTCACATCATCATCACCATCATAATGGAAAAAGAGATTGAAAAATAAATAATAGAATAAAATCATCACATTTGCATCAACATACGTAAAATCATCATATAGATTACATCATCATATAAAAATGCATATCATCTATCATCCATCCATATCGCATATCATATAAATCCATTTGCATATCATATGTCATCATTCATTAGAAGCATAATATAGATCTATTAGTCACATAACCATCACATAATGCATACACCATCAAAAAGAAATGCATCCATCACATAACACCATAACATTATTGCATAGCATATAGAAATAAAACCATCCATAAATGCATAATAAATAAATGATGCATGACACATCATATCAACACCATCATCTCATATATATCATCGGGTAACTATCATAGTACAAAATAATTGGATCATTGTATGTATGTGTATGTCAATAAGTACAAAAAGGCCCAACGGGCTATCAAAAATGAGCCCATATGGCACAAAAAAATAATATCTCGATCAAAATGAGGCCTAACCCTCCTGTCTGCTGCCCTCACCCTGTCACCATGGCCCTCTGCCGGTCTATGGCTGGTCCGCTATGAGTAATTTGGGGCCCAAGTTGCTTTGGGTACGGCCTAATGATAAAGAAAATGATAATAGTTCGCCTCTCAGATGGCCTCCTTGTAAGAAAGAAGAGGCACTGTGCTGTGGGAGGAGGAGGCCACCATACTCTCTAATTGTTGTCTCTGGTTCATCTCTGTAGTTGCCTGTAGCTCTCTGGCCAGCCTCTAAAGCACTGCTTGGTCCCTCTCTGTTGTCAAGGCCTGGACCTGGGCTTGCAACTGTCCTATCATCCCGTCCCTCAGATCTGGCTGACCAGCTGGCTATCTTGGTGGAGGCTGCATGTGAGGATGGTCCTCACCCTTGGCTTGTAGTGGTGTGGTGGCCCGATCCTTGTGCCCATCATGTCCACCCTCTGGCCCCTAGTCTCGATCTTGCATTTTTACATCAACATGAGGCTATCTCCTCGTCCTCAGCCTACTCCCCTACCCCTAACTCTTTGTCGAACGGAGGGTGCACCTGGAATTGTCAAACACAGAGGCAGTCGAAACCAATCTCAATACACCTGGGCAACTCCTGGATCTGCAACCCCCTAATCGTATGCCCATGGCTGGGCCACCAGCTGCCTGAAACTGTCAACTGCCTTAGAGGCAGGAATGTATCACCCCTAGGCACCCTGTGACACTGTACGAGCAAAAATGGCCACATAATCATCATCTGGCCTATCCTGTACCTCCCCAAACTGACAATGAACTCATCTAGGCAAGTATCACTCAATCATGGTATGCTCCTGACCCTGCATAAATTGATCATGATGGGAAAAGAATAACTGTTGTACATCGTCGGCCCATCTAGGCCGACCAAGATAGGGCCGCCATGTAAACACTATCATCTTGTCAATAACCCTCCTCCAGTGAGGGATCCCATGTTGACCTATGTGTGTGAAGGACACACCACCCCTATAGTGCCAAACCATTGGATCATTTGGTCCGACTGACACTGGAACAATCCACGGCCGAAGAATGAAAATGTGCTCCCATGCCCACACGTAAAGAAGCGTGACACCTGCACCAAGTGCCCGACCATCCAAGTACACATACTCGTGTAAATCCCTATAAAGGAAGTCAAGAAGAATCAGACCCCACACAAAATGGACTGGCCTGTCACAAACCATCCGCTCCTAGCAAAGCCCCCAATCAAGACTGAAATACCAACCTCGTCGATCCAGGGAAACAAGACCTGAAATGATAGCGGCTATCACTAGACGAAATGGTGATGTGAGCAACCGATGACGCTCCAGCTCTATTTGGCCCTCACAAAACATAACCTCATCTGTGGCCAAGAATGCATGGCAGGCATCCCATCTAGCATCCATATCATAAATAACTTGTTGAATATGAATCGGCAATCTATGGATGCACCACCCATCCTCCAAGGTAACAGTGGCCTTGTCGGTAGGAAGATGAAAGGACGATGTCTCACTGTGCCATCTCTAGGCAAGTGCATACATCATGCCAAGGTGGGTTCGCATGGGCACTGCATAAGCAATATACCATAGCCCCATATCTCGCAGTCGATCCTACTCCCTGTCAGTCAGATCATGCAGGTAACCAAATATCTCCTGAGATCTGTGCTTGCGAGAATAGAGCTCCCTTGCCCCCTCCTACATCAGGAAAGATCACCGTGTTAAAATCATCGAGAAATTTTATCCCGAGCGTTCAAAAAACTAGTCCAGCATTGCAAACTTTGAAGGCATCATAGTTTGAAATTTGCAAACAGTGACGCTGGGGTATCAAAATCCCAAACTGCACCGCGGCAGTGCACTTTGTGTAAGCACCCTGAACCCTAATTCTAAAGTCCACTATGGTGTCAGAGTTTGAAAGTCTAGTGCTCCATTTCATGAAGGTGTCGGAGTTTGAGGAATCTTCTCAAACTCCAAACTCCACCATGATGGTCCATCTGGTGATGGCATTTTAGTTTGGAGGACCGAGCGGTCTGGTTTGAAATTTGAGCAGCGCTATATAGCACCGCTGCAAATAACCTAGTTCTAAAAGCAATAAATAAGCATGTAAAAAAAAAATGAAGCTCAGGTAAGGATCACATATTGATCCACCGATGCCAGGAGGTTGTTGGTATGTCCGTACTCAGTCGGAGATATGCAATGGGAGCTGTCATTGCTCCATCTCGTCAGAGAATCAAAGCTCAAATCGCAAAATCTCTTAAGGATGAATGTGTTCAAATGAACTAGAAGTGGCCCCTATTTAAGCCTGAAAATTAGGGGTTTTTGACCCCGTTCGGCCATCCTACTAGGGTTTTGGACCCCCGGTTCCGTTTTTGTCCATTTGAGGGCCGTTTTGCACCTTTTTTTGGCATTTTACCTCATTTTTTGACTTCTCGGAGCCTTTCTGGACTTGTCAGGTACCTTCTCCTTTTTTTTTTTCGTGAGATCACCCAAAAAATTAGAAATTTTGTCCGATCTCTCGAGGGGGCAGTATGCTACCATAATTTCCTTCGCCAGGACAGCAGTGAGGCAATTTTAAAAAAAATCAGAATTTTTTTTGGCTTTTGATCGAGACCGTTTATTCTTTGAACCAATGCAACAAGTGCACCACTTCAAAGAGGGGAAAAATGTAGACACGTAAAATATACTGATTGGCATTGCACATTTGATCCCGACCACTAACATCATTTCATCTTGAATCAATCCTCGGTCTAACCATTTAATCAAATACCTTTATTTGATTAAATTCATCAGTATTCCTCTCCTAATTAAATAAATTATTTATCTAATTAAGTCATCCTTTCTTGTTAATTAAATCAATCAATCCGATCTAATTATCCCTATTTAATTAAATAATCAATTTTATTTGATTAAATCTCTAAAGTTCACCTATTAAATTAAATAAATTAAAACCTTATTTGATTTAATCTAACTTCATCTCCTTGGTTAAATAAAACAAAAATCTTTATTTAATTAATCTTGAAATCATATTCTTCTCATATTTTGATTTAAATCAATCCATAAATCTAAATCAATATGCCACATCATTCTAATCTCTCATTAAATTAATTAACCTTGATTACTTTAATCTCCTCTCATGTCCCATCCTCTAGCTTTTTCAAATTGCACAAGAAAATAGATTTAATTCATTTATTAAAAACTCTATTTTCTCTCAAAAGGCATAAAAAAGGAATATTCTTCAAATTTGAATTCAAAATCCAAGTGAACTTTGTCCTTCCAACAAGGCATTTACTCCACCTAGAAAGTCCATTTTCCTTGAGCCAAGTGGCATTCAATGCACCTTCTTTCCCTCTTACATGTCATTTCAACATTTCAAAATTCAAATATATGCATTTATTGACACATTCTTCAAAACTTGCACATCCTCCATCCATTCACATATTGACAAGTGGCACTTTGTCATTGGTTAATTCTTAGTCCCACATTGCTCTATTTTAAACATCTCCTCAAATTGACATTCTATAAATAAGAGACTTCATTCCTCATTTGATCATCCACAACTTGAGTAAACTTACTATACTCAAATTCATAAGCAACCTTCATCAAATTCATCCAAGCATAGTTAGGCTTTTTGCAGATTTTCAATATGGAGCTCCACTGAAGTCATCACCACAAGCATGCATCTTTCATCAATCATCTTCATCACATCTTTGGAGTTGGGAAAGGGCCAATTTTCACATCAAATTGGCACCAACTTCCTCAAGAGATTAAGAGTTTTCTTTGTTTTAGAATAGGATTTGGTATTTTAGCCTTTAAGTTTGTTGTTTTCTTCATGTTATTCCTTTCCTCTTGCATTCAAATGGATTTCTCGAGGGATCTATGTTCTTACTTGCATTTGACCTTATTAATGTGTTGTTTGTTGTGTTGTTGCAGGTATAGGATCTAGGTCCACAAGAAGATACTTGTGAACAAAGTGATCATAATGAGGGAAACCCTAAAGAAGAATCATCCCTTACACCAGTACCTATACCAACCACATAGGAGACTTCCCACATACACATAAGCATCATGGGTGATGCAACAATAGAAAATCTATGAGATCATGTAACATTTGACTTCATTATTACCAACTAGGAAAGGGCATCTGCTCTAAAGAATATAGCTCCTTCAACACTCCCTATCTTCTATGGGCTAGTCACAGAGGATCTATACACCTTTCTTTTTGAGTTTGATGTGTTATGATGAATTTATGATTATAAGACAAATGCTCATAGACTCAAAATTTTTCTATCTACACTAAAAGATGTCGCTCTGAGATGGTTCATGGGGCCGACAAGATATGTTGTTCCCAATTGGAACACAATGAAGAAAAAAATATTAGAGAAATACTAGGATTATTGTAGAGGTATAGATAGACAAAGGGATGACATTTTTATGATGTCACAAAAATAGGATGAATCGTTGGAAGACTATGCTAAAAGGTTTTAGTTCTACGCCAAGAAATCCCATCAAAATAGACTTTTTGATGAATCCCTAAAACTAGTATCCTTAAGGGGAGTTCATGAAGACTGTATGGATGCCCTTAACCTCATAAGGGTAGGGGACATATCATAGTTAACCTTTGATTATATGTGCAAATTATGTAGAAATTATTCTAGGTCTTTCATCAAGAAGACCAGAGCAGAAAATACATCTTCTCTTAACAAATCATCCAATGAAGTCTCAAGGGTAGAGCTGAGCAATATTCTATCAAACATGAAGGAGGAAATCATTAAAAAATTTGCTACCCAACTAGACACCCTCCACATAAAGAAGAAGCAAGAATAAGAAAAGGAAACCCTCACAAAATACTACCCAAACTGTCGACAAAAGAAGATTAATTGCACATGCAAGAATCTAGCCAGTGTTTTTGAAGAAAAGAAAGGAAAGCCATAATTTCATGCCCTTGAAGATTAGGAAGTTCAAGTGTTTTATATAGCTTAACACAAACCATGGTAGCCAAGACAAGGTATGCCTCAAGATCCCTTGACCTCTAATATGTCATTTCCAATTTATAATGGAAATTTTCCTAGTTGGAACCCTCAATCTTGGACCAATGTGCAAAATTCACAATGGCCAATGCCAAAAGCTTTGAATTGGAATAAAAAATAGGCATGTGGCCACCATATAATTACCAAGGACCAAGTTATAATCCCCAATGGCCACCCCAACAAAACCAATGAGCACTACAATGGCAAAGAGGCCAACAATGGTAAAATCTAAATCTAAATTACTAGTAGCTACAATAACCCTTGCAACCATAACAACAATCCATAATGCCAAAACCAATAATATTTGCACCAACACCACTGAGAGCACCTCAATTTCCAGCATAACCTGTACCTAACCCAAATGATAAGATTGTCTAACAAGCTTATGCTAGCGACAACATACAATACCCCACTTATGGGGTTTAGGTGAGTGATTTCCACCTCAAATTAGGGAAAATTCTAGTTGGGCCTCCATCTCCTCACATCATAGAGTTGATTGATGAGGAATTGATAAAGGAGCATCCCTGGTTGTAAAGTAATACTGAATCGACCAAAAGAATTTCTTTTCTTGTATTTTATTTTGTAGAAGTTTTAACATTTCATTCTGTATTTCACCATATTATCTTTTCTCAACTCACAGGGTAGGATATAACATCTACACAAGGTCATCTACATCATATGCAAATTTTAGATCATTTTCATTTGTTTACCAAAATTTATCACTCCCATAATTTCATTGTAATTCATAATTAGAGCATTTGGGGTTGACCTGGTCCAAAATCCATAGTGCAGATTTATTCAACTAAGTCCTCTTCCTATCTTTGAGGGAGAGTGGATATGTACTTTATGAGTTTATTTTCAATCCTAGAGGAATACAACTCCTCACAAACCCTATATAGTGGGATTTGTTGTCAAGAAGTAAATCTAGTTGCTAGTAGTTACATTCCAGTTGTTAATTGTTAGCTAGTTGTTTTTTGTTGCCAGTTGCAACAATAGATATGTGTTATTGAAAAATAAATCTTCAATATATTCTTATTGGATTGTATGTAAGAGTTTAGTGTTCATATGAAATAAAGGAAATTAGTTTGACATCATGAATTTTTGAGTAAGTAGGTGTTGACAACTTCTATGGAAGCAACAACTCAAGCAAGGGCCACTTGAGGTACTTCTACTCCACTTCATTTCCTATTGTTAGATTAAATGATGTATTGTTGAAATTAGTTAAGAAAATTTCTAGTTATATGCATGTGTAATTCATGAATTCTATTTTGTAGTTTTGAATTGAATTATGTATCTTCATGTTGGTTTCATCCTTGAAAAGAATTAGCTAGATTAGGACACTACAATTTTTAGTAGTTGACAATTACGGTCTTAAGTGTTAGGTACCCATAACATAAGGTAACAACTTATATTTATTTCCCCTATTTTATGATTTAGCATTTCATTTCATTTTTGGATTTTACATTTTTTTGTATGCGTGCTTTCCTATACTGCATTGATATATGATGTGTCTAGTATCCATGAATGCATATATTGTGCCAACATTATCTAAAGTTTACAAGTCCTGGTTGATAAATAAATGCAACCTCTTGTGAAAAATAAATTGTTTAGTTACAAATTCATCCTTAGAGTTGTGAATAGACCTAGTAAGCACCAAGTTGATTAGACATTAGAGAGGCTCTACATTTTTGGCACTTTTATCAGGGATGGTGCTAAGTTTAGGATCCTCTTGTGTGTTTTTAATTCCTTTCAAGCTTTCATAGTTTAGCAATTTTTTTTTGCATTAGGGTAAATAGGTCTTAGCCATAAAAAAAAAATGAGTTACTAACAATGTGCAAGAATCACTGATATAAAGAGTCACAACCATTGCATGCAGAGGCAATGAGATGCTCTGGGAACATTTCTCCCCTAAACACATAAAGCATTAGAAGATACTGGTGAACAAAGTGAGAAAAATGAGGGAAACCCTTAAGAATAATCATCCCTTACACCAGTACCTATACCAACCACATAGAAGACTTCCCAAATACACATAAGCATCATGGGTGATGCAACAATAGAAGATCTACTAGATCATGTAACATTTTAATTCGCTATTACCAACCAAGAAATGTAAACCATTTTGAAGAATATACCTCCTTCAACACTCTCTATCTTCTATGGGCTAGTCATAGAGAATCTAGACACCTTTATTTTTGAGTTTGATGTGCTATGATGAAGTTATGATTATTCTATGGATACTCATAAGCTCAAATTGTTTCTAGCTACAACGAAAGATGTTGATTTGAGATGGTTCATGGGGTTGGGAAGAGCCGTTGTTCCCAATTGGAACAAAATGAAGATTTTTTTTTGGAGAAATACTAGTATTATTGTAGAAGCACATATAGATAGAGGGATTACATCTTTAGGATGTCACAAAAAGACTTGATAAACTATTGGAAGACTATGTTGAAAGGTTTTAGTTCTGCCTCAAGAAATCCCATCAAAATATACTTTTTGATGAATCCCTAAAACTGGTATTCTTAAGGGGAGTTCATGAAGACTGTATGGATGTCTTCAACCTCATAGGGGTAGGGGACATATCATTTTTAACCTTTTGTGATATTTGCAAAGTATGTAGAAACTATTCCAGGTCTTTCGTCAAGAAGACCAAAGGAGACAAGACCTATTTTCTCAACAAACCATCCAATGAAGTCTCAAGGGTAGAGCTGAGAAATATTCTATCAAACATGAAGGAGGATATCATTAGACACTTGGAAAACCAAAGTGAAACCGTCCACATAAAGAAGAAGCAAGAAGAAGCAAAGGAAACCCTCATAGAATACTGCCCACACTGTCGACATAAGAAGATTAATTGCAAGTGCAAGAATCTAGCTAGTATTTTTGAAGGCAAGAAATGGAAGCCATAATTTCATGCCCTAGAAGATAAGGAAGGTTTTTATATAGCTCAACACAAACCATGGAAGTGAAGACAAGTTATGCCCCAAGATCCCTTGACCTCTAATATGTCATTTTCAAATAATAATGCAAATTTTCCTAGTTGGAACCCTCAATCTTGGACCAATGTGAAAAATTCACAATGGCTAATGCCCCAAGCCTCTAATTGGAATCAACAATAACAAGGCATGTGGCCACCACAAAATTACCAAGGAACAAGTTATAATCCCCAATGGCCACCCCAATAAAACCAATGGGCACTACAATGGAAAAGAGGCCAATAGTGGTAAAATCTGAATAGAAATTACTAGCAACCACAACAACCCTTATAGCAATAAGAACAAGAAATAATTCCAAACCCAACAATAGTTGCACCAATACCACTAAGAGAACCTCAATTTCTAGCACAACTTGTACCTAACCCAAATAATATGACTGTCCAATAGGCTTATGCTAATGACAACATACAATACCCCACTTATGGGGTTGAGGCGAGTGATGTCCACCTCAAATCAAGGAAAATGCTAATTGGGCCTCCATCTCCTCACATCACAGAGTTGAATAATGAGGAATTAATGTAGGAGCATCCCTGGTTGTAAATCAATCTTGTATCAACCAAAAACATTTCTTTTCTTACATTCATTTAGTAGCAGTTTCAGTATTTCAATCCACATTTCATTGTATTATCTTTTCTCAACTCACAAAGTAGGATATAACATCTACATGAGGTCATCTACATCATAACTATATTTTAGATCATTTTCATTTTTCTATCAAAAGTTATCACTCTTATAATTTCATTGTAATTCATAGTCAAAGCATTTGGGGCCAACCTAGTCCAAAATCCATAATGTGAAGCTATTCTAGAGTATGCAGAGCTTAATGGGACATCATATAAGAATTTTGGGTCCAAGGGGATCTTTCTTGGAGATCCACAATACATTTCATTTTGTGAAGGATTAAATTTCATGTTTTAAGGACGACCTTCACATTTGATCATCTATTAGGTTTTGTGAACCCTTGAGGCTGACACAGACCTTTTGTTGGAGGTAGAGAATCATATTTAAGATCATTTGTAAAAATTTGAAAGTAATTTAGTTAGTTGAATGCCCTTGCGATAGGCCAATGAACCTTGGTTATTGATCCATGAGGCATATGATGCTTGTAAGATTGGTAATTCAATAAAGATCTATGTTTGCAAAATATTTTATTATGTTATTTATGCTATGTCTACTCTAAGTTGCACAGTTGGACAATTATTTCTACAACCTCCATCCATGACTGCATTAAGTGGTATCAAAGTGAGTTTATGAGTCGCAGAGGCATTCCTTGAGGTGAAAAAATCATTGACTTGAGGCATATTGCATGTGTTTTCAATTGATCATTGATTGTGAGGCAACTGAAACCCTTGTAGCTAGATTGTTGAATTGAGGTAGTTGCATTCGATCCAAGGGGAGAGATGCCACTAAGGAGAGCACTTGATATGGTGAATTCCATTGGAAGAATGGATAAAATGTTAGAGATGATGCGAGTCCGATTAGATGCTATTGAGAAGATCAAAGGTGAGGTTTAAACCCTAGACATGAGGATGAAAGTGATGATGAACTAGATCATGTTGCAAATCAAATTGAAGAAGCCCTAAGAAAAGAAGAAGAAAAATTAGATCAAGTGAAGATGTTGAAGGTTATTTCCAAAATTGGTAAGCGACCTAGGATTTAAATTCAAAATTATGCGAGAAATTTAAATCCTAAGGAGTTGATTGATTGGATAATTGACATGGAGGAATACTTTGAATATGAAGAAATTGAAGATATGAAAAGAGTGAGATTTGCAAAACAAAGTTGAAAGGTCATGCGGCTTTATGGTGGAAAGAATTTCAATTGGATAGGAATAGAAGAGGAAAGGTGAAAATCATAAAATGGGATATAATGGTGACAAAGCTGAAGAATCAATTTATACTTGCTAAAATTTTATGAGCTTGAATTGTTGAAAAGATTGCAGAACGTAAGGAAAAAGGAGAAATTTTTGAAGTAATATATTGAATAATTCTACAAGATGATCATTAGGACTCGACATAGTGAAGCAAGCAAAGAAAAGGTGGCGAGGTACATCAATGGACTAAGAAAAAACATCCAAGAAGAGTTAAGCCTAGTGAAGATGACATCAGTTGGAGAAACATACCAATTTGTATTGAAAGTGGAGGAGAAGCTGAAAAAGAAGTTTGAACAAAGATAGAGAAATGTGAGAGGAAGATTCCAAAGGAGTAGACCACAATCCAAATAAAGAAGACCTTATGTAGAGCAGAAAAAATATGGGAAACCCTATTAGAGTGAAGAGAAGATAGAAAATTCTATTGTAGTGACAGAGGAGGTCATAATTCATACCACAATGATGGATATAGGAGAGATGAAGGAAGATCTAAGAAGAGACCATTTAGAGGAACCTATTTTAAGTGTGGAGGTGAAGGACATAGAGTATTTGAATTCCATCTTGAGGAAATACTAGAAAGAAAATAGAGCATATTAGAAGAGAAACTTGTGTGGATGAGGAACCTATTGAATCTCCTAATTTAGGTGGAAAGCTAGAGAATGGTGAATCATTGGTAATGAGGAGAGATTTGGTGCATGAAGAAGTGACCAAGGAATCACCACAAAGAAAGAGTTTTTTTTTAAATGAGATGTAAGTCTGGAGGAAAGATATGTAAAGTTATCATTAATAGTGGTAGCATTGATAATCTAGTTTTAGAAGAGATGGTAACCAAATTGAACTTGAAGAGATTGACACATCCAAACCCCTATAGGATCTAAGCATGGATTCAAGATGAGCATAAGATATTGGTGAATGAGCAATGTTTGGTGAAATTTCATAAAAAAATTCATATAAGGATGAAGTATTGTGTGATATTATGCCTATGGATGCATGCCATTTACTATTAGGAAGACCATGACAATAAGATAGGAAGGAAATTCATGATGGAAGAAGGAATACCTATATTGTAACTTCAAATGGCAAGAGAATCAAGTTGATACCTTTGGAAGAAGAAGATAAAAGTGAAGTTTGTAGCACTATTAGACTATGTTTGGTAGATGGAAGGAAATTTTTGGATGGATTGAGGCATAAAATATGTGTTTTGCATTGATTCTAAAGAAGGGTGGTAGTGCGAAGGAAACAAAGGATGAAGATCCATCATAGACAAAAGTAGAAAAATTGTTGATAGAGTATGAAGACATCATATCAAAGAATGTAACAGATGGTTTACCACTAGTTCAGAGTATCAACCATCTTATAGAACTAATATTTAGAGAAATTTTTCCAAATAGGTAGCACACAGAATGAAATCGACAGAGAATTTAAAAATGAACCGACAGATACAAGAGATGTTGAAGACATGATTGATTAGGGAGATTTTAAGCCCATGTGTGATACCTACTGTACTTGCACCAAAGAAAGACAAAGAGTGGAGAAAATGTACAAAATCAAGAACAATAAAAAAGATCATTGTGAAGTATAGATTTCCATTGCTAAGGATGGATGAAATTATGGACTGTTTGAGTGGAGAAAAGTATTTCATAAAGATTGATCTCAAGAGTGGATATCATCAAATCAAAATTAGAGAAAGAGATGAATGAAAGACTACATTTAAGACTAATGAAGGATTGCATGAGTGTTTAGTGATTCCTTTTGGATTGACCAATGCATTTAGCACTTTCATGAGATTGATGGATGAGGTATTGAAGAAATTATTGGGTACGTTTTTCAATTTTTAATTGGATGATATACTAATTTTTAGTAAGACTAGAGAAGAACATTTGTGACACATTAGACAAGTATTGTAGAAACTGAGAGAAGAAAAGTTGCTGATTAATTTCAAGAAGTGTGGGTATGTGCAAGATCATGATGGGCCAAAAAGTGGCGATATGATAGGTATGTGTAGGGTATGTGGCTGACGACTTTTTCTTAACCCAAAAATGATGAAACGAAAAGGTTTTTTAAAGGAGATTCTTACATTTCTACCAATATAAATTATTCTTTTCTTTGAATTTAATAAATAATTATTATTCATTTTCTATTTTAATTACGACTAATGTCCTAATTGATAGGCTGATTGAAAAACATCTATAGCTTTCAAACAATTTCACATTTTTTAAATTTAGAACATGTGTCACATTCTATGTTTTGCATACTATAGGATTAAAAAAGAACAATTGAATTTCATGAATTTTTGACCAAGTTAAGGTGGTTAGACATACGAGTTTTTATATTTTTAAAAGTTGTAATAAGAAAATAATAATTAATTATTTACTTGGAAAAAAATTACAAAAAAATATGCATCACATTGGGACATGAGTCCTATTCTTATATCTAAAATCTTATAAAAAATATTATCATTTTATTGTGGTTAAGGTGGTTAGGCAGACACCTACTTATTTTTCCACGAAATTTAAGTACTACTACATTGAAATTTCAAATTTTCACCAAATAGATTTTTTCTTTTTAAATAAACCTAGTAGTTTAGAAACTACATTCAATTTGCTACAAATTCTATTCCTACATATTTTTGAAATAATATAGATAACTTATTCAATTTTTTACGTCAAGTTTCCTAACTCTGATTTTTCTGAATTTTTTGCCACTTAAGGGCCCGTTTTTTCCATGATGATCCTGCACATACCCAATGT
Source organism: Sequoia sempervirens (assembly GCA_007258455.2). Classification (NCBI taxonomy): domain Eukaryota; kingdom Viridiplantae; phylum Streptophyta; class Pinopsida; order Cupressales; family Cupressaceae; genus Sequoia; species Sequoia sempervirens. Next base: position 421,914,309 of record VDFB02105785.1, read on the forward strand.
ATCTTTATAAAGAGAGTTAATGTATTTAGGTTTTGTCATTTCCATTGAAGGATTGAAGATGGACCCTAAGAAGGTTAGAGAATTATTGAGTGGCTTACACCAGTAAGCATTGGAGAGGTAAGATCATTCCATGGATTGGCTAGTTTCTATTGGAAGTTTATCAAAAGCTTTAGTAGCATTTGTACACCTATGAAAAAGACAATGAGAGGAGATACCTGGAATATCTTAAGTGGACATCCAAAGCAAAAATAAGTTTTAAACTGTTGAAGCAAAAGGTGATAGAGTAGCCAATGTTAGTAGCATTACCTAATTTTGAAAAAGTATTTCAAGTTGATTATGATGCAAGTGGAGAAGTGTTGAGTCAAGAAGGGAGACAAATAGATTATTTCAGTGAGAAGTTGAATGAATCCAATAATTCAAGCCTTGAAGAGGTGGAGACATTTTTTTATTTCCTAAGCAGTTTGTGTTGTACACTGACCATCAAGCTTTGCAATATTTGAATAGTTAAGACATATGAGATGGGTTGAATTCTTGCAAAGTTATACATTTGTGTTGAATCATAGGAGTGGTAAGTCAAACAAAGTTGTAGATACATTGAGTAGGAGAAGGAATTTATTGAAAAAGAGGAGTAGAAGTACTAGGTTTTGAAGAACTAAAACATATGTATGAGGATGATATAGATTTTTCCAAAGCTTGGAGAGAATATAAGGCAATAGTAGTGACAGACTAGAGCTAATGGTTGGATTATTTTATTCAAGAAGATATGATGTTCAAAGGAAATTAGTTGTGCATTCCAAAGAGTTTGATGAGGGAGAATTTGGTCAAGGAAAAGCATAGTGGAGGACTAGCAGGAAATTTTGGAGTAGATAAGACAATAGCTTTGGTGATTGAACACTATGTTTGACCACAAATATACAAGGATGTCAGGAAGTATGTTTAGAATTATATAATTTTTTAAGTAGCAAAAGGGAATAGTCAGAATACTAGATTGTACAAACCTTTGACAGTATCAAAGAGACCTTGGGAAGATATAAGCATGGATTTCATATTGGGATTACCAAGAACACATATTTTCTAAGATGAAACATTTCATTCCTTGTAAGAAGACTAATGATTTTGTGTATGTTGTTGACCTATTTTTGAAAAAGATTGTGAGATTGCATGGATTACCTAAGAGTATAGTTTCAAATAGGGACACTAAGTTCATTGGATACTTTTGGAGGACATTGTGGAAGAAGATGAAGATAGACCTAAAGTTTAGTTTGACGTATCACCCACAAATAGAGGTATGAATTTTTTTTTGGGTAACTTGTTAAGATGTTTGGTTTGTGATAAAGCAAGAAATTGGGACATAGCTCTACCACAAGTAGAATTTACATACAATAATTTACTAAATCTAAGTATAGGGAAAACACCATTTGAGATTATGACAGGAACACATCCTAAAGGAGTTGCAGAGCTAAGAGACATCAGTATGGAGATCAAGAGAAGTGTAGAAGTAGAAGAGTTTGCAAGATTCATGGAGACATTGCATAATAAATTCTGGAAGAACTTGGAGGAAATGAATAGTAAGTATAAGGAGAAGGTAGATGAGAAGAGGAGACATGAGGAGTTTTTTGTTGGAGATGAAGTAATGGTATATCTCAAGCAAGGGAAGATTTCTAGTAGGTACATATAATAAGCTAAAGATGAGGAATTTTGGACCATATAATATTCTTAGGAAGTTTGATTTTGGAAATGCATATGAAGTAGAGTTACCAGAGACATTAGATATATCACCTATTTTCAATATTGTAGACATATATGAGTATCATGAAGGATAGTCAAGTGGTACTAGCAATGAAGTTGATTTGAAGGAGCAGTTACCACATCAATCACTGAAGGGGATTGAGAAGATTTTGGATACTAGAACTAGAAGGAGGACTAGAAACAAGAAATACAAGGAATATATGGTGAAGTGGAAAGGTATATCAATGTAGGATTCATCATGGATTTCTCAGGCTGAGGTAAATCACTTAATTTTTCCTCTAGCCCCTAGAAAGTGAGTGACTCACTTTTCTTCCAACCCCAGGTGTCTGATGCAGGAACATCCCTAGTTGTAAAGCAATCTTGTATCAACCAAAAACATTTATTTTCTTACATTTCATTTAGTAGCAGTTTTAACATTTCATTTTGAATTTCACCACATTATCTTTTCTCTACTCATGGAGTAGGATGTAACATCTACATGAGTTCATCTACATCACATCTAGATTTTAGATCATTTTCATTTGTCTACTGAAAGTATCACACTCATAATTTCATTGTATTTCATAGTTAGAGCATTTGGGGCCGACTTGGTCTAGAATCCATAGTGTGGACCTATTTTGAAGTGTGTAGAGGTCAATGGGACATCATATAAGCATTTTGGGTCCAAGGGGATCTTTCTTGGAGATCCACAATACATTTCATTTTGAGGATTATCTTTCATGTTTTAAGGCCAACCTTCACATTTGATCATCTATTGAGTTTTGTGAACCCTTGAGGCCAACAAAGACCTTTGTTGGAGTTGGAGAATTATATTTAAGATCATTTGTAAACATTAAAAAGTTGGTCATTTAGTTAGTGATAGTTAGATAAATAGATTTTCTAAATAACCCTGTTGAGGTCTGTAATAAGGCCTTTGGCCAGTTGTAATGTTAAATACCCTTACGGTAGGCCAATGAGCTCTAGTTATTCACCCATGAAGCATATGATGAATGTAATATTGTTAATTCAATAAAGATAGAATGTTTGCATATTTTATTTTTGTGTTATTTCTGCTATGTTGACTCTAAGTTGCATGGTTAGATAGTTCTTTTTGGACCCTCCATCTGTGACTACACCAAGAAATCCCAATAGAAACTATGGACAAGTAACCTAAGTAACTTGAATAAAATCAGGTTAGCCTGGAACAAACATAAGTCTAGAACCTCCATTCCCTGAGAGATTAACAATACAAAAACATCAATCATAAGCTAAAACCAATCTATTGGGATAGCTTTGAAATGAAGAAAATTGTGTTCTCTATTTTGGGAGATGGAACTAAAGGGGGATTAGGGTTCCTCCACCTATTTCCTTCAAGTTTCATTCAAGGAAACCTTAGAGATCTCAATCTAGGGATGGAATGAGGGAAGAGATCTACAATAAGGTGTCCTAGGGGTGTGATTAAAAACAAAAGGGGGTTCACCAACAAGCAAAGGCTTGGAAAGAAAGAAATGCAATAATATGTAAACCTAACTATGCAACCTAAGATATGAAACTAAAAATTAGAAGAATGAACAAACAAAGGATAGAGGGGCACTTGGAAAATTGAAGAATTTTGAGACAAGGTCTGCACTCCTAAAAATATAACTTTTAATGGATACTGGGACTCATACACCAGTAGGGGCGATTTAGTCCCATTTTCTAGGGTTTCAAGCCAAAACCAGAATTTGAAACTACTAAACCAAGATCTACAAAAAATGCTTGAAATCTGGTATACTGGGACTCATACGCCACAAGTGGTGATTTAATCCTAGTATCAGGGTTGATTTGAAACTCTAATATCCTCTAATTGTTTCCTATAGCTTCTCTCCTATAAAATATTTGAGTTTGAAACACTGAATTCTACTCTATAGATGACTTTATGTGATCTTGCAATGTAGATGACATCTTTGATAACTTTCTCCAATCTTGCTCTTCAATGGATCTTCAACCTAAATCTGCAAATCACACATCAAAGAGAGGGAAAAATGTTTTTTTTTTGTGGATAGAGGTTTTCCTTGGTCAAACCCCATTTTGGTAATCAAACCTTGAAATTAAATCAAATAGAATGAATGAATGATGAATGAACAAATAAGCTATGTTGCAACTCATCAAACCCTTGAACAAAAGGCTGCAATCTTGTAAGTAATGGCTAGCATGAATGTAGATCTTGACTCTTGATTATATGTTATGGATATTGACTTGAATGATTGCTTGAATCATAAGAACCTACATCACAAATGTTAGCTCAAAAAAAAAAAAATGATGCATAATGACTTTGACATGATGCTTGAATCTTGAATATAGCTCCAAAATGCTTGATAATTATCTCTTGAATACTCTTGAATGCTCTTGAATTTCTAGAATGTTTGATCTCAAAAAGTACTATATTGCTTGTTAACTTGCTTGGAGAAAATATGTGAAATAACCTTGTATTTATACTTGTTTATGCCAAATTTATCAAAATTACAACCCTACAAGACAACATCAGATATAGGAGAATAAAATACCACCAATAATTTGAATTTAAAATAGGTCCAAGCTAAGTGGAACTCATATGCCAGTTGGGGCATATGAGTCCCAGTAGGCTACGCTTGGGACACAAATGTCAAGAAATGCTAAGTTCAATGTCAAACTCAGGATTAGGCCCCAAAAATTAGGTGGGACCCATACACCCAAGGTGGCATATGAGTCCCAGATCACTAAATCAAGGCCATACAAACCAAAATCATTCAATTATGAGTGGTCATTTGATATGTGTCAGGATTATCCTCAGAAAGATGAATTAAATAAGGCTTGTGGATGCAAAATATGACCAAATAAGACATAAAGAAGCCCAATTTTAGCAGGGAGGGCCCAAAAAAGTGTGAAAATGTAGAGGGATCATACATTTTTCTACACTACAAGCTCAAATATGTTTGCATTAAGATACCCCTTATTTAGGAAATTAAGGAAGTTCCAATTTATACCAAAACAATGAGAGAGTTACGCCTCAAAAAGCTAGGTAGGAGACTTAACGATTCTCAAAATATGCATGTCTTAGGAACTTGTAGCTATTATGTTTGAAAAAAAACTGTCCCTAAGTATGTAGATCCTGGGAGCCCTGTTGTTGATGTCAAAATCAATGGTACTCTTATCAAGATTATCTTAATTGATCTTGGGGCATCGATTAATGTAATGACTAAGGAAACCATGAAGTTATTACAACTAATGGAGCTTATACCTACACCTACTATATTACAGTTAGTATATAGGTCCACGGTGAAACCTGAGGGAATTATAGAAGACTTAGTAATAACATTAGACTCATGGGAATATCTTGTAGACTTTATGGTGTTGTAGCCTAAAGCTAATCTTCTAGGATATCTCCTCATCTTAGGGAGACCTTGGTTGGATACTATAGATTCCTTCATAGGTTGCAGGTCTGGTAACATGATTATTTCCAATGGAAATGTAACCAAGAAACTAGTCCTTTATCCACTTGTCTAGCCACATGCAAACTTGGAGTAAACTATCTGGCCTGCCCTAGATGAGGATGATTAATACTCACTATAGACATTAATGACTATTGAAAGAAGTCCTATGTTAGAAATCCAAGATAAAGACAAACTACTTGCAAACATCATGAAAAATAATTATGGTAGGTACCTATAGCAACATGACTGTCTAGCATGCTTGTAGGACCCTCTACAAAACATAATCCCTGCCAATACATTTGAGTCTATTTATTAATTTTTTCATAATTTATTTCCACATAATTGTAGTCCTAATATAGTACTAGGACTTGACATAGCATCTATTAAATCATCATCCTTGAATTTGGAGATTACACTATGTAATACATTAAATGTAAACAATCAATTGACTGCTGCATAATGGTTCTCACTGTTGAATATGCTGCAAGCACTAATAGTTGAATTTAAATGGGATTACCATGATATGAAAGTAATAGACCTAAACCTATGCATGCACTGAATTTATATCAATGATGACTATAAACCGGTTAGGTAACCTTAGCGGAGAATGAATCTAGTAGTCCATGACATAGTCAAGGCAAAATTACAAAAGTTGTTGGATGCATGATTCATCTATCCAATCTTTGATAGTTAGTGAGTGTCTCCACTAGTATTTGTACCTAAGAAGGGATGGAATGGAGAGTGTGTGTAGATTACCATGAGTTAAATGCAACAACAAGAAAATACCACTTTCCCCTTCCATTCATTGACCAAGTACTAGATTCATTAGTAGGAAAGCAATATTTTTCCGGATGGGTTCAACAGATATAACCAAATTAAGATAGCATTAGAAGGCCAAGAAAAGTTAACCTATACATGCCCTTGGGGTACACATGCTTACTTTGTCTTGCCATTTGGTCTATGCAATGTACCTACCACCTTCCAAAGGGTAGTATTGAGCATATTCTCAAACTTTTCTCATGATTCCATGGAAGTTTACATGGATGATTTTAAAACTTATGGAAATACCTATGAAAAAGAAATTGCTAATTTAGAGAAAGGACTACAAATATGTCAAGATCACCACTTGTCCCTAAGTCATGAGAAATGCTTCATGATGTTGACTGGGGGAGTAGTCTTGGGAAACTTTGTGTCCAATAAGGGAATCCAAGTAGACCCAAATAAAATAGAGCTAATATCAACACTATCCATGCCTCAAAAATAGAAGGATGTTAGAAGCTTCCTTGGTCATGCTGGCTATTACAAAATATTTATACAAGATTTCAGTAAGATCGCAACACCATTGTTTGTCCTATTGTCTAAAGATGTAGAGTTTGATTGGAAACCTTCTTGTCAACATTCCTTTGAAGCTCTTAAGGTAGCACTAGAAAATACCCCAGTATTAAGAGGACAAAATTGGACATTTCCTTTTCATATCTACAAGTTGATGCCATATATTATATCAGTAAGAACCTTCATGGGGTAGAGCTCAACTACACAGTTATTGAAAAAGAGATGTTAGTAGTAGTCATGCAATCAAAAAATTTAGACACTACATCACATGGTATTCTATATTCATCCACACAAGCCATACAATAATTAGGTATTTGATGAAAAAACCAATAGTTGGGGGAAAACTTGTGAGATGGTTGTTGCTACTTTAGGAGTTTAATAAAACCATAGTAAACAAACCAGGAAAAACAAATGTGGTAGCAAAATTTCTCTCTAGATTTCCAACAAAGACAACAAAAGATATTGTAGATGATTTATTTCTAGATGAGCGTGCTTATTTTCCCTATCTTTGCATACACCTTGGTATGTAGACATAGCCAATTGTCTAGTTGTAAGGAAAACACAACCACATCTCTCACCAAGGGACAAAAGCTATTTAGTTCAATTTTTTTCCTTATTCATGGGTAGTTGGATATTTGTTTTATTCAGGGTTTGATAACATAATGAGAAGGTGCATCATAGAAGATGAAGTCCATGATATTCTTAAGGCATGTCATGATGAACCTTGTGGGGGAAATTTTGAAACAAAGAGGACAACTCTTAAGATTTTGACTATTGGTTATTATTGGCCAACACTTCATAAAGATGCATTCAAATATACAAGGAACTATGATAGATGTCAGAGGATGGGATGGCCTAAAAAAATAGGTGAAATGCCATTACAACCACAACTAGTCATAGCACCATTTGATAAATGGGGGCTATATTTTGTTGGTCTGATATCTCCAACATCTAAGGAAAAGGAATATATATTGGTTTATACTGACTATCTTAAAAGATGGGTGGAGGTCAAAGCCTTTCAATTTGTAAGGGAAGGAAATTTTGTGAAAAACTTCTATGAAAATGTCTTTACAAGATATGGTGTTCCTAGAGAGATAGTGACAAACCAAAGACCAAAATTTACCTTAGACATGATTACCAAGTTAGTGCAAGAATTTATGTTATAAGATATAGAAATTATACACCTTATCACCCTCAAGAAAATGGCCAAGTGGAAGTGACTAATAGGGAAATAGAAAACATTCTGAAAAAAATAGTGTAGTTACACATGAAGAATTGGGAAACTAGGTTACTTGAAGAATTTTGGGCTTCCAAGACAACTTGAAAACAACATGTGCTTTAGACCATATGAATTGGTGTATGAGAAAAATTTAGTCCTTCTAATAGAATTTTAATATAAAAATCTAAGGACAACAATCAAATTGGACATGGATATAACTGAAGCACAAAATGAGAGGTTTCATTACCTCAATGTACTGGATGGGATCTGTATGGAAGCAATACACTACACTAAAATTATGTAGAAATAGAAGATGCAATAGCATGATAAGTTTTTCAAAACCAAAAATTTTAATGTAGGTGATTGAGCACTACTTTATAATTCAAGGTATAAGGATTATAAAGGAAAAATATAGACCAGATGGCTTGGGCTATATGAAATCAAGACAATTTTTCCAAATGGAGTAGTTCAATTATAGACTATTGATGATGTCATGTTTTCATTATTAGTTAATGGCCATTAGTTGAGACTCTATAAGAGGCCATTGAAGAAGGATGATTTTCTACTATCCTTACAACATCAATTTGAGCCAACAATATAAAATTCTATAATAGAAACAAGAAATTCATCAAAAATATCAATAGATGAGCTACACAACTTGTCTCCTACTATTTCACAGGTATAATCTTCAAACAAAAAAATCACATACACACATTGCATAGGTGACATTGGGAAATATTCACTTTATGACAAACATCAATGCTTTTAAAGGGACCTACAACAACATTCCCTGAGGCACATTGTTCATAAGGGACCTGTTTCATTCATCAACCTATAGCACTTGCACATCCATCCTTTTAGTTGTGCTTGTAACAACCATCATACACATTTATTACATTCAACTTCACTTTTCCATCACATGTAGCAATAAAAAATTACCTTTTATACATTAACTTCCACCTTTCACATCACATACTTTGTGTAGGCTTTCATTCATAAATTTAAATTCATTTGTCACATGTTCACCTCATGCTCAATTACACTCCACACCATGCCTACCTGCACTTCATAACCATCACTTCATATCATTTCAAACCATACTACTCAACAATTTCACATGCACCGAACCTCATCTCACATCATATCAATGGGTACTCTTCACATTAATTGTCATAATTAATAATAGAGCTTACTAATTTTGTATATGTTTATCATTCGTCCATACATATCAACTTAGCTCATTTAAAATTTCCTTAGCATTTAAAATTTCCAAATCTCATTAATTATCCCTCCATCATTTTGTAATTACTAATTGAGGATAATTAGAACCTTTAGTTAGGGGGAGGGGTATTCAAATGCCATAATCTTTAATATTTATCTATTTCTATTTTTTTTGTCATTTTGATTTTCTGCCATTCTCAAAGAGGAAATAAAGAGTTCAAAAGTTTAGAAGTAGACATATGTAGTACAAAATTGGGTAAATTGGATGATATGGTAGAATGGAGCCAAAAAGAAGTGATTTCAGTTGAGATACTACAATGGGAGGAGACAGTGAGGAGAGAACCAACAACCCATAATTTTCTATTAGAGGGCATATAGTGTATGCTAATCTTCTAATAGGCTAGATGGTTGGATTACTTCCTCAGACTCACATAATTTAATGAATTGATGACTCGATAGTTTGCTAGTACTCTGCAAAATGATGAGGCAATTGTCAGGGGCTTGAGAGTGGATGATTCAGAAGTTTCCATTGTGGAAGTATTAGGGCTTCCAAGAAATGGAGAAGAATTTCTAGTAAGGGAAGATGACATCACAACTAAAAATGAGTTCTCCTTACTGGGTGAGAACATGGATTATTCTTCTCAAGATACAAAACACTTATCTTTACCCTAGCTTTGGGCCTCTGTAGCCTCACATATTATTAGGTATTAGGCTTGTGATGGTAGATAGTGACTATTATATATAGTACATTTCAAATTTCTTATTGACTTATTCCATGGGAGGTAGGTTAATGTTCCAAATGTTCCCCCTTGATGTTAAAATTTTATACACCCTCTAAGGTTATTCATCCCTAGTGATGTTAAAATTTTATGTGCTCCTTGATGCATTATTTACAAAATAGTCCATGGATTTGGCATAACAAAACTTGCTAATTCATGAACTTGAGAATTTTGACATGGCCACCTAGCATAACACAACTTATTTTCTAGTTGATCCATGTGTTTTAGAGAGAACTATCTATCATAATGCAACTTTCTATCTAGTGGATATATGTAGCTCACGAGTGATCTAGCATAATGCAAATTTCTAGTTTTTATGTGAGCACCATTTTTTCCAACACCATATTTGATGGATGTCGTTTGGTATTTGAGATATTATTAAGATCAAGGTCTCTTTACCTTACCAACTTGAATCCTTTTCTGTGTACTAACCTTGTGTTTATGTCTCATTTTTATTGTTTGTGTTGTGTTTACCTCTAATGCAACTTTTCTCTGGGTATAAAATTGGATAAAATTAATATTTATTTGGCTTCAGATTTATTAGTTTTATTATTAAGTTTAAACATTATAAATTATTTCTATAAATTAGATATAAATACACAAAAGATGCTAATTAATCAATGTTATCTAGTTTAAGATTTAAGCACATAAAACCATAATCAATAATATATAAATTTACATTCAACAATATAAATACGATTAAAAAAGAAGAAATAACATCATTAAAGCATTCAATGAAATCAACTCCATCTCATTTATAATTGAGATATCTTGGGATTGAGTTTAGTACTTATCTGAATCATAGTTCTTGGAAAGCTCATTCTCAACCCAAGAAGATATCAGTGGTGTTGGATCTTGCTATGGAAAAATCTATGAGGAATAAGGTGTACTGCGATGCTCTATACAAGTGCTGGCTCCTGAAGAACAATGCTCAACACAAGTGCAAATACCCAAGCCCTGGCTAGGATGGTCTCGAGTGTACTCTATACCTCGGTTGGACATATTTTGAGTGCCCCCTTCTCCAATTCCCATAACTCACCAAACTACTTCTTCCTTGAGTATTCTCCATCGTTTTGAATGTCCTCCATTCCTTTTCAAGTCTCCCATCAATTATTTATATATCCTTTTAAGGGGTGGTTTCCAAACCATCACACCCTTTCTTGAAGATTGCATTTAATAATTATTTAAATAAATAATTATTCTCCCACCATTTTAAAAGATTTTTTATATGTATATTCTTTATTAATCTCTTTTAACCAAAGGATCATAATATCTTTTATTTTTCCATCTCCCTTTTAATTCTAAAGGGTTATTTCATAACTTTCTCTTCTTTTGGGGAAAATTTACATAATATTTATCCCCTTGTAAATTAACTACTATCATCAGTAGCACAAGATGGATCTGCATCACAACTCAAATAAACACATGATCAATAATTGAAGATACTAACATTGAATATTTTTATTTTTCATAGTATATTTATTTTATATTTTACTTTATTTACATTATTTGTTTCTTTTAATTCATATATCACCATTCTTAAATATTATTTTAAATTCACAAGTAATTTTAATAAAATCACTTTTCCAATCAAAATTATGATGAAAACTATATATGTCTTATGAAATATACCATGAATTTATAATTGAAAAGTTAATTATAGTTTATGTGTTTAACCTCCTATTCATCAACTTTACCATTTTACTCACTCATGTAACTCCTTCAAATTATTAAAGTGTTACAATGTGATCATAGAATAATTACTATCCATATCCATGATTATGTGGTTACTCATAATTTATATAAGTATAATATAAATATACTCAACATACATTCCAAAATGATATTCATGCATTTTGGACTACATGAATATCCTCTTTTCATATATCAAAATCAATGTACAAATACAATCTTATTCCTATACAAGGAAAATGTGCAAGGTTATTGGGTTGATCAAGTCCAAGAACAAGACACATTAAATACAATTCTCATTTGACATCTTAAGAAAAAGTTATATGAACAATAAACTATGACCACCCATAGAGAACTTTCATAAAATAAAAAATAGTTCTAACATTTATTCTATTTAAGTAGCTAAGGTATTTGGATTTCAATTTTAATTCAATAATGATAATCTATTCAAATATAAATAAATAGATAAAATTTTAGAGGTGTCTCTCCCCCTTTAAAGTTTTAACATGTCCCCATGTCTAATGCTAAGATAATCTAGTTGGTTTCATATCTTATAAAAAACATTGTTTCATTCCAACCAACTCATTCAAATGTTATACTTTCTAAATTTTAGGATTTAAAAAGATCTCAAGACCTAGGAGTTTGACCCACAATATAACTCAAAATAAACTTATGTTAACAAATCAAGGTGTTATTTTTTGAATAAACATAATGTAAGCATGATAAAACTATAAGATATGATATTAATCATGAACTCCCAAACATTCAATGAAACTCTCCCATTCCTTCATCCACTCTCTAATAAGCCTTAGGAATCCATTATGCATGAATTAAGAACTATTTTTTCACCAATTGCCTAAAGGTAAGATAAGAAAGTGTGTATGTAAGTAAATAAAACAACATTGGTTATTTTATTAGTCTATTTTTCTTTTAACACCATGCATATGTTTCCTCTTTCCTTTAAGATCAATATCATATGAATTTTGTTTATCTATTCAAATATTTGACTAAAAAAAACATAGAAACAAGAGAGGATTTTATAATTTTAAGGTTTAGTCTGTTTCCAAGCAAGCTCAATAAGACCAATACTATACCTATGAAATGGAATTATACTTTATATAATGTTTGAGGTTTATAGATGATTTATTGGTGATCAATATGCAATTAATGATAAGTAGTTTGTGCATCAATATGGTAAGCCATATATACTATAAATTAGACCTCATGTTGTTGTAAAGAACAAACACATACTCCCAATATATCACTATAAATTAAGATTTTCTTAATGTAAATGGATAACCAATTCAAATTCTATAGTAATTATTTGGCCTCTAAGAAAGAAATATAATAAATCACAAGTCAAAGAAGTAGAAGTAATAGACTAAAGAAGTGGGAAAAATAATAGTAAATTTATATGTTATAAGAAGAAAAGAAATAAGCAATAAACCTTCTCTATTGAGAATTTTTTTTTAAATTGGCCACTCAAAATATTCCTATCACAAAAGAATGTTTACCCTCAAATATATAGAAGAAAATAACATGCACTAGATAGAATAAATTTAATGCACAAATTTATTTTGTTTATTATCAAAAGATGAGATGAAAATTGTTAATTAGGTGTACTTGTGAAAAGGTATGAACATTTGAATGATAATGCCACTAAAATTTTATGTTATTGATACATATATTTTAACTTTTGAATAACTCGAATTACATCCAAATAAATATAAAATTATACCTTTAATAAAAAATAATTATATTTATATTAAAAATCATAATTACTTAAAAATGTTAATACGTATTTTTATTAATTTTATTTTAAATAAATAATTAGAATTGTAATTCAATTCTTCTTACATACGAATTAATCTAATACAAATGAAAAGTTCCTTTCTAAGAACAAAACGTATTACCTTATTTAAAAAAGTCTTTAATAAAAAGTTAGGCCACATTTTTTCATTATTAAGAATAGGAATTTCATTTATATGTTTTGATAAAGACATCCGATTCTATGATGTACAGATTCATTTTATAGTTATCAATTATAAATTAAGCAAATAAGACATGCAAATTTATAAAAATCAGATCTTATTTATAAAAAGAGAATTTAACAAAGAGTTAATGAAATGGCACACAAATGTACAAATTTATGGTTCTTGTGTGTCCTTGAGTGTTAAATTTGGATTGAATACTCAAAATTGGTGATGAGTTTGTGTGTTCTTATAAGAGTGTTGAATTTGGATTGAATATTTTGTGAATTGGTTTACGATGTTTGTTCAAATAAATTGTATAAATCTTGCTCATAAGAGTGTATGAATTTGGATTGAATATCGTGAAAGACATATTTTAGAAAAAATCATCATGTATTGTCTATAAGTCATACAATCTTAGAGATTGTTATATGCATTTTGTCATATTCAATTGAATTTGGATATTGTATTAGTGTTTTTTTTTTCTTCCAATTATTGTGTTTTCTTTCTTTTTTTAATAAGTTGGGAAAGGTAGATAATTCATTAGTAATATTGATTGCTTTTACAAGAGTGTCTGAATTTGGATTGAATATCCTAAAAGACATCTTTTGGAAAAAATCATCTTGTATGGTCTATAAGTCATACAATCTTAGAGATTGTTATATGCATTTTGTTATATTCGATTGAATTTGGATATTGTATTAGTGATTGTTTTATTTTTCAATTATTATGTTTTCTTTCTTTTTTTAATAAGTTGGGAAAGGTAGATAATTCATTATTAATAGTGATTGTTTTTAGGATAGACTTAAATTTATAATTAAGGTTAAGTGATTTATATATTTTGAAAATATTGGTAATTTATTATAGTTAAAGAAGATTATGGGTTTACATGTCAATAAATTACTTGTATATATAGAAATAATATTAATGTATATGGTGTCTTAAGTCGAGTCTAGGTATAAATAGGAAGCTATCAAAGAAATATGTTACTTTGATTAAGATCTTAAACAAGGATATGCACATAGATATATGATTCAAATTTTTCAATCACATTAATGAAGAAACCACTATTAGCATATATACAAATAGAGAAACATAACTTACCATATGGAAAAAGGTTACAAGTTAGGTCAGATTATAGAATCAAGTCTTATGACTCAAGTTAGGACAATCATATAATGATAGACATAAACAAGGAGTATTTCAAAAATTGGTTAATATTAAATTTCAAAATATAAGAAAATTTCAAAGATAGGAAGGCATGATCAACCTGGCTCTGATACGAAATGTAATGAGACTTTTCCCTGAGTATAAAATTGGATAAATGTAATATTTATTTGGAAACAAATTTATTAGTAGTATTTTTAATTTTAAAGATTATATTATTTCTATAAATTAGATATAAATGGACAAAAAATGCTAATTAATTAGTGTTATCTAGTTTAAGATTTAAGCACATAAAAACATAATCAATAATACATAAGTTGGCATTCAATAATATAAATATGATTAAAAGAGGAGAAATAACATCATTAAAGAATTCAATTGAAAAAACTCCATCTCATTTATAATTAAAATATTTTGGAATTGAGTTTAATACTTAGCTGAATCATAGGTCTTGGAAAGGTCATTCTCACCCTAGGAAGATATCGATGGTGTTGGATCTTTCTATGGAACAATCTAGGAAGAACAAAGCGTACTGCGATGCTCTACACAAGTGTTGGTTCCCAAAGAACAATGCTCAACACAAGTGCAAATACCCAAGCCCTAGCCAGGACAGTCCTAAGTGTACTCTATACCTCGAGTTGGACACACTCTGTGTGCCTCCTTCTCCAATGCCCATAGCTCACCAAAAAACTTCCTTCTTCCTTGAGTGTTCTCCATCCTTTTGAATTTTCTCCATGCCTTTTCCAAGTCTCCCATGAATTCATTATATATCCTTTTAAGAGGTGGTTTCCAAACCATCACACCCTTTCTCAAAGCTTGCATTTAATAATTATTTAAATAAATAATTATTCTCCCACCTTTAGAGTTCTTATACATATTATTTATTAATATCTCTTTTAACCAAAGGATCATAATATCTTTTATTTTTCATCTCCATTTTAATCCTAAAGTGTTATTTCATAACTTTCTCTTCTCTTACCTAGGGAAAATATCACATAACACTACCTTATGTCTTTTGCATGTTTTCTTTGTTCTTTCATTATGTTTTCTTTGTGCTTTCATTATGTTTTCTTTGTGTCTTCATTGTATTTTCTTTTATGTCTTCATTGTGTATGCTTCATGTTTTTCATGTTGCATTACATGTTATGTCTATTCCTTTGTATTTACATTATTATGCCATTGGATCTTGAGCATGGGGGCTAGACCATCCCCTAGATTCGATGCCATTCTATCTCTTCAATGTTTGGATAGGTGAATCTTTATTGGATTATCCTTACTTTTTTGTGAGCATGAGTGTAAGTTCATACTCTCATTAAAGTGGGGGATAAAGGTAGCATTATAAATTGTCACCCTTAACAATTTCACACTAGGTTTAGCTCCCCCTTATGTGCTTGGACCTAATTGCGCATTTAATTTACCCATTTTATAATAATATTCAAAAAATAAGAAGTTAAATCAGGATTAAAGAATTGTTGTTTACTTACTGGTACTTAAGGCCCCAAAATAGGTCTGAACTAGGGTGCTAGCACCCCTTTTCAGCCTCTTTTGGCCCCAATTCAAATATGTTAGTGTTGGTATTTTAACATTTAAAATTTTGAAATTATTTTCCAACTATCGATAATTAATTTGTGAGAAATTAAAGAATTGCATATAAATACAAGTATTTTTCATCATTTGAAATATCTAATAATTCCTAAAGAAACTAAAAGCAATTGAGCATCCTAAAAGTAGTCAAGAGTAGAATTATAACAACATTCTTTTAGTCAAGCATGTTAGTAATGCATCAAGTTTTATGTGAGTTTTTTTTATGTTTCGTGTCTACTTGTTTTGTGAGTAGAAACACTTGCAAGACTTCAAATCAAGCATTTAATTTTTGAAGGTGATGAGTACAATGACTTTAGTATATCAAGGAATGGAAATTTGAGTTGTAATTTTTAGCAATTGTTAATTTATCACTTGTTTATCATTTAGCCTCTACTTGACCAAGGGTAAGCTCTCTTTTACATCCTCATAGCTATTGTGGAGGTAGAAATACCAAAATGAGATTTGACTTAGAGAAGCCCCTATATAGTACAACCCTTTCCCCTCTTTCTTGTGTGTAGATTACAAATTTGAAGTGAATTGGAAAAAGATTGAAGATCTAATTGTTCAATCAAGAATTCAAGTCCTGCAAGTCAAAAAATTAGGGAAAGTGGAATTTATCAATGACAGACAAATTTTTGACACTAAGTCCAGAGGAGGAGAACCTATAGTCAAAGACCAACTAAGATCTGAATTCTAATTTTGAGTGTCTGTACTTCCAAGTCTAGGGTACTAGCACCCTTGTCTAGTCATTTCAAGCTTAGATTTATGTTACCTGCTCCTTTGTGTCTACACTCTACTTTTCTAAACTCTATTTTTGGCTTTCAGTTTTGTGTTTTCTTAAAATCACCACAATTTGCTACATTTTCATAGTTAACCTAAGTATATCTTTACATTATCACATTAAGTCAATTAATAGTCAATCTATATCAAATCATCATCCACACACATCTCAAGAGGACTAAAAACCTGATCCACCATTCTAGCTCTTCCATTGAGGTTAGTAGCCAAGTGGGTGTTTGAGATCAATTTTAGTCCCCTTTCCATTGTTATATAGGAGAAGTTGTGGTTTAGACCTTAGATCCCTTTTTCCTATATCACACCTATTTTGGGATATTCAAGAATTACATGTCTTGTTGGTCATATTTTCTATATGACATATTGTATATATACTCACTCATCTTACATCTTTTTGCATGACAATGTGATGTTTCCATTAATACATCAAGATTTATTCTTTCTATTGTCATGTTATGAGTGTTTTTCATGCTTTCTCTTATTCATGGAAACACTTTATTTTTATATTTTAAATTTTGGATCACCTATCAAATAATGTTCTTGTGTCTATTCTTAAACTAGGTCTTGGTTGTTCTTTCCTTCCATAGAATCTAATTGAAACACCTTTCTAATGCATTTTAGAGGTTAATTACACCCCCTTACATGTGGTAGTGGGAAAATGGTTTGATCAAACGATGTTAAACCCAATTCCCCATTGATCAATACACACACACTTGTGTTTGAATTTCAATTCATGTTTTTCTTATCTTAATAATGGAACACAATTTTGAGATTTTACTCCACTCTATGTGTTCTATCCATGAATCTAAATAGTCAACATTCACTTGCCCATCAAATAAATTTATTTTAATTTTAGTATCAACTTTTAAAGGAGTTTGTTTAGTTTATACATTCCTTTCTTCCAATGGCTCTTCATCCAAGATTGATATGATGAACTCTATCAAAACCATCTTCTCTAATGTCTCCAATAACTTCTTGGAAAGAGCCCATGCCAATGTGCCAACAAATGATTGTTCTTGAGCCATTTCTCCTTGTCATGTCATGTGCTATTGTTAGCTTATCCATATTTAATTCTTCACCACTATCTCTATGTGCCCCTCTAAGGTATCTAATCTTGCCTCCAAATCTCCTATTTATCAGTTCCACTTGTGAGTATTGATTTGTAGATTATAAAGAAGCAACTCTTTGCCCTTTGAACATATAATCATTATCGTACAAAATCTCTTTTCTATAAACTAGTATAATACCACATCAACTTGTAATTTATCAAATTAAACTTGTAAAAATTACTGTAACAAAAAAATCAAACTATTTCCCTACTTTTTTGAACAAATCGATTGTCTTAGAGAAATCAACGTTGTGTAAAATAAGAAAAGATGCGTATAAGATAGGATAATTCATGACCCAAAACTCATAGTTTATCCTAGAAACCCACTAAAGGGGGAAAACCAACTTCGTATTAGAAAATGCACATCCACCTAGATGTTGTTAATCACTAAAAGAATAAGTATAGTTGTCAATCATTAGTTTTCTGCTTAATGTTTCTTCTTGTAGCGTTTCTGCTTGTAACGTACCTGCATGGAATGTTTCTGCCTAAGCGTAATTCACTTTGCAAGTCTCCAAAATAGTTGGAGTAGTTGCAAGCGTGTCATCCTCGACGTATCATTTCCAAACGCCTTTATTGTTTATTTTCTCCGCTGGAAAGTCAGGGCCTGTACGGAATGCAAGGGTAAAGTAAAGAAGTTTGAATGCTATTTGAGAAATTAAAGGTCGGCGACTTATACAGAGTGGACCAATATTTCAATACAATGCAATGCTTTGGGAGATGTTTGAAAATTTCAGACGTTTCAATTTTGCTTAATAGTGTGAAGGTAGCAGTCCAAATGTCATCTTTCACAGGCGTTGGCATATTTAATTTCTGCATTGAAGACTGACCAAGCCTTGTATATGAATAATAATCCATATCCTTTGAAAATTATATTTGTCAAAAGGGGAACGCTTACTTCAACAATGGTGGAGTCGTAAGGTATGGTTTTTGGCTCATACAACACATCAATATTTTCATTAATAATTAAGGTAGCAGTCCAAATGTCAGTTTTATTATAAAAAGGTGTATTATTAGTGTGTCAATATTTTAATAAGAGTGTTTTTTTGGGTGATATATGATTTTATTGTAAAAGGTGTATGATTAGTGTAAGTCAATAGTTTAATTTTGTGGTAAAATTAAATTGCACAATTTTTGAAGACATCTTATTTTATTTTTTAGAATTTCTTTGTAATGGACTTATTTTTGGTGGAAAATGACACTTTAATTTATGCACATGGACACATACATATATGTATTATAGTCATAAGAGATTCTAATGATGGATTTAGGGGAAGTAAATCAAAGAAGAGGCTAGAGGACAAATGGGGTTGGAAGTTTTTTACTTATTGATTTGACTTTTTACTTGGAGATGGTAGATTGTTTGAGAAAAACCACCATATTTATATTCCTTCATAGAGAAAGTGGTTTTTAGTAGTAATTGTGGAGGGTTTAATCTCTAAAATAGGGTGATACTAGTATATTTTCACTTACTCATTTTTTCGATAGTAAAACCATTGAAATAGGGTGAGTTAGTGGACTCTCAAAAGAGAATTGTTTTCTCACTGTCCATGAAGGTTGGGATTGGTTCTCTCACGAGGTAAAGAGGATTTGTAGGATAGTTAGGATATCCACTATTGTGATCAATTTGGTGTTTCTAGGGTGAGTAAGGAGCTTTAGTGGAGGCACTTCATTGGATTTCCAAAAGGGCTATTGGTTTAGTCCATGCATTGTCCTATCCTTTGCTCATATTGATGTAATAAGGGGGTAATGTTGAAGTTCATGTTACATCTCTAAAAATATAGTTTTTGAAAGAGGAAAAAATGGGTTTTACAGGGACCCGAAACCACGAAGTTTACAAATAAAGATAGAATCATAAAGACACCAAATAGAGAGGCTGTAAAAAAACAACAAAATGAAAAAGCCACAACAACCAAAAAAACCAGTAAGGGCCACAAAAAAGACCCAAAAAGACCAGACAAAATGCCAACACGACTGAACTTGAGACTTTAATGTTTCCACAGTCTCATCTTCCAGTCGTTCATATCCTGAACCCCCCTCTTTAAGATTTGAACCATCTGAGTAGTAGGAGGTGCTTTCCTCTTAAGGTTGGTACAGGTCCTTTTCGATATAGCTTGGTCCTCGTTCTTGCTTTTATCCTTGTCCTCTTCCAGATCAACAACTAGTGAGCCCTGTTGCGACTTTTCCAACTTTTTAGACATTGCATTGTGCCTAGCCATTTTATGGTTTTGTTCCACAACAGTTTTCATGTTATTTTTTTATTTTAACCATTTCTGCTTCTAGAGACTTGTACTTTCCTCAATGTCATCTTCTCCCGCTCCAGTATTGTTCTTTTTCTGTTTTCCTTCTTCATTGCTAAGAGCGAACAATTTTTAGTTCCTCCAACTTGCTATTTAGAACCCTATTTCTTTGATTAAGATCATTAATTTCTTGGTAGGCCCATTTCAAAACCTTGAAAATGTCACTGATGCCACTTCTTGCAAAAGCAAGAATGTCACCAGATTGATCCCAGTCTAAAATGAGGTTAACATCATCCAGTTAGGGGAGCTAGGAAATTTGGTACCTTCATCTCTGAAAGAGGCAGGAGGGGTAGACACAAAATTTCTACTTGCTTCAGGGTTCTCTGTTTTGTCCTCCAGAGAGTTTGTAGAGTAGGAAACCAACTTATTGGCAGGGGAACCCTTGAGAGCAAGATTCTTTTCAGGGTATATCTTAGGGTTAGCTTTAGCAAGTTGGGGTTTACTAAGCTGGGTTTTCTTACCAGGCAGAACAGGGGATGGTTGGGCTTCAATAATTCTCTCCTCGTTAGGCTGATTCTCCGAGCCACCACTGTTCATTTCATAGTCCTCAAAATCCGTGGATGCAACCGGTTTGGATAAAGTTAGCATGCTTTGATAGTGTTCATATATTAACCTAATAAGACTAGGATGAAGAATAGGGTATCTCTTGGGATTTTTCTTGTGGTCCTCAAGGCTATTGCTCAACAAACAGAACAAATAATAGGGCAGAGAAATTTGTACCAATGATGACCATAAACTTTGGTGAACAAAGTAATATACTCCATTATTACACGAAGAATGGTGAGAAATTTTGACCAGCTTAGAGAATTTGATTATGAAAACCTTCTGTCATGATAAAAATTGACACCCTCAGTGGACATTCCAGTCACCTCTCCTATAATTTGCTCATCCAGTTTCACCTTTCTCCCAAAGAGGATTATCTCTCCATTGTTCCAATTCTTATCAAAACAGTCCATAGCCATAGTATCAAGCCCATGAAGTTTTTCTAGGAATGGAGCCAAACCACCTCTCACAACCTATTTCTAGACCTTAGCATTCCTTGTGTGCACTTCACAGCTTTTTGGCTCAACTCTTTTCTTGTTCCCCCCCATTTTTTATGCACCTCACTGTAGACTCTACTAGTGTTGAAAACCTGTTGCAAATTTACGCAGCCATTCCAATGAACCCACAAAGCGTGCCACTTTTTCTTCCCAGCTAAGTAATATGACATGACCCCATCAAATCTCTTGATTTCGATGTACTTAGCCCTTTTCCATTTAATCATTAAATATATTTTCCTCTTTCCCATGCGTAACATCATAATCTAATAAGGCCCTAACTTCAACTCCCAAGTCCCTAAAATTCTGCCATGTGTTCAGTCCTTGCCTCTTTACCCCCTCATTCGCAAAGTAATTTTCCATGTTGTTAGCTTCCTTGTAGACGTGTGAAACTTTAACTTTATCAAAATTGTCTAGAATAGATTTTGCTTCATCAATCCAATTCTTTATGCATTAACCAAAGTCCCCTTCAAGATTAGGAGTTTAAAATTGAAAAGCTCAGCCTTTCTCATCAAGATCTAACAAAAAATTATCAAATTCATAGGAGGAAAGGTCCAACACACACCCTACCTACTCTTCTTTACTGGCTTGGATGCCATAGAAACATCCATTTTAATATTTCAATCCTTAGCTATCATTAGATCATAGGGAGTACACACCACAACTTCAAGGTTAAGAGCTTTTTGGGGAATAACATTGAAGTTTTCCTTTATAAGCCTAATTTCTTTTTCAAAAACATTAGTCTCTGACATCTCCTTATCCCTGAAAAGTTTGTTATTATGTTCTTTTGACACTCCCCAAACAACAAAAGGGAAAATAAAAGCCCATAACCTTCAAATGAAGGGATTTTGAGATGGGGCTTTCCATTGTGAAAAGAAATCTTCAATGGACAAGGGAAACACCCAAGAGATATTCCAGAGGGCTAAAATTTTTCCCCAGATTATAGAAACAAACGGGAAATGGAGGAACAAGTGGTTAGCTGACTTCGCCTCGCACTTGCAAAGGTAACATCTGTTGGGGATTTGAAATCCCCATTTACAAAGATTATCCACCGTAAGCACCTTATTTTGAAGTAGAATCTAGAAGAAGATATTGACTTTAGGAGTCAAGTGTTTAATCCATGCTTTAGACCAGAAAGGAGGGGGAACTTGAGAAAGGGACAACAAAGAGACAATCGAAGAAACAAAGTAGTTACCTGAAGGGTTGTCCATTGAGACAAGATTATCATCCAGCTGAACCTGTCCCAAACTAACAGCCCTTAAGGAAGATTGAAGTTGAGCCAACTCCTTACTAACCACACACAAATCCATCCAGTCTCCTTCATACCAATAATCTTTAACAAACTCCCCAAAAGTAGCTTGTCATAACTCAGCCCATCTGTTGAATCTTTCAATTTTGATTAGGGGATCTTTAAAAAGTCATCTGTCCTCCTAGAATCTAGCTTGATTGCCACTTCTAGTGTGTCATCCTATCCCTGATTCCAAGATCTTTCTACCAGCAATCATATCATTCCAGCAAGCTGAACCATGAGGCAGAATAGGGGAATCCAACAACGCTTTGAGGGACAAACAATTGGTCATATATTTACTTCTTAAAATATCTTTCCATTCTCCAACAGATGAGAAGGATTTCCATATTTGTTTGGCTAGAAGAGTCTTATTAATCATTCTAATTTTTCTAAGACCTAGACCCCCCAAGGTTTTTAGTCTATAAACCAAATCCCACCCTATAAGAGGCATCCTCTAAAAATATAGTTATTATAGTATTAAATAAATAAATATTAGTATGTTAGAAATAAATACATTTAGTTAAGTTATATTGTTGGATGTGTTAGTTTTGTGTTAGTTGTCTAGTTGTTAAGTTAGTTGGAAAGATGAAAGAATTTATAAATCCATAAATTATATCAATGTGAATACCTCAATTGGAAGAGAATGCAATCCTAATAAAATTGACATATAATTTTCTTATTGTTGTGTACTAATTACAGTGTAAATGTGTATTTTCTCCATCATTTTTAGTACTTTTAATATAAAATTTGATATAATGGTTGATAAAATAAAAAGAAAAAAAGAGTAAAGCACAAACATTTTAGATTTGAGAAAAAAATTGATAGAGTAAGAAGATTACATTGTGTACTGTAAAAAAGAAAGATAGTAACCCTAGGGAAAAGCATTAGAGTGGACTAAAGGTATAAGGAAATACATCCTCTGTAAATTTTGAGTCTAGTTAATTATAAAATGATTGAAAAAACATTCCAATCTAAATTAAGAGTTTAGAATTTCAATAAAATTGATAGATGGCTTAGGATGTTCTTAGCTTTGTGTTGAATTGACATGGTCGTTAAGGTATTTTGAAGTGTAGTGTTCTTAACCATTGAGATTAGGATTTTGGTATAAGACCTACACTATCTAGGTTGTGGCAAATATAAATTATGATTTTGACCTACCTTGGGATGAGGTTGTGCCTGTAATCTATTCCCTAGACACTTTTTTTTTCATATAGGACTATCCTTTGCAAATTTTATCTTTGATGCTTTCCTTAGACTGAACCTACATCTAAAAATAGGTGGCATGAAAAGTAGATTGGGGATCTACTATGTTTTGAAGGAAGTGTAATTTTCCTTGATATACAATTTAGACCCCTATGTTAAAAAAAATGACTAAAGACTTGTCACAAAAGTAATACAAGTATGGATTCAATAATACATGATGTTGATGTAGATGTGTAGAAAATGATTTATGATCCAATGCTATGTAATTAGATGACAAGTAACACAAAATTTATTTGAAAGGGTTGGTCTAAGTAAGAAAAAGAGGTATAATTTTTTTTGAAAAGGTATTAAAATATTTTATTTCATCTTAAGAAATATTGAGGGCCAATTAATTAAAGTCATAAAATAAGTAACTAGAAGATGCATAAGAACTAGAAGATACTTATATTGTTATTGAAATCCTCCTCTTGTTTGATGC
Source organism: Sequoia sempervirens (assembly GCA_007258455.2). Lineage (NCBI taxonomy): Eukaryota > Viridiplantae > Streptophyta > Pinopsida > Cupressales > Cupressaceae > Sequoia > Sequoia sempervirens. The sequence continues at coordinate 421,938,659 of VDFB02105785.1, forward strand.
AAGGATTTGGATTTTGACTATTATTATACTTCATGTCAATTTTGTGAACTAAGACCTTGGTTTCATTAACCAAAGTCCTAAGGATAATTCTCATCTCATCAAGATCTACAAAATTGAAATTCATGGAATTTAAAGAAACATGTTGATCATCTAAAATATGTCTTCGTCTTTCTCCTTCAGTCCTTAGCTAAAATAATTGATTTTTAGCATTTTCCATCAAACCGATAATGTAAAAGATAAGATTTTGGAGACCTATTCTATCTAATATAGTTTCTTAGATGAATAAATTATATATAAAAAAAGCTAGATTATGTAAAATAAGAACACTATCAACCATGTATTTTTGCATACTATCATTCTACAACTCAATCTTAGGATTGATCCTAGAAGAGGAAGGTTGATGATGAGCAATATCATCTCTTGAGTCCTTCAAAAGACGAGATTTAATTCTAGGGAGAGTATCCTCATAGGCCATATATTGCCTTTTAAATAATATTAAACTCTAGATTATTTTTTGAATAATCATTTCAACTTCTCCTAAAAAGGGTTCCATTTTAACTCTTAATCATCCATATTCTTATTAATAATACAATTATTATTTAGTCCAAAAGGATTAATACAAATATTATCCATAGGAATTCTTGAAGGAGAGTCATTTTACCTTGATATTCATAAATTGGTATCTTGAGCTTCCATTTCTTCATAGATACTTATAGATAAATATTGCAAAGAATTGGCCACCTATAAAGACCCATAAGCTAAGAAAAGAAAACACAATGGCTACACAAAGAGCTTAAAGAGGTTTTAAGAGTGTAGACCCAACAACCATATGAAAGAATTGCAAAAAAATCAAATATAGGAAACATTACTGGTCAAGAGAGCATGGAAAGGAGTAGAAAAATTAATAAAACAAAGAAGAAATAATGGGAAGAGAAGATAGAGGCTAAATGGAATCTAAAGAAGTGAAAGATAGGATAAATAGATAAAAAAGAATGAGATATGGGAGAGATGAGATTGGAAGTATAAAAACAATGAGATGGACCAAGGAGGGGGAAATTATAGTGATAACCTAAAGAAAAATAACCAATGTAAAAAACTAGCAAAGGATGAGGAAAAAACAACCAACTTACAAAAATAAATAATGCTCCAAGCATTTGCAAGGGATAAATTTATAATCCAAAATAGAAAATAAATCATTAGCCAAACAAAAAGTCGCAAGATAGTGTAGAAGATAAAATATTTTAAAATACATTTCAAGATAGAAACAAATCCATGCTAAATAGACTAAAGAGACCTAGACATAAGCCTGTTGAAGTCAATCCAAACATAATAAAGTAACATCACATTCTTGAGTGAAAGATGGATCCACAAAGAACTATAAAATTATTTCAAATTGCAAAAATCTAGAAACACACTCACTACAATTGAAGAAAGAAAGGTCACTATTATTTCCTAGTATAACCAAAGCCAAATAGGAGATAATACCTTTATATTACCAATGAAAGATAAATAAAACAATCAAATTCCGAAAAGAATAATGATCCAAGCATCCTCAAGGGGTAAAGTTATGATCCAAAATACGAAAGAAATAATTAACCAAAGAAAATGTCACAAGGAATTGTATAAGATAAAACTCTTCCAAGATGCCTTTCAAGATAGCAACAAATCCATGTACTAAATAAACTAAAAGAGACCCCTCACATAAGCCCCTTGTAGTTAATCCAGACCCAATAAAGAAATGTCCCATTATTGAGTGAAAGATGGATCCACAAAGTACTCTAAAATAATTACAAATGGCATAGAAATCTATGGAAACACTCATTACTATTGAAGAAAGCAACTTTACCACACTTTGGAAAAATGCCCCCAACCACATAGGAGATAGTACCTTTATCTTACCAATGAGGGGTGAGGACAACAACAAAATCAACCCTTCCATTTCAGCACTATTGTTTAAATTATAACTTGAAAACTGGGTTCCTAGAGTAACAACTTTACCTTTACTATTTCTAAGAATTTCCCCTCCTCCAAAGAAGCAAGTATTGTTTATAGAAGCTCTATTGAAGAGGTTTAATTTATGACATAGTTGCAAAGTCAACCTTATCTAGGACATAGATCCACATTTGTCAATTAATCTACTTATGGAAATTGTTTTAGTGAGGATAAGCTTCAAATTTAAAATGAAACTTATATTCAAAATATTTCAAATTGAGTATCAAGACAATATATTAATTAAATATACGACAAAAAGATAAAAAATAAAATATCTTTTACAAATACAAATATTAAATTTAATTATAAAATATGAAAATGCTATCTATGATTGAAAGTGGCTATCCAGTCCCTAGAATGTATCTATAGCATGGATGCCCTCCATACATCATAACTACAGTTGACCGTTTCTCATCACTTAACGTTATGTAGAGGGAAGTGGCTATCCAGCCCCTAGAATGCAGTTATGATGTATGAAGGGGACATAAATGCCCTCCATACCTCATAACTGTAGTTGACCATTTCTCATCACTTAACTCATCATTATATAGAGAAGCGGCTATCCAGCCCCAAAAATACACCTATGGCATGGATATCCTCCATACATCATAACTGACCGTTTCTCATCACTTAACTCACCGTTATGTAGAGACACTCCATATCACTCTAGCATAAATTCAAAGACATAGAACTGTAGTTTATCGTAGAAAAGGAATGCCCAATTCAATATCAGTTAACTGCTGTTGTAAAACATGCATTCTATATGCTTTTACAGAACCACTTTATGAAGCGTTAAAAATATCGAAGCCATTCAAAGCACAACTCATTTTAAAATATAAAATCCATGAAACTATAAAAAATCTTGTTCTGTCAGCAATCAACGATTATTCAAAATATGGGGTAAAGACAAAGGACTCGAGCGTTGTTAAAACAAATCGCCTGTGAATTGAAGCTTCGACAAAGCCTTGGAGAAGGGGAAAATTTTTACAGGGTAAAGATAGTTACAGAAGCATTGTGAATTTTCAACGATCTGTAAACTAGAAATTAACATTGGATGCGCTGGAGGGAAGTGAAAACGATCAACAAGTAAAATATTTCTTGTTTCTTTCTGAGTTAATGATATTTGAAAGATATCAAGAAACATTGGTTTACCAGTAAATGATATTTGAAAGATACAAAGCATTCTTTCAAAGTCAAATATGAACAATGGTCTTCAATGTCTGCGCCTCTGTAACATAAATGGTGTTATTTCATTTAAAGTTGCTCCAAGTTGATGTTTACTCCTGCCAACGTACCAACTGCATCCCACATCATTGTTTGATTGTGTGGAATGCATGTTCTACAAGAGCAGTTAACTGACGTTGAATTGGGCATTCGTGGGCATTCCTTTTCCACGATAGACAGTTCTATGTCTTTGAATTTATGCTAGTGAACGGGAGTGTCTCTACATAACCGTGAGCCATGAGAAATGGTCAACTGCAGTTATGATGTATGAAGGATATCCATGTCATAGTGCATTGTAAGGGTTGGATAGCCCCTTCCCAAAAGTATATACCTACTCAACATGGTAGGACACTCATATAATTTTTTTGATTGTGCATTCACTTTATGTTTTATGAAAAATAAAAAAATTTAAATATCAGTTTTAAATCTATCCAGAAATAATTATATAAAATTAAAAATAGTTTAATCCTTATTCAACTCATTATCTAAATTTTCAACATGTTCATCAATAAAATAATGAAAATAGCTCCAATCACTAATCACTGTAAATAAAAAGCTATAAAATAAATGCTGTGAAAAAACAGTGAAAATTTGTGTTATGTTATTCATATGGATATCTATATAATATAAAAAATGTAAAAATTAGAAAATATTGATAAGTAGAAATAAATATAAAAATCTTAAATTTACTCTTACAATTAACAAAATTTCTAAATTCATATAGAAAATAAATCTTGTTAAAATATTCAAAAAATTAAAAAACAATTATATTCTATTTTGAAAAGATTTTGAATTAATATATATTTTTATAATAAATATTATAAATCATATATATTAATTTGAAACAATAATAACTATTAGTAAAAATGTTAAAAATCTTAAATTTGTTTTAAAAAATATTTAAAAAATTAGAAAGAACTATATTTAATATTGAAAAGATAATATATATTAATATAAACTGAAATTAGAAAGAATTATTCCAATTTTAAACTAATTTATATTTTTATCATAAACATTATATATATACAATAAATTTTTATGTACAGTTTAATAATAATTTCAAGTGTCATATTTAAGGTTATATAAAAATATAGCAAGTTAAATTATACCGTAATTTTTAGGTTATATTATACGGTCCAAAATGCAAAATATGGTCAGATAGACCATCAAATTCTAGGCGTGTAGGACAGATCAATTTTTTTACTTTTATTCAAAAGAAATATAAATTCTATCACCGAAATAGAAGTCATATAAAAAGACGCATTATGGATATGTTCAAATTAATATATTTTAGCTAAATGACAGATACATTCTTTCGTCTAATGTTGGAAACATGGAAATAATGAGTATTTAAGGAAAGTTGGTCATCAATCAAGTGTCAATTAATTAAATTCACACACTGTAATTGATTTTTAAAAATTTCTTATCAACCCATGCTAGTCAACTTCAACGGCCGGTCAAGTCGCTGAAAGGACAGATAATTCTACCATTCCATGCCAAATTTCCACTTTACCAGTAGCTTTACATGCACGCTGCCTACTACACCAAACCCACTCAGTGCTTTGTACTTAATCTCTGTTTTCTTCAAGCTGACAGTCATCCAGTGCATATTTGACCTATTTTCTGAGTACGATTCCAGTTTAGAAGTTCATACTCTGAATATCCGCTTAGTTTCAAAAAGAAATTGAGTCTTATTATAAAAGGGCGTTGGACGAGCTTCGATCAACATGCTCTGGGCAACACATTATTTATGAATTATAAGGCAGTCATGCTCCCAGTTGTATTGCGTATCTGTTGCATTGTATTGTGGAACTGGACATCAGGAAAACTTGAGGATTTGTCACAAGTAAGTTTATGTAGATTTGCTCTTGGTTTTGTTTAATTAGATGTGCATTCTAAATGTATGAGCTCTGAATTTCCAAATTATAAAGTAGTTATGCTCCCAGTTGTATTATGTATATCGTGAAAGCTCCAGAATTTGCCACAAGTAAATTCATATAGAATTGCTTTTGATTTGCCACAAGCTAGTTCATATAGGCTTGTTTTTGGTTTTGTTTGATTGCTCCTGATTGGTCGCAAGTAAGTTTATGTAAACTTGCTTCTGGTTTTGCTCTTGATTTAACAGTTACGTGGTAATAATGTATTAGTTGTTATTTATTGTATCTAATTGTTTTTTATTTTTTACAACATAACAATTCATTATATAAATAAATGTTTGCTTTTTTTTTTTAAAGAATGATATGTAACTAATACTTGAACAACAATTAATAAGTCCGAACTATATGTACATAAATTTCTACTTATATTTCTTAAATTTTTGTCATTACACCCAATTCCAATCTTTTGAATTATAACTGAGAAAATTGGTTCTCGCGATACATTTCAAAAATTGGATTGCAAGTTCTTCAGTGCTACACTGACAACTTTACATTAGGTAAGCGTTTTGATTATAAAGGTGTGATGCATAGTTACTAGAAAATTTCAATTCAAATATATAAACAGTAATTCTTGTAAGAGCTCTTCATTATAGTATTGGGATGTAAATGGGCAGGAGCAGTATACAATGTATGAATAGTTGTTTTATGATTTTTCAAAGATTTTATTATTATTTTCATAAGTAATTTTATGGTTTATAGTTTTTAAATTGAGTGGTCTTTATATAAATTGTGTACAAAATCATTAAATGTTTTTTTTTTCTTTTTCTATATTTATGTCTGATTATTTCTGCAATTTTCCAAATCATTAGCTCTCTTTTTCAACTCTATATGTTGTGATAATAAATCACAAAAAATGATCTAAAAACTTGAAAAAATAAATAATTTTATACACAACTTATAAAAAAAAAACTGTTTAATTTAGTAATTTTTTATAATTTTAAATGGCTCTTGGAAAATTCATCACCAGCAATTCACCCTAACAATTCACCGTCAGCAATTCATTGCTGTGACATATTCATTGCGTATACACTTCACCACCATAAATTCTTCGATGTGGTATATTCACCACATATACAATTTTTCAATATTTAAGTGGCCAAGAGCACCCAAAAAAGAAAAAGTATAGAGATTTTGTTTAACGCATAAAAAAGATATACACGGTGAATATACCACGGCCATGAATTGTTAATGGTGAATTATATACATGATGAATATGTCACGATGATGAATTGTTGACGATGAACTGTTGGGGATGAATTACTAGTGCTGAATTGTTGATGGTGAACTTGCCTGATGCCCTTTTAAACAAACCAGATTTATGTTAGATTATTATAAATAGTATTATACATTATTAATTCTTATATTAATTAATTTGATTTTAAATAAAATCTAAATTGGAATCAATTTCTAAATAAAAGGTGATAGGTCGGCTGTTTGCATAAGTTTACTGGGGCGGGAAACTTACAGAAACATTAATCTCTTAAGAAAAAACCCACCACCTCTAAATAATAAGATGGAACATGAAAATATGTTTTGGAGTGACAGGCTTTGTTTAAAAACAAAAACCACCACCATTTTCTTTGTTATATATATTTTTTCTCTATCCACCGTTTAGTTGTGAATTTTGTTGCAAAATAGAAAATAACAAGGTTTTCACACTTCATTTTATTCAATTAATTTTATATATAAAAGTTAAAAAAAATTAAAATTGAAGAAAAATAAAATTTTGGTAAAACTTTCAAAAGCTTTTGTTTTTATTAAAATGAATTTCAAATTTCAAAATCTAAAATGATAGTTAGAGGTTGATAAAGAAATAATAACATCTCACATATTTCTTAATACTCAATCTTTTTTCAAATTTTAATAATAGATATTTTAAAATTCAAAATGTAAAATAATAATTAGAGGTTGGTAAAGAAATTATATAATTTTCCATATTTATTAATATTTAATAGTTTTTACTTGGGAGGTGAGGTGGGAAAAGTAGGATAAATAGATATTAATAAAGAAGTTAGAAAATATTATACAAGGATTTTCAAATATTAACAATTGTCACTAAAAGTAAAAGAAGGAAAATTCAAGGAGGTTTACTATTGATTCCACATTTACAAGAACCATGAAAAAATAGAAAACCCATAATCTAGACAATACTACAAAAATAATAACACTGATCAACATATATCATTTTGAAGAAGTTAAAGAAGCTACGAAGATTTATTAAGGGATAGGAACTTCCAATTTGAAAAATTCCATCCATGATTAACCTCAAAATCCTATTTGGCAAGAAAAATTACAACAACATTCCATTCAATAGGAACATGAACATACAAGGTGGAATCAAAGTTTGAAGAAAAGTGAATAATTTGCACTACAAATGATGTCAACTGCTAAAAATAATAATGAAAACTCTCTTTGTTCAAAAAAGAAACCAAAATAATGGAATCCATCTCAAAAATAACCTATTTTTAACCTAACTCATAATCTTTTTCTAAAGCCACAAGGATAACACTAGCCTTTATTTGATTATTAGTACTAATCCTTGTAGTAGAAGACAAACATAAATGAACAAAACCATTACTATAATTCCCAATACCACTAATCCTATCTTCACTAAGATTACCTCTAGAAGAATCATTTGTATTTATTTTAAATTACTCAAAAGGGGGAGAAGACCATTTACTAGCCCTATTAACCTTATGAGAAGATTTGACTTGAGAACTAAAAGGAATAGATCCAACTAGATAACCCAAATCTAAGTTCTTTAAATTAAAATATCAAAGGGAATAACGAGTTGATCAAAAGAGAACTCTATTTATGATATTAAACTAGGGGAAGGGCTCTTGATCCCACACGTTCAACAAAACATGAAACAAAAAAACTAAGGCTTACACACCTCAACTAACCAATCATCAGAAAGGAGGCACACAGGCCTTAGAGAGACAAAGCAAAACTAAGAAAGCAATAAACAAAGGGGCACAAAAAAGAGCAACGAAGCACTATAGATGACCACTAATCTTTGGGAGTACAAATGATGTCCCAATCAACCTTCAACTTGTCGATCACTTCCTACAAGTCTTTCTCGTTTGTGTTGTCTGTAACAGTAGAGGTCAGACCAACATCCTCTTGGTTTACTCCTTTTTTCTTCTTGATTTTCCTGATCTTAGATTTTCCAAAAACCATGCCAAAGATATCCCTATTCATGATCCCCTCAATGATTGTGGTATTTTACCTATAGCCTCTTCTAGAGGAACAGTATTGTCCTTCATGTTAGCATGATCATCATCTGAATTAGTTCTCATAATGTCATTTTTTAGTTCTCGTGTTTGCTCTTGTAAACTTTGCAGAGGCTTTGAGTGAGTCTCTTCCCCTCTTTCATAGACCTCCATATCCTCATTTATGTTATCCTTATCCTCCTCCCTCTCCAAATCTAGAACTTCTATTTTCATTTCTTTATTTTCCTCAGATATTTCCTCCTCCTCGCTATGCTCCTCTTCATCCTCCACACTAACTTCTTCACCTTCATCTACCTATTCACTTTCATCTAGGAATTTCTGATCATAGTCAAGGAGAAACTCTTTGTTAGAAGAGCACAAACCCGCTTCCTCTAGAGCTAGATTCTTTCCTCTATTATCCTTTCTTTTGTTCTAATCGCACTAGAGCTAGTCTACTAGAGTTCCTTTCACTAGAACCACCACTTGAAACACTCTTATGGCATGGCTCTGGCTCATCACCAATTTCTATAGTGATAGAACTAGAGGGACCTATCTTATTCTTTTTGGGGTTGGGATGGGATGGGAGGGATTTCCTTTTTTGAGGGGTGGAGCTCTTCAGAATAATAATAGAGGGATTTGAGAAAATAATAGAAATTAGGGCTTCCTTAATGGTCTTGGATTTCAAGCATGAAGGGGGGTGTGTGGGACAATAGTAGTTTCTTTTCTATAGGCTTGATTACTAGGGGGTTAACAGTGGAGGTAGGGTTTGGTTTGAGGGTGGTGGTGAGAATAAATTTATACAAAGCTAGAATTAATCTCTAATGGAGAAGTCGAGAGGCCCCTTTAGCAATGCATGCCATCAACGAGGATAACAGGTAAAAAGGAATATTAACCCAATCTTTGTGATGAATATGCTTGAAGAGAGGAAAATGATAACTATGAATTGTCTTGAACCTTCCTTTGAGGGTAAAATAATGCATAATGTGCATGATTACCAGACCATAGGGCACAAGAAGCTTCTCCCTATCAAAGCCATTTTGAAGCCTCGTTGATTTTTCCCCTTTTTCAAAGAATTTGTCCATGAAATTCTAGTACTTTTTGTTGTTGATTTTGGCCACTTTGATTCCTTTACACTTTAACCTTGCAGCTTCTGTAATTAGGCAAGTAATCACTTCAAAATGGATACCCCAAATTGAAACCTTTCCTTCTTTCTAGGAGTTATAGAATTTGGAAGTAAGAACATCATCATATCCTTGCATGGCCTAGAAAAAGGGAGTTAGGCCAGCCTCCTCAAAGATTTTCTAAAGATCCACATTTTGTTTCAAAGTGATATAGGTGAGGGGTTCAGATATTTTTCTTGACCCTCCCATATTTCTAGCAAAAAAATTGTTTAGAATACAAAGAAAATATTAGGAAAGATAATCACTAAGCACAAAGCAAGAGAGGTGTTAATTTTGCATATGAAGCCTTTTAAAAAAATGTTGCTATTTAATGAGGAGAAAATATGGATTGTGGCAAGTGTTCGGATAATTATGAATTTTTCCTACAAAATAATCTACATGTGATGGGTACTGCACTTGAAAAAATATCATACATTATAATTATCCTTAAGGTAGTAGGAAAAGAGTTAAAACATGTTTTCTTTGGAAGACCTTCGTTTCCATAAAAACCTCCCTTTCTTAAAATTCAATAGGATTTGGATGATAATGTGATAGCCTATTTGTGTCCTTGAGAGGAATAATTAAGAGGACAAGTATTTTCTTAAAATGATGATTTAAAATTTCTTGATTTGCTTCATTTCTATCAAAGCCAAATGCCATCTTATTCTGGTCATCGAAGACATCCTTTCCTAGCCAATAAATATTATGGTCCCCTCCATAATATATGGGGGGAAATAGATATATAAAATAATTAAATAAATGGTATACATCAAGAACCACTTCTTCTTAGTAGGTTGACACAATAATACCATTTTTGCACTTTATGGCTCCCATCTGGTTACAAGTCTTTCATTAGTCAATACCTCTTTTATATTATAAGGGATATTGTCAAATCTCTAACATGTCTAATCAGGACATGCGACACCTTCATTGATAGTTGCATAAGCCGCTATATTTCCTTCCATATAGGTGTGGGATATCTTGCATTGAAGGAAACTGCCAATAAGTTTTTTGTAATATTCCATCATATTTGTAATCCTCCATGGCATAGTAGACATAGATTTCAATATGTTAATGATAAACATAGAATCCCCGTCAATGATGAATTTACTGTAGCCTATTTCTTTTAGTCTCTTGACTCCCCACCATGCTAGTTATTCTAATGAGTTTAAAATTTTATATCATATATACCCAATGAGACTTTGATATCCTTGGAAGATTTGACAATTCCTCGCCAACCAAATTTTCGAAAGGAAAAATGATAGGACTAACATCCTAGGAAACCAATGGGAAAGAGAAAAAGGTAGGAGGGAATTCCAAAGAAGAACAAAAATTAGACAAATAAGTAGCTTGAATAAGGGGTCAATTCCAAATATGTCACCATTGCCTCCAAAGAGCCTAAGAAAAGGGACACTAAAAGAAAAAATGAGACACACATTCCTCATTGAACCCACATAGAACATATTTCGAAGGGCCTTGGAATCCCCTCTATTTAATATTGTCCTAGATAAGTCACTTATTTTGACAATGCAACCAAATAAAGAAATTACACTAGGGCCAACAATATTTATTCTATATCTTTTTCACTAAGGGAAATATTCAAACCCATTCTTTTCCTCTTCTATTAACTAATATCCCATAGAAATGAAATATTCCATTTTAGGATCATATCACCAAGCCAAAACATCATCCTCCTCTATAGAACAACAAGGTCACTCAACTAAGATAGAAGCAATGGTAGCATGCGACTTTGGATCTCCCAAGGCATAAGAAAAAACTCATATCTTTCTAGTAGAAATATAAAACTCACCCACAAAATGATAAAGATTAAAATAAAAAAAAGAGCAATCAACATCAATAATTATTTTATTTAAAATATTTTTGAAGTTTAGATAAATATTTTAATTAAAAAAAGACTTGATAATATTACAAAAATTTAGAAAATTATTTGATTATAATTTAGTGTGTGGGTAAGTTTCTTGAATATAATCGTATAGTGAATTTTGTATTTATATTTTGGATCACACTCTTGATCTATTATAAAAATAAGGGGAGTAAATTGATACAAAATTCATTACATAATTATATTTCAAAATTTCTTACTTATCTTTTAAATATAATTTTGATGCAGCCATGTCAAAACCACACAAAGAAAGAAATTTGAAATCAAAAAATAAAATTTTGATAGATTAAAAAGAAATAAGTGACTTTACCTAAAACTCATTTAGTTCAGTGGTCAAATAATAAATATCAATTGTATACCTCATCTACATAAAAGACTAGTAAATAGTTATCTTATTTTTGCTCCAAAATTCTAGATGATGTTTAAGAATAACCCATAATTAAGTTATCAAAAACATGAGAACATTTCTACAATATAATTAAAAATCTTCTCCTTGAAATATTATAAATCCATAATAATTTTTAAAATATAAAAAGTGGATCCCACTCCTAATATTCTTACCTTACAAAAAAGAGCAACATTTTCTCCTAGGGGATTAACATATAGAGTAATACCTTATCACGTGTATGTATATTGGATTGTTCTAAATACCATAAATGTGACCCAATATCATTTGATTATTAGAGGGACGTGGGAAATTTAATTAGTGTGATATATAGGTAAGAATTATAGGTTAGGAAGTGTGCATAGAAGATGATTAAGATTTATAAGTGACATTCCAAATTCTCTACAGATCATTTTTCATATTCCAACAATAAGAAATAACATTAATTGTGTTTTTCTTACTGGGTCATGAAGTTATCTTTTTCTACACCATGTAGCATTATAATACTAGGGATGCCTTATTAATCCCAACGTGAATAAAATTAACAAAAGAAATGGTTCACATTGGATGCTTATTTACCTCTAAAGAAACAATTGGGGTTAGTGATTAGTGGATTATTGGTAGAGATGAGGAATTGGGATGAATAGAAAGCCGAGCTTAAGAAAGATATTGGTAGAATATGAGAATAGGTAGTTAGAGACCATTAGGATCAAATATGTACAATAAGAAAAATTAAGCTAAATAGAGAAATTTAGAAAATAGAAAAGACTTGTAACAACATAAATATCCTATATCAATATTTCTTAGGATGGCCCACTTCCACAAAAGCATTAAAAATCAAAATTTATAACTTGGAGCGAAACATAATATAGGAATCTAATTCATAGTATGCTATTAAAGATTTGGATAGAGTTTTGATTAGATTAAAATTGGAAGGGACAATACTCATTACAAAAAAACCATAGAGGGAGACAAGGAACTCACGAGAAGTGAGAAACCCAAAAAAAAATAAACCATAACTACAGATTAAATAGTTTGACCAACAAAAACAACAAAGAAAGCACATAGAGCTGGAACCAGAACATAACCACAAGATATCTACAAGTCTCCCAAAAACTTGAGACTAGTGATCACATTCCATTCCTGAGACAAGAATTGGAACTTCTTTTCAAAAGTCATAGGCCCCTACTGAATGGCCTAAGTATTCACCATGACATCATGAGCTAAGGTATCCACCATTTTAACCATCTTCTTCTGCATATGACCATCCTCCAGACCATCTACAAGTCGTTTCCCCTGACACTTCCTTAATTCATTATGAAAACCCTAAAGGTGAGGGCAGTGTTCTTCATAGTTTCTTTACTATAATCGACGATGACCTTGAGGCATTGCATGGTTTCTCTTGGTTTTTATGGATATAATCAATCTCAGTTAGTAAATTCTTCTTTTCTTCCTCAATACCAACAACGACACACAAATATTCTAGCTCCTTTTCCCACATTGACCGCTTCTCGAATGACTTGGCTAGAGAGGCAATCATGTCCCAGTGCTCCTTATTCTCTACCTCACCCGACCACGGGACCTACTGCTCCAAAACCTTGCCCTCCAAAATTTGAATTCTTTCTTTAGTTGTTACCAGTTGGCCCAAGAGCCACTTCATGATATCCCTTTGGATGTTAATTGTCTTTGAGATTTCATGTTGATTTTTTTCCTGAGGGGGTTAGCAAGGGCACAGATCGACCTAGGTTTAGTTTTGGTTTCCTCAAGATTGATGCATAGATTAGGATAATTTTGTGGGTTAGGGTTAGAAACAGGGGGTGTTGGGAACATCAGAGATATCCGCATGAGCATAAGAGTGAAAAGGAAAGTTGGCTGGGGTGGGATTACATGACTCATCATCATTTGAGTTGTTAGACTCCCCCAACCCAGAAGTAGAAATAGGCGTGAGTTCTGCCAAAGGGGTGCATTTGATGGGGTTGGGGGATTTTTTCATTCATAGGGGCTTTAACTCAAGCTCGGGTGCCACAACAAATGGTAGGAGGGGTTTCATCTAGAGTAATAGAGGGGCTAGGGTCCATAGAGGGAATGGGGGGTTTGTGAATGGTCAGGGTGTTCTTTTGAACAGAGGCAGGGGAGGGAAGCAACATCGAATGAAACTTGTAGAGATGATAAATAAGGCCCTGGTGGATGGGTAATTTCTTGTATTTATCCTGGACACTTCTAATAGATTTCTCAAGAGAGGAAAAAATCCAAAAGGGGAAGTTCATTTTGGCATTATACCTAAGATTTGGATAGAGTCATAAGAGTCCAAATTGAGAATTTTCACTCATTTCCACTACTTGTAAGAGAAGATAAATAAAATTATATCCTAAATAAAATAGTTAAAGGAATTGGTGAATCTATGATTAGTTCCAATGACATGACTTCTAATAGATACATAAAAATTTAGATATATCCAATTGATATCCATTCTTCTATTAATGATGGTGAAATTTTGTTGATCAATATTAATGGGTAATTCCACTATGTATAATAAGCTAATATATAATGGGGAAATAAATAATCCATTTATGAAGTGCTTATAAGAATATCCTACCATAATGGGGAGTTGGTACAACTTTGGAAAAAAAATTATATTGGTCTAAAATTTTGGGAAAATTTTGACAAGTATGAGCTTCAAGTTATGATATAGGTGAAAAAATATAAAATGTCTTAAGAGAATACATGGTTAATGTAAGGGATGAATTTGGTAAGATAGAGCCAATACATACCCATTATGTTGAAAACTCAAAAGGGTACCTTGATGGAGGCCAATGGTGGAAGCTCACAAGGGCACTAAAGGCTAGCAACTAGAGAAAAATCCCTATGAAACATAGAGATAATCAAAGTTATCATAGACCAAGAGAACACGAATGTAATACATATATAAATTTTGGAAATTTAAAAGAGGCACAACCATGAAGGAATGTGAATATTGAAATACATCACTATATGTAACAATAAATATATCTGTACCACATATAAATATGTATTATTTAAAATAGATATAGAGACATATGTGAGACATGATGTGAGAATAAAGAAGAGACATATATGAGTAATAAAAGAATGAGATATAATGCATGAGTAGAGCATATATATAGTTGATACTTGATAATGTGTTATGATATGATAAATATATGGAGTTGATGTGTATGAATGGTGTACTTAGTTGTATGACTAAAGAATGAATGGTCTTTGATGTGGTATTTACTTCTAAACTACCTCTAACATATAATTTCTACCTCTCTATCAGATTATTGTGTTGACAAGAAACATAAAACTAGAGATTTGTGATATTTCTATTATGTTATAGTTTTAAATTAGGGTAGATACATTTGATAAAAAAAATACATAAATTTACTTTAGATAAAGAGTCAAGATAGTAACACATACTTAATTGGATGTAAAAATAGAATTAATTATAGCAACAAATGTGTACATTAGAGTTAGGAATAAAAGAGACTTTGATTTAGGATTAACACCAAAATTTTAATTTTACATCTAAGATGCACAAAATAAGATGATTAAATTTTCAATGTTTTGAAACTCTATGCCACCCTTAGTCAAATTCACACCTTCATAATCAATATTTTTACACATAGGTCTTAACCTACATAAAATGAACTTTGACCCATAGAAATAAACCTATGATCTATTTTTTTTTACTACATGGATATCCTCACGACCTAGCCCAGTGCCCAACCTACCTTACCTTGGACTTACTTTTTTCCAAGTTATGGAGGGGAAAGGTCGAGCTAGGGAGAGACTAATCCCCTATGGATGCACAAAACTTCTTGCAAGCCACATGCATCAGGTAAATTTGGGCCTTCGAGTTGAACCCAAGACCTTGGTGATCATACCCAAGACTCAAGCCAACTACGATACTTATGCGGGCTATAAACCTATGAATTATTTACCTTGTATACCTACAAACAAATACTCACCTTGATTCCTAAACCAAAAATATAGATTGGCAGTGTTGACAAACAACTTTACAAGCTTACTAAGTGAGGCTATTCTCCTTATTCCAAGTCCATTGATTCAAATAGAAGTTTTATTATAAAAATATGAAAGACAATATATAATGAATGCATCAAGAATTATCCAAAAGACTATAACTTAAAACTTAAATTTTTTAATAATATGCAAAAGGGTGGTCAAAGACCTAGCATGAATCTAGGTTTTTAAAACTTCTTGTTAAAAGGGTTATGCAAATGTAATATATAGATAAAGTGTTATTCTATGATAATGGATAGAATAATTTTAAGAAAGACTTAATTAGATATTGAATGAATGAATTCAAAATAAAATTAGATAAGAGAAATGTTATTTTATATTTGATTTAAACACATAATTCAACTCATGTCTATGGTTAAATTTAAATTTAAGAATAAAATTACTTAGGTGCTATGATAAATACTCAAAATGACGATGTACATAATTGCACCACAAATAAAAGGTGTACATTTTTCATCATTAGACATATATATTGAAGATAGATGAATAATCTGGATGTCATCTAAATTTTAACATGATCATGAAAATTAGTTTTTGATTCATTAAAATAAGATACCATAACACTAAATTGAAAAATATAAAATGATTTAATTTTCACATTAATGGGACTCATAAATATACTTGAATATATTTGAAATTATATAAATTATTTCTATCAAAATGAAAATTAATTTTCCTAAATCAATCAATTTTTAATTGATATTTTAAAAATAACTAGATATTAGAATTATAATAATAAAATTTGTAAAAAATAAGAAAGGGGGAATAGTTTGGGTGTAGGAAGTGAGGAAGATGAGGATGACAAGGATGATGGTGATGATTCTACAATTGGTGGATCTCAAGATGAATAGAACATGTTGCATGATGATGAGGAGGGCATTCATCCAATTAAAATTTACTTGGATGCCTATTAGAATCCTATATTTGTTCCTAATTCCAAATGGACTAATAATAGTATAGAATTGTCCCTTTATTCCTATACTTTAAAGGATTTTTCTTGTGATCATAAGGATCTAAGTGTGAATTAGTATTTGAGTGGTCTTGGCACTTTAGGTCAAGGACTATGTAAGGGTTCTCTCACTCTTAGTTTTGTGGATTCTATTGGGGAGTTGGTCGTGGTTATGGGCCTCATGTTTTAGGTGTAGAAGATAATATTGGTGGAATTGCACTCAATACATACCTTTTGAGTGTTTTGGAGATAAAAATATTTATTCTTACCACTCAAATAGGGGTGGTGATGTTGTGAGTGGTGTTGGCATTGGGGAGGTAATTTAAAGTGATCAAGTTGTGGTTATAGCGTAGATCTCTTCAATCTACCTCTATAAGGCAATATCATCAAGGTAGGAAAATATTGTGGTTTCTTCCCCATTGCCCTACTTTTCTCCTACGGGTTTAGATGATATCACTTTGTGTGCTCTCTTGGATTCATCTTCTTCTTTCCTAGGTTTGGAGGATGGGGAGGCTCCTTTTTTCTATAGGTTGTAGCCTATTTTGAGGGATGCTTTAGGGTCTACTAGTGATATTCCTTTGAATAAGTCATGGACTAAGGTGTTCAAAGATAAATTTAACTCCATTATAGTTCTATCATATTCCTTGATGCTTGTTAATGAGGGAAAGTGGTTGGTGCTTCAAGTCCTTGACTCTTTTCTTCATATATCATCTTGCAATATAAGGAATGCCATTATTGAATTATTTTTAGTAGCTAGGTCTAATGTAGATGTTTTTATAAATTAGGGAAAGAGAAAATGGAAACTTTGTGGTATATTTGAGATCTTAGTTTTGTTAAAGGGATTCTTTGTATTCTTCTTTTCTCTTCATGAGGATTGTGTTTCAATCCTCTTAAGTGGCTCATGGTTTCTTGGATTTTTTTTTCTCTTCCAAGTATGAGGTGTAAATTGGGTTTTGAAATAGAGAATGAATGTTTAAATAACGTCCAAATATGGATGAGATTACTTGTATTAAAATTAGAATTTTAGGAGGAGGAAGTTTGCTTAGGCATTACTCGCTACTTTGACCAATTATTTATAGTCTTTAAGGTGACCAAATATAGTAAATGCCTATTATTTGCTAGATTATGCGTTGTTATAGATTTTGATAAGGTTCTACCCTCTTCAATCATATTATCCTCTAAGCTAGGTAATTGGGTGTAGTAGATTATTTACAAGGATTCCATTCTAGTGTGTCACAATTGTCTCAAGCATGGATATGCTTCTACTAGGCGTAAGATTATGAGGAGGAAAATTGACAATAAGAATAAGGTTAGAGAGAACCTTCTTTTCCTCAAACTTTTGTTGAGGTACCCGAGGAATGTAAGGGTGAGAAGGTTTGTCCTCTTTTGGACAAGATTAAATCAAAATTTGTAATCTTACTATTAAAACTGAGTCTCATTTGGTTGTGCGACGATCATAGGAGTTTGGAAAGGGAAAGGATTTTGTTAGGGATGGCCTAGATGGTGAGATATAGGATATAAATACTCTTAGCCCTCTTTTGGGTCATAACACACACCATCCAAGATTGAACCTAATAAGGAAAATGGTCCATTACTCCTTTTATAGTCAAATTTGGCTCTTAAAACTAAGATTTCTTTAGAAAGGAACAAGGTTTAGTTAAGTCAGAGGATAAACCTATTGGGAGGATGTAAAAATCTCTAAAGAATTTTAGCTTCATGTTACCTTGAGCTGATGGATTTTTTGTTGTTCTTTGACAATTTCCCTATCCATTTTTCCTTGGCCTTGTTAGTGAGGTGGTATTGATTTTTTGTTGTATTGTTGTCTTTTTGCTATTTAATTCTCTGTTTTTATTTTACGTTGATGTGTTAAGATCTTTGAGTTCTTTCTTTCTTCTTGTAAAGGGTGGGGCACTTTCAAAATCCTTCTTTCCAATTCATTATTCCAATGAAAAAACATTTACCCATAACTTAAAAAAAAAATCTTTAAAATGCATATATTTTAACTTTTAAGGTACATTAACAGTTTTTAAACTAAGTAGAAAAAGGTAAAAATAAAATTAATGCTAATTGAATAGCCTTCCATTAAAATTTTTATAAATTTTTCTAGTTAATCGCCATGATAAAATTAAGATTTAGCGATATTGCTGAGTAAAACTGTAAGAAATGTTCAAGTGACTATGCCATTCATATATTTTTCTACATTCGTATCATTTTGCAAATAACAGACAGAAATTTCCAATTTAAGTGAAGTCAGCAGATGGATGTATAAACGCTCTTCCCATAGAAGATGGTTTTTTCCTATAACACTTTTATGTTCAGTAAATGTCTGAAAATCAAGATTATTTTTCTCATAAAGCTTTTGTATCATTTGATTTGCAGATTGGATGATGCAGTATTATATTTTAAAGGAATTTTTCGGGATTTGATTCTGCTAAAACAATTTGAAGAATCTCCTGAAGGATCCACCTCATGAACACCTTTATAGCAATTGGGAAATAAGCTTACCGGTCAGTGATACTGCAATCATGTACCACATATATGTAAACGGAATATGCAGCAATTCAAATCTACACCACAGAAACATATAAATCACACACTCTTTTCTTTCCTTTTTTTTTTTTTTTTGATATAAATCACGGACTCTTAGTACAGATACTGATCCCAAAATAGGAATAATGCATAAAACCTTTCGAAAATTGAAGATTGGCAGTTGTATTGCCTGCTCTTAAAGCAGGAATAACGCATAAAACTTTTCAAACATTGAAGATTGGCATTGTATTTCCTGCACATTTTAAGTTTTTCTTGGTTGGTGAGATAACAAATGGGTACCCTATGGGATCCTGAAAGACTCAAACACATCACCATAGGTGCTTAAACTAGTGTTACAGGTTTACCCTTGTGCCCATTTCAAGTAAGCTTGTCTATTATGAGGTAACAAATCAGGACTTTGCCCCAGATCTTTAAAGGCTTAAATACAGCAGCATAGGTGTCCAAACTAGGGGTAAACGTACACCCTTTTGGACATTTTTAGTTCTAATTGTACAAATACAAACAGTCGAGTGAAGAATACATGATAGCAAAATAAATGAAATATCCAGAATATAGTTCAGTGATATACTGAGGTCAACGAGAAGGATGGTAATGCGTACTTGGAGACTGGAGTCTAGACCACAAATCATA
>VDFB02105785.1:421961160-422033830 GCA_007258455.2 Sequoia sempervirens
GAAAGAGAAAAGATTAATGTTGATTTGTTAGATTTGGTAAAATGGGTAGTGGATATAACAATACAATTTGTAGTGTAGCACTCAATTATGTTTAGTTTTTAATATAAGAGTACAATTTGTACAATTTTTACAATTTGTGGCATAACACTCAACCAATTTTAGTCCTTGCATACAAAGAACAATTTGTAGCATATCACTCAATCAATGTCTAGTCTTTGGATACAAGAGTACAATTTGTAGCATAGCATTAGATAAATGTTTAATCTTTATTTTTATGTGTAGTATTGTATATAAGTATATATTTTAGTATATCATTAAGGGTATATATAGGAATTTATCTCCTAGCATTCCGGAACTACATATAAAATTATCTAAAATATATTTATAAAGTTGATTTGTTTAAAACTTAAATTGTAAGTTGTATTTATTTTAAAATGCACACTTTGTTTAAATACTATCCATTTATGATTCTCTTTAATTATATATATCCTGTTAAATGTCCAAAATACTAAGAGGGGGGGGCGGGGGTGAATCAGTATCTTCTTAAATTTTATGATCAGATACCATCCAATTATTCCAATACATACAATATCAAAGACAAGTAAAAGCATTAACAAAACATGAAATTACAAAACACATGAACACTAGGATTTTTACGTGGAAAACCTAAAATGGGATAAACCATGGTGAGTGTTAGATCACAATATAGTATAACCGGTTATAAGATATTAGAAATGGGTGGCTCATTGCCAGGACTCCCTATCCAAAACAAATTCTTAGTGCCTACAAAATTATAATGACATTGAAGGGTATGTGCATGATCATCATGGAAAAAACAGGCCCTTAAGTGGCAAAAAATTCAGAAAAATCAGAGTTAGGCAACTTGATGTAAAAATTTGAATAAGTTATCTATATTATTTCAAAAATTTGTAAGAATAGAATCAGTATCAAATTGAATGTAGTTTCTAAACTACTAGGTTTTTAATATATATATATATATATATTTGGTGAAAATTTGAAATTTCAATGCAGTAGTATTTAAATTTTAGGGAAAAAATAAGAAGTAGGTGTCCGTCTCACCACCCTAACCACAATAAAATGATAATATTTTTTATAATATTTTAGATATAAGTAGAGGACTCTTGTTCGAATGTGATGCATATTTTTTTGTAATTTTTTTCCAAGTAAATAATTAATTATGAATTTTTATTACAACTTTTAAAAAATATAAAAACTCGTATGTCCGACCACCTTAACTTGGTCAAAAATTCATGAAATTCATTTTTTTTTTTAATCCTACAGTATGTGAAGCATAGAATTTGATGTGTGTTTTGGATTCAAAAAATGTGATACCATTTGAAAGATATAGATTTTTTCAATCAGCCTATCAATTAGGACTTTAGTCATAATTCAAATAGAAAATGAATAATAATTATTTATTAAATTTAAAGTAAATCATAATTTATATTGGTGGAAAGATGAGAATCTTCTTTAAAAATACCTTTTCATTTCATCAATTTTGGGTAAAAAACAGTTATCAGCCACATACCCTACACATACCCATCAGATTGCCACTTTTTGGCCCATCATGATCTTGGACATACCTTGAAATGGCTTTCTACTAGAAAATGAACTGATAGAGTACACCTGGTGAGTCTAGATTCAGTTCCAATGAAGCTTAGTAAACTGACTTGACACACTTCATCATATTCACTCTGCTTCACACTTGCATTCACATCATCACACAAAAACTATGTAACTTCAAACACTATCCGATATATATATCTGATCTCTTCACAAGAATCAATTAGGTTAGCCTAATTAGATGCACTTCTCATTCACCAAAAATATCAACAGTCGGCTTTAAGATTTCACAAAAAGCAATTTACACATCGAACATGCTACATCAAGTCGACATGGACCTAGGATAGGTCGCACATATATTTTCATAACAAAATTAATACATAATACATCCATTAGGTCGGCCAAAGATAAACCTAAAAGCATATTTGCAAATACCAATGTAATGACGCTGCACCATATGAGCATCTGGATACGTGAGATCTTGAATGTACATACTCCCAATGTCTGCAAACCATTTCCCAAAACTGCAAGCAACAATAATCACCAGCAAACAGATGCAGACCAAAATACCAAACGATATCAGCAAAATACCAGTTTAGATATCAGACTAGAATACCGAAACAACTTCAAACTTGATCTTGCAAATGCAACTCATGGTGACATCAATGAAAACACAAAATAAAAAAATGAGATGTTCTTCATTTTTCTAACAATCTCCCCCTTTGTCATTGATGGCAACATGTGCCAAAAGAAATATTTACAAAACTTCTTATTTACAACACTTCTCCCCCTAATGCCAACATTCCACTATTCTTCACTCCCCCTTTGACATCAAGGACAAAGGTTGTCCCAAAAACATCTTGAAAACATGAAAACAAAGAAAAACAAAGAAACATGTATCAACTAGAGGATGGCGAGCCTTGAAGCTCCTTTAGAATACCTTCCCATACTGGTTTTCCATTCTCTCAACTATCCTTTGTGGATATTAGCATCCTGTTCAGAGATTCCAACTCTATCAGAGTTTCTTCTGCACTGTCTAAAGTATCAAGTGTCAAATTTATCTTTTCAAGTTTTTCCGCACATGCCAGAGCATTGCCAACCAGAGTGTATTCCACTCTTGCAATATCACTCAATTGATCAAATGTTTTGATAATTTCTTCCTTTTGCTTCTGCAAGACAAATAAATTTTCTTTATGCGCAGTAATGGTGTTCTGGAAGTTGATCTGTCTCTATCTTTGGATAGGTTGTAGGTACCAGAGACGACAAATAGCTGAGACTCAATGGAGTCCATACCAACCTTAATGTTCTAAGTGGCATCTGGCCACTTCAATCAATAAGCAAGAACATCGTTTGCTTCAGACTCACAAACCTTCACAACTTCTAGATTATTTTCAGCACATGAGTGTTCAAGAGCACGCTTTTCATGTAATGCCAATAACCTTTTCTCTGCCAAACTCTCCTCAAGCTCTTGTCTTTTCTTTTCACTAAGCCCAGAGGTATATTGCTTGAATGTTCGTCTAACGACAATTTCAAATTTTCAACAGGAGAGAGAGATGTATCAATAGTTGCACCAAGTAGGACTTCATGTATAGCCTTGAAAGCACCTTCTATAAGTTTTGTTCCTTTTTGGTGTGCTTCAAGAATTTCCTTCCTTGGACAAATGTTTGTAGAGAATCTCCTAACACTACTTTATGCACCGAAGACATTTTCTCCCTATCCACAAAACCTTCAATCATGGGAAGCTTTAGAAGTTCTTGGGGAATTATTAGATGAAATCTGATTTTCTTGGATAATAGACCTTTCAGAACATCATTACTGGAGGAAGATTCTCTGGGATTCTTTAAAGATTTTACAATCTACTTTCCAATTTCTTCATTTTTCCCGAGAGTTCCTTCATTTGTCTTTTCTTCCTCTCCCTTTTCCTTCTCATCTTCCTCCTTTTCTTCTTCCATTTCCTCTTCTTCTTCTTCTTATTTATTTTCTTCCTTTTTGTCTTCATCTTTATCTTTATCATTGTTATCTTCTTCATCATTTTCATCCTTTTCATCTTTATTTTTCTCTTCCTCAGGATTACCCTTTTCTTCTTCTTCACTACCTTGTTCATTATTGCCTCTTTCTCCTTCAGTGTGCTCTGGAGGAGCATCATTGTGCTTTTTAGGCTCAGCCTCACCTTCTTTATGCTTTTCACCTTTTGGAGGATCATTTTCACCACCAACGTCAACTTCTACATCAATATTTTTAGAAATATCTGCATTACCTGTATCTTGAGAGGAATATTTTCCTTAACATTTTTAGCAGCAATTCCTTCATTAGCTCTAAGCATCCCATGTTTTCTTGCTGTATCCCAAATCACTCTTGTTGTTTCCATCCTTACCTTCTTTGTCATCATTTTATTCCTTGTCATCAACATGTTCACTCTACTCTTCATCCGAAACATTTATGGACAGATCTTCTTTAAGGTTTCCAGATCATTTGGGGTCAAGGAAGACCCAATATTATTGTACACATCATTCTTGATTTTCTCTTCGAGATCAACAACTTCTAATCTCCTTTCCATCAGAGTTTCCCACATTCTTTTAGGTATATCTTTCTTTATATCATCCCACTTAGCTTCTGAGATGATGACATATTGAATAACAACTAAAAGCAAGGTTTTCTTATCTTCTTCTTTAGCATCATCATAATATTTCATTGTAGGTTGAAGCATGTTCTCAAAATGTAGCATGGAATTGAGAGTTGCCTCTAATTTAAAGCGGGGACCAGAACTTACCGGATTATCCTGTTCACTTCTCTGGTCCGCAGAGGCTTCACCAAACACCTTGGCCTTCTTTGATTATGGTTTGGTGTGCACATGGACACCAAAATATTGTGCTTCCTCATCATCAGAAGATGATACAACAAGTACTCTTTTGGAACCAATAGCTTATGTAGAAGCACCTTCACTACAGGATAAGCCTCCTCTTTTTCTCCTCACCAGCTTTGCATTAGGATCTTCTTCTTCATCATCTTGATCATCTATAACACTGAGGTTCTTCTACCTTGTCTCTTTTTCTTTCCTTCCTCTCTTTGTAGGGGATACCAGAGGAGTCTCTTTCCTCTTCCTAGATCTAGTAGTTGGTTCGATGGAAATAAGACCTTTGCCTTTATCAACAGTACTGGGTTCAGACATTGCAGCAGGGGTTGTAGATGATTTTACAGAGGTAGTCCTTCTGGATCTCCTCGAGCCAGATGATTCTGCCTCCAATTGCTCTCCCATAGCCCTTCTAAGGGAAATTTCCTCATTACAAAAACCAACTTTTTGAAGATTTTTCTCTACCTTCTTTCTAGTTTTAGGCTTTTGTTGCTCTAGATGAATCTCCATAGATTTTTTAGCATATGTCCTAATTCTGGGTTCATTGGGGTCCTTTGGATTCTTCAGCAACATTTGCACATAACCTGGAGGCTAAATCCATATGGTTTGAGGTTCCATAGCCTCAATCATACATTCATTGGAGGAAATATGGAATATGATGTCATCTTTATACTTAACAGTTTTCCTTGGCATCCTTTCCCTTTCATTCATGTTCCTTTTGAATACAACAAAGAATGTTGTTAGAGCATCATCTTGAGTGCTCATATTACCTAGAATATGCATATAATCAAAAATTTGATGTACTACTGGTCTGGATGAGTCCCAATTTACTTCACCATTCCTTTCGGGAAGCCTCTTCATGAAATAAAACAACAAACATACAATCAATGAACCAAATTTTGAAAGCATATTTCTTTTCCTTCATCAACTTCAAGTCCTCAATCAGTTGAATCTGAAGAACTCACATAGGTCATAATCAACACCCTTTTCAACCATATCAATGCTAGTATAGATTGTTGTAGCCAAAACATAGTTCTTTCTATTTGTGAAGTATATTTTGTGACCGATCATGATAGTTGCATGCTCTGCACTCAGATTAGTGATGGTTTTCATCATTAAAGCTCTCTTATCAAAAGTGGCTCTTGTAAGTTTTTTTACAACCTCATTCTTCACAGATTTCAACACAGGAACTGTCCCTTTATCCCAGAGCCCCATAATAGCCCTAATTGCTTCCTTATTTATTAGGTGTGGTTGGTTAGTCCATAGAAATTTATCATGAATTCTAGTTAGGACCAATCTCACAAGTTTTTTGTCATATCTGAAGTAAGGAAATTTTTTCCACCTGTCTAAATTCTTTGTGACCAAGTTCGAGTACTCAGATTTTATCAAGAAATCATCACCAGTAAGCTCTTTTTGCCATATTTCAATCAATTATGTGTGGTTGAATTCCTCATTCTTTATACGAATATACATCCTTGTATCCTCGGTTAGCATAACTCCATGAGGGATTGACGAAAATGTTCTCATGGGGTCATCTTCAAAAAAATTTAAGGAATATTTTCTATAAGAGGGTCTCAGCCTTTCTGACACTTTAACAACTATAGGGGTAGCCATTCTTCCAATTTAAAATTCAAACTACTCAACCACCACAAAACACAACTGCATAGAAGATTAAAGTACCTTTTTCTTCATGATGAACCACAACTAGGGTTTGCACAACTTGAACTCCAAATCTCCTAAAGAATGCTCCAAAGTGCTTCAACTTCTTCAAATGCACGAATGATCAAAATTCCTCAAACATTTCCTTTATAAAATAATGCCTACCCTAATTTGCATTAAATGCGACCAATTTCAAAAAGCTACTAAAAACTCTTTTCTTTTGCTCAAAAAAACCATAATTCGCTCCACAAAATGTCATCTCTTGATATTTTCTTCTGGTTTCTTTTCCAGAACCTCTGCATATTCAATCTTCACATTTCATCCTTGTGTTAGCCTTTGACACGCCATTTATCCAGGGGGTTCTTATGATTTTCTAATAATGCTCCCCCTACAACCTTGCTAGGTCTAATTACCAAACAAATCGTCTGTACCGGATGAGGGCACAAACTCATCAACAATATTTGGTTCTTCTTTCTTCCTCCAGATCTTATTCATCTATTAATCTCATCTTTTTCAACTTTCGTCGTGGATTCATTCTTTTCTACTAGATTATTCTCCTTACTCTTCTTGCTTCTACAAACTCTTGAAACATGTCCTAGTTTGTTATAGTTATAGTAGACAATATTTCTATTATTAGATTGACTTCCACTGATTCTTGTTCTACACTGATTAGCTTTATGTCCATACTTTTTATAGGTATAGCAATAGCCATTAAAGGATTGATTCATTCTTCCTCCATTAAACTAATTCATCATCAAGGTTCTACATTCACTTTCCCTATGTCCAATTCTTTTACATGCGAAACATTGACCAGTAAAAGGACCAGGAAATTGATTCATCCTACTCCTACATTCTGTTTCCTTGTCACCAAATTCATTGCATGAAAAACAAGTGCTATTAAAATAAGGATACCTTTGTGCATTAGGTTGTCTCACCAGAGGTTTCTTAGCAGAGTTCCTTGAATTTCCTTTTTGTTTTCCTTTATTCTAAGTCTTTTGATTGTCCACAACTTTAGAAATTTCACCGGTATCATTTCCCAGACCACCTTTGTCTTTGCTAGGTTTCTTTCCTACAATCAAATCATCAAGCTTGTCTAAGCTAGATTTGAAATTGTTCTCATAGAGTTTCACCTTCTCTAGATTCACTTTCAGGTTCACAACTTCTTGTTCAAGCTTGGTGTAATCTTCAGACTTGCTTTGTACCAACTTGTTCAGACATTCTTCAATTCTTTTCTTCTCCTCTACTTGCACTTTCAAACAAACAATATCTTCATTAGCCTTCTTCAACTGATCAGTTACTTCCTTGTGTCTATCTTTAAACTTCTTCAATTGCTCCTTTAATTTTCAGACACATTCATTCGCATCTTCAAGATTCTCTTTCAAATATCTGTTTTCTCTTTCAACTTTGTCAAGATCCTCAAGAGAAATTTGGAGGTCTCCTTTATCATTCATTTCCTCCATCTTTAGGATCTCCCTCAAGCTATTAGGTTTTCCCAAGGAACCAGGCTTTGATACCAATTGTTAAATGTCCAAGATATTGAGAAGGGGGGGTGAATCAATATCTTCTTAAATTTTCTGATAAGATACCATCCAATTATTCCAATATATACAATAACAAAGATAAGTAAAAGCATTAACAGAACATGAAATTATAGAACACATGAACACCGAGATTTTTACGTGGAAAACCCAAAATGGGAAAAACCGTGGTGAGTGTTAGCTCACAATATAGTATTTAACTAGTTATAAGATATTACAAATGGGTGGCTCACTACTAGGACTCACTGCCCAAATAAAAGGCTCACTTCCTATAGAATTACAATAAAAAAATGGCTTTCTGCCATAAAATGAACTGATAGAGTACACCTAGTGAGTGCAAATTCAGTTCCAATGAAGCTTAGTAAACTGACTTGACACACTTCATCATATTCGCTCTTCTTCACATTCGCATTCACATCATCACAGAAAAAACTATGTAACTTCAAACATTTTCTGATATATATATATATGATCTCTTTGCAAGCATCAATTAGGTCGACCTAATTAGATGCACTTCTCATTCACCAAAAATATCAAGAACCAACTTCAAGCTTTCACAAAAAGAAAATCACACATCCAACACGCTACATCAAGTCGACATGGACCTAGGATAGGTCGCACATATATCCGCATAACAAAATTAATACACAATACATCCATTAGGTCGGCCAAGGATAGACCTAATAGCATATTTGCAAATGCCAGTGTAATGCCACTGCACCATACGAGCATCTAGATACATGAGATCTTGAATGTACATGCTCCCAATGTTTGCAAACCATTTCCCAAAACTGCAAGCAACAATAATCACCAACAAATAGATGCAGACCAAAATACCAAAGGATATAAGAAAAATATTGGTTCAGATATCAGACCAGAATACCAAAACAACTTCAAACTTGATCTTGCAAATGCAACTCATGGTGACATCAATGACAACAAAAAATAACAAAATGAGATGTTCTTCTTCATTTTTCTAACATATCCATGCTTACAAATCACACAATATTCATCTATATCTAAACATTATTTACATTGTAAATATAAATAGATAAAATTGGGAATCAACATCCTCTCTATGAAAATATGTTTTGTGTCCTTAGAAAATGAAAATGATCAAACCAATTGAATAGACAATAAAATAATTAAACAATTTATATCAAATTACATGCTGCCCTAATGAATCAACAATTCTGCTCAAGCTAGCCTAGGCACACATGCTAATGCTATACTCTATAGAAAACTATTCCAACATGAAAGTTTAGATGCCAAACATGTTCTCATTTGTACTACTTGTTAGGATTTTCATCCAAGATAATAATAGCAAAAACCTTGTGCTTCCATAAAAACAACACTTGCACAGATTAAGACTAATTTTTCATTATCAAAGAGATTGATAAAAGAGTTGATTAAAATGTACAGTATTATCTTTAATGCTAATTATTATGGAGTTGCACCATCTTCTTAAGATGTTATGGGGGAGAATTTAGATGCCCTTGCATATATAGGAAAGGAAGAGGAAATCCACCTATCATGTGGATTGACAAGTGCCCCATGATGTAGCACAAATAAGTAGACAAGTGTTTTATAGTTGTTAACCTTTGGATCACTTGGAATGTGCAAACCAATAACCTATTTGACCAAGTCATCAACCTTGGTGACAATTGTTGAATGACTACAAAAGTGACCTTTGAGGTGAGATGGAAAGTATTCCAACCTAAAATGGTGTGTAAATGAGGTTTACCAAACAACTAGGTAACCTCTAGAGGCCTAAAAGGTTGCAAATTCAGTTAGACAAGATATTGTCTAACCTCATCAACCTAAGTACACTTAAGCTATAGTAAATAGATAAATTATTCACTCTACCATCCCCCTTAAGTGATACTTGGGGCTCAGATCACAAAAGTGCAATAGATACAAAGAAATGGGTCCCTACTACGAGGCTTGGTGAGGTACCTTAGTACAATGCAATCTCTTGTAAAAGGAGAAAGATAGAAAACCCAGTGGGAAAAAACTATCCTCTAAAGGAGAGATAAAAGAAGGATAAGACCTCTTGAAAAGATGTCTCATGATGATAGGAACATGATGATGAAGAAATCCTAAAGCATGTCGAAGTTGTAAACTCTTTCAAAGGTGAATTGGTGTCTGTTGGAATCAACAAACCTCCAAGAAATGTAGATCAAGATAAGAGATACAAAATACTGCATGAGTGAACATATGAACACTACTCAACCATGAATACAAAAAGGCAATCAAACTCTATGAATTTGAAAATAAAAATAGTACTTTGATTATGGAGTACTAGAATCTCACAAAATATGATCCACTAAAATAATCCCCCATTCGAGAGATAAATATAGAAGGTCAATGAGACCCCCCAAAGTAGAAGGTTCCTCCACTGCTCCATTGAAAGAAGCATTAGCATAATAGTGTCATAATCCCCCCTTAATACTAAGAATTATAAGTAGACCAATTGAAATTGGGCACAAAAGTGTGCAAGGAATTTAGACCCTGAATTAGGTCCAAAAGGTGTACAAGAAACTAAAAAAGAGTGCATCAAGGCACACATGAATGAGGCGAGAATCACAAGGATCCATTATTGTGATGATAAATCAAGGAAACCTACACACTTGAGAATCATGAGGATCGATTTCTATAATGGCTAATCAAGGCACCACAGAACCCCCCATTACACTTTATAATTCGGTGTGAGTACGAAATTCCCTCCCTAAGGAACACACATT
Organism: Sequoia sempervirens; assembly: GCA_007258455.2. NCBI lineage: Eukaryota > Viridiplantae > Streptophyta > Pinopsida > Cupressales > Cupressaceae > Sequoia > Sequoia sempervirens. The sequence continues at coordinate 421,971,537 of VDFB02105785.1, forward strand.
CAATTTTTGTGGCACTTTATATGAGTGCATTACAAACTTAATTGTTGTTTTGAGTCCTTACAAGTTTATATCATGAGGTGGATTAAGAAGACATAGATTAAATACGTCTTTTAAACCTCAATAAAATGACACAAATAAAAAATGAAAACCCCCTTACAACACTTTGACACTTATAGTTAAATTAACTCCCCCAAAAGGATTAATGATTAACTAAATGACAACTAGCTACTAGTAATTACTAGGTAGCAAGCTTTTTAACTAATATAATTATCAATAACAAATTGTGTTAATGAAATTGTCTAACCGTTAAAAATCAATTAATACAATTATATGTAGAAGTAGATTTAGTCAAATATGATTTGGCTAATATAGGAGTTAGGAATTTGTTTATGCTAACAAATTTCATTAAAAGGTAATCAATGAATGCCGAAATAAATAGCAGATAACTAAGAAATGCTAAATATAGGAATAATGGGGTGCCAACGTTGACTGAGTGTTACGGAAGGAGCTAGAGTCATGGGGAAAAGTCATGGATGATTGTTGCAATGTGGGAGTGTAGGCTGCGTGTAGGTTGGCATGACAGATGTGATGTTGCCTCTACAGGATTGATATGTTGAATGTAGAGGCATTTGACTTAAAGCAAATTCGAAGCTGTAAAGTGTGGAGAATGATTCAACCACCTCCCCCGCTCTATGAAACCTGCAACAATACGCCTCTATCATTCTGTCGTAAATCCAAATGCTCCTATCACAAAGCCTCCTTTAAATCCTCATACGAGGAGTGCATAGAGAGAGGTGAAAGTCTTTCTCTACTCCAAAAAACATTAAAATGAATAAAGGTGTGCCACACAGATGCATTGGAGGAAAGGCATTTGAGATTATAGAGGGCATTGAATTGATTGCAGGTTGATTCAAATCTACCTTCTATTAACTTGCAACCTCTAAAGGCTTCTATTCTTCGATATGTAGGAACACTGTCTTGTGCCAAGATGATCCTTGATGGTGGTGCTTTGATTTAGCACCCAACTTTGTAAGTGAGGCTAAGACAATGTGGTGGCCTTTTTCATACCTCTTAAAAACCTATAATCACTTTGCTACCTACCAGGCAATGGTCGACTCGCTAAAACTGGTGTGGAGCTGCAATTGCGTGGGAATAGGAGGCAGGGTTGATTCATACAGTGGATTATTGCACTTCCTGCAATGCCTTCGGTGCCAACAAAGGAAATAATAAATGGCGACACCTTAGTGGATGTTGAGTGCCCTACGCAGATGTGATAGCGCTCCAAGGGTCGCTGGTTGGAATGGTGCCACTGGCACTGAGATCATAGAGTTTTAACCACCCTTTTATCAGTGTGGATGCCTTTACAAAGGTGGGAAAAGCTATTTGAAAAAACATGAGGCCATGACAAACGAAAAATTACTTGTATATTTGAGGAACCAAATTCCATAGCTACAGGAAGACAAAGCTTGTGAGAGTCTTTGCAGCATTAAATCAGAATGCCAATTGTGTAAGTTGCAGAATAGAAGGTGCCATGAAAGAAGACCAATTTTAACTTGTAAATTACTTGCAAACATGGAATTTACAAATTTTCACAAATAGATCAACCTGCAAATAGACCAAATTGGCCAAATTTCCTGCAAGATTACACTACAGATTACACCCAAACAGAGATATTTTTAACATGCAAATCAAATTTTATGGAACTCTAAACTAGACTAGATGCAAGTTTTTGGGAAGGGTTTTGTTATATTTCTTTGATAGAATGTTAGGATTTTCATCCAAGATCATAACAGCAAAATCCTTGTGCTTCCACAAAAACAACACTTGCACACAATGAGCCTAATTTTCCATTATCAAAGAGATTGATAAAAGAGTTGATTAAAATATACAATATGACCATGCATATATACGAAAGGAAGAGACAATCCACCTATCATGTGGATTGAAAAGTGCCCCATGATGTGACACAAATAAGTAGACAAGTGTCCTATAGGTATCAACCTTTGGATCACTTGGAATGTGCAAACCAACAACCTATTTGACCAAGTCATCAACCTTGGTGACAAGTGTTGAATGACTACAAAAGTGACCTTTGAAGTGAGATGGAAAGTATTCTAACCTCAAAAGGTATTCACATGAGGTTTACCAAACAACTACGTAACCTGTAAAGGCCTAAAAGGTTGCAGATTCAATTAGACAAGATGTTGTCTAACCTCACCAACCTAAGGACACTTAAGCTATAGTGAATAGATAAATTATTCAACTTAACACTACCTTCATAGAAAGCTCTATCAAATATTTTCCCCTTTAGGGTGCATCCAGTCTTACTACATACTATACAAACTTATTATTTCTATGCATGCATCCAAGTGAATCAACAACCTTTGGACTTGTACATGTAATTTTCCATTGAAATATTTAATAGAACAATCTTAATGTCTTGTCTTTGAATAGATTATTGAATAAGATTTGTAATGCACTGATTAACATTTTCAAAGATTTATCACTAAGATCCTCTATCAAGATATCTCTTTGCAGAGTGGACAATTTAGAATGCATAGGAACACATCTAGGGCATATCCAATTTGACCATTTGATAAGTGCCAGAAATAACTTGTTTGTGAGCACAAGTTCTTGGGCATATTAATTTTTAAATGCTTAATCATTGTAACCTCTATTGTAGCTTGATTAATGCACTATATAAATACTTCAATGTCTTGCTTCACATTCCATTAAAAAAACTCAACTCTTTGTTTCTCTTCCTTAGTCACTCTCTTCTTCTCGTCTTCCTTGGATTCCTCTTGCTGCACCAATGCTTCATATTTTATGCACATTATTCTTTGAGCTCTAAGTAACCATTTTCATCATTTTATGGGTCAATAGTTTTTATTTCTAATGATGATTAAACACCTATACTAAGTGTGATGTGGGAAAAAGGGATCTAGGGTCTAAATCACACTTCTTTCCATATCATAATAGAAGGGACTAAAATTGATCTCAAAAACCCACTTAGCTACTAATGTCAATGAAAGATCTAGATTGATGGATCAGGGTTTTAGGTTTTTGGTTTGAGGGAATTTTACTTTGATTAATTGATTGTTAATTGACTTAATTTGATAATGTAAATATGCACCTAGGTTAGCTATGAAAATGCAACAAACTATTATGGTTTCTATAAAATACATAACTGAAAGACATAAACATAGCTCAAAATAGAAGAGTGCAGATACAAAGGAACTAATTGACATATACATTTGAGCTTGAAATAGTTGGACAAGGGTGTTGGTTCCCTAGACTTGGAAGTGTAGACACTCAAAATTAAAATTCAAATCTTTGTTGGCACCTATTTGTAGGTTCCCCCTCCTTTGGAATCAATATCAAAACTTTGTTTGCTATTTATAAAATCAACTTTCCCTAATTTGTTGAATTGTAGGACTTGAATGCTTGAATGAACAATTAAGTCTTCAATCCTTTTCCAAATTCACTTCATATTTGTAACCTTCACACAAGAAAGAGGGGAAAGAGTTGTTCCATATAGAGGAATGCCTAATTCAAACCCCATTTTGGTATTTCTACCTCCACAATGGCTATTGTAAACATGCAAAATTAGCATCATGCATTTAAATCCAGTCATCAAATAAATCAAGCTTATTTGATTTATCTATAAGGTCATCCATTTAAATTAAATAAATCAACTTTGTTTAATTCAAGCCTAACATCACCCTCTTTGATTAAATAAATCAAATATTTATTTAATTAAGTCTGAAATCATTTTTCATCTCCTTTTGATTTAGTTTAATTGAAAAATCTAAGTCAAGTGGGTCAAATCACCTAATCCTCTTTTAAATTAACTAAATTAGGATTAAATCTAATCTAATGCATGTCAAATTCTCTAGATTTTCCCACTTGCACAAATAAATCAATTAATTCATTTATTAAATCCTCATTTTCCCTCAACAAGGCATCTTTGGAGAATATTCCCTCAAGTTTGAATTCAAATCAAGTTGAATTGTCCCTTCCAACATGGAATTAAGTCCCCTCTTACATGTCCCCCACTTGGCATTTAAGTCCCTTTTTCTCCCTCCAACAAGCCAAATTTGAAATTTGAAAAGGCTAACTAATCTCATTTATTGACACATTGACCAAAACTTGCACATCCTCCATCCACTCACACTTGGAAAAGTGGCTCCTTCCTATTGGTTGAATCTTTGTCCCACATTCACCCATTATGCTTATTCTCTCATCAAAATCTTCTATAAATGGAGAGGCTATCCTTCATTCTTAGCATCCACAATCTCATGCAAATTTACTCTCTCCACATTAAGAGCTAATTTTTTCCACTCCATCTTCAAGGTATTTCATCATTTGCTTGTCAAGGGTTGGGAAAGGGTAACTTTTCACAACAAGGTGACACCAATCCACTATGGAATAGGTATATATTATGCTTCTTTTATGCTTTCAATTAGTTTATCTTGTTTGTGAGGCATAATGTATTATTTCATAGGAGCATTTGTAGATTTGCATAGCTTAAACTAACCCATTGCTAATGTATGTTTGAGATTTGAGTTGTTTGCAAATTTATGGTGCTCACAAAATGGCGCTAGAAGGAAGGCTTGAAATATAAAATTATTTGTATCTATTCACGTTTGTTTGATGCATACTGATAGAATACAAAGTCTTTTCTTTCTATTAAGGCATTGAAATCTAAATATCAATGGGAATCTAAAGTCTTTTGTTTCTGATCAATGCATTAAAAAAAAAGATAAAGTCTTTTTTTTTTATATATATCTACTTCAAGTTTTACGCTTCAGTTCAAGATCAATTACCTCTTTTAGTCCACATTGTCCTTTTTTATTATTTTCTATTCCACATGATTATTGTATCCTTTACTCGAATCTGCATAATTTTGAGACTGCCATTTCCCTAATCTACACATTTTGGCCACATTACCTTTCCCCTCAGAAATCTTTGAAAGCACTTCACATCTTCCTCAACATTAACCAGCCCATAGTTTTGGTTTTCCTTTCATTATGTCAAAATAATTTATTCATTTCCATTGCATCGGGCCATTCTATTATTTAGCATTATAATATCTAGCATTTATAGTGCCATCACTCAAGCTTTGAATTGACAGGAAAACCGGATCTCAAAGCGTGTCTCTATAATGTGCTACAATTAGATTTGGATCCTTTATAGTGAACACAATATAGAAAGTACTCTAAGCTCTGTAGAATGAATCTACACCTCACAATCTTAGGTTGCTAAACTCTTCTAGTGAATGCCGCTTGGACGATTCTCTTTGAAAAACCATGGTGGCTGGGGATTATGCCCTTTGGGTTTGCTTCTAGTTCTAATTAGGAGACCATGGGAATCTAGCAACTTCATCAATTATTTTCTCATCATACAAAAATCACTTCATGCATGTTTGGTTGAAACCTGAAAGTTCATGACAAAGCTTATAAAGCAAAGAATTTGATTGAGGGAACTGCCTATTGTTGACACTGCGTGCATTTTTGAAACCCAAAATAGAGGGGAATCCGCTCTTCGATAGTCTGGCTTCCTGTAACTACTTTAAGGATGCCTATTTATATTTGATGTAGTTTTTCTTTACATATTTGGTATGTTTCCATCTATTGCAGTTGGAAAAATATGATCAACATCGATTTAAGACTAATATTGAATTTGTTTGAAATGATAGGGAGCATACTGGAATGGTTGTGGAATTTGAAATTACACTTGTTAACTGCATCAGTCTGAAGATTTTTTTAATAGTTGATTGGGCGCAAATGTAGACCTACTAATTGCATTAGATTCAAAGTTTCTAAAGTCCTTTTGTGCGAATCATATCACATCATTAATGTTTCTATCTACGTAGTCTTGTTGTTTCGACATTTCTTAGTTTATCAACTTTATTAACTTTCACCTGCTCTTCAGTAAAAACACACCATTCACACATGTCTATGCTTCCAATAGTAGATTGAGGGGATCTCGATTGAAAATGTTAGATTATCTCTGTTGTTTTCAAAGCATATATCTTTGTTTGAGAAGATTTTGTTATCTGACATGCAGGTGAAAGAAAGAATAAAAAGAAAAACATTGGTACATGAATAGTTTGATATTGGCTACGTTTCTTTATTTTGAATTCATATTTAGAGATAGATATTGGTGATTGCACTTCAACATAATAGCTAGTAGTAGTACATTTTATGCCCCAAACAATAAGAACTTGGGTAGGTGCGGGTGGAATACAACCTGTAAGTTTGTGATCATTTAATAGACATTAGACTACCTACTGCCCGCTATCAAGGTAAAATGAATGCCTAGATACAAACCAAAGGTGGGGTTGATTGATGTATTCAAATGCTTGAAGACATGCATCACATTACAATGAGGCGAAGTAATTAAGGCACAGGAAAATTAGAGTTTTCAAAAAAAAATTTCTTTGCATTTATGGTTGAGATCATTTCTAGGGCCACCTAACACCTAACTTCTTGATTAGAGCTATCGACTCTCGACATCATGAGCATAGGAACTTACTATTAGATAGCTTAGAATGCATCTGACCATAACATCAATATAGTTTCTAAGACGACTATTCAGTCTATTGCACTGCCTAGCCATATCGTCCCAAACTAGCTATATCGTCCAATCCTTGAATAGAATTCTACATCTCCTATTAAAGACAAGCAACCTATTCTGCTCTCTAAGTAATTTTTGAGAGTAATGTTGTCACTGTTGCACATAGTAGGAATCCCAATAAGCCGATGAAAAATACTGGAATTCTGTTTGTAGGATAAAACAGTGCTTGTGTATAGGGCTTTTGTGTTTTGTGAAGAAAGTAACTGATGAATAGTAAGACTCCCATAGCCATTGCATGTCAAGCATCACATTAAATTCTAGGAATTGCAAAATTCTAAGAAGGGCCCAACTGTAGGGTTGGTAATACATTAACATTTAATCTGCACCGCATAGCAATGGTAGTCATAGCACATTAAGTGAAGTTATATTCACTCTACGACGATGGTGGTTATGTCTAAATTCAAATGATGCATTCCAACGCTTCTATAGAGAAACTTTTGATACGGTTGGTGAGATCTTGGGTTAGGCGTCCATGATATAAATGATTTCTTAAGCATAAGCATTGACCTGGAATAAATATTAAGCATTTTTGTTCTTTAAATGATTGCTTAAATAATGATTGATGCCTCCTAACAAAAAATTCATTTGTTTATGACTCTTTATGAGTCTTAATAGATGCTTTTTAAACCTAGGCACTCAAATCATTATTTCTTGTAATGTTTCCTGCAGTGCTAACGCATGTGAAAAGAAATTTGAGTAACATATTACTTAAGTGCTCATTTTCTTAATACGGTTGACTTTATTCTTTTTAAGCAAAAAAATACCTCTCTGATTTAATGATATGCTATCAGCGCTTTAGTGTTTGCAAGAAGCACATTAAATTATTTTGCTTTAAAGTCTAAGAGAGTAGGGTTCTTATTAATTATTTTCTTTTTTCTTCAAAATCATTGATCTGTAAAATCATTTTATTATTTGAAGTTAATGCTTGAGATGAGTTTAACTTTATCTTCACATGATTTGTACTTTTTATCTTGTAGGGATTTTCATTTGCACAAGGAGCTTGCTAGAAGTGATCTTTGAAGAATCTTGGAGGGAATTCAAGCATTAAATTTGGAGTTGATAGAGCATTTTTTAATGCTTGGAGATTCTGTCTTATGCTTTAATTTTCTGTTTTAGACTAACTCACTTGTTTTTGGGCTTTAAAACGAACATTACAAAAGCTTTCAATTTTCATTGCAAAGGGGTTAAAATGAAATTTAGACAAATTGACTATATTTCATTTGAGGTTAACAAATTGAGCAAGACAAATTATCACATTTCCTTTTGTGCTTAAAACAAAGTCATTATTGCTTTGTGGGTCTTAAAATGAATATGTGTCTTTTGTGTTTTGTAATATTTTTTACAAAATAATCTCATCTAAAAGGGTGTATGCACTTCTCTTGCGCTTCACAACGATCTTGAGAATGAAAAATATTTTTGATGACATTAAGTTGCATAAAATATTGCCTCCACATTTCGATTTGGGCTTAAAATTGAACAACAAACTTTGCGAGTGTGAGTGGAACCTATTGCATGTGTTCTCCCTTTGTTTCTAAACGAAGGTTGATCGAACTATGAATATGTTTACTCGCTATTGTTTATCTTAGAGGGCCTTCCTTGGGTAAAAATTACTCACCCAAGGGGATGACTCCACTGGTAACACTCTAAAGCCAAGAGTATTTCTAGTCGGGATATAAATATGGGTTTTGGAATAAACACCAGTATCACGTGGTTCACTTCGACGAGAAGGGCATCAATGGTCTCTCACCACATTGGGTCAACTACTACGAATGAAAATTCTAAATTAAAACCCTTGTTGTACAAAGGACAAAATCCCTATCTATTTGTTGGTGCAAGAACGCTCATTCTGAAGCCACCCCACACTTTTATAGTCTTTAGTAGAAATGGAAAGCATGCCATGGGAGTTTCATGGGTGTTGATGCTCGGCTTCCCTATATAAGTGAGTGCCATGGAGGGGAGCCATTGGGGTCAAGCATCTAACCATTTGCTAAAGATAAGCATAGCTGGACTTGTCCAAGTGGGGACTCAACAAATATAGTCTTTCATATACATAAGGTTTTGCTTGTTCTTGGTTACAAAACACTTTGCTTGTTTGAAAACATTTGGAAACAAACATTTAACATCATCATCAAAATTTCAAACCCTTTAGGATGCAAATACAATTGACCAAATTCATGTGTTATTGCTTTCCCTTGGGATTTTATCCTTAGAGGTTTCTAAACACTTGGATTTACATCTCAATTTTCTTGCTAAAGTTAAACAATAGTTAAGCCTTTCCTTGACTTCATCAAAATTCCACATAACATACTTTGTGGGATTCAAAGAAATTGAGACATTGGACATCTAGTTTTGAAATCTAATCAAAGAAGTGTTTTTGGTAAAACAAAATCACTAAGAAAAGATAACACAATTGGCTCACATGTGTTAATTCCTCACGATTTCCAAGAAAGTAAAAATCCCGAAACAAAAGTCCTTGAGCCAAAGTTAAAAATTTAGGAGCCACACTCAAAAGGTCATCAGGAAATACATTAGGAAGTGCAATCAAAAGCAACATATCAAAATAAGAAAAAAATTCACAAGGTTCTATAGACTCATTCCTTTGAATAATCCGGAAATGTATGCTCAGTTTCAACCACTTCTTAGCTATAGAGGTCCTTAGAAGTATCGTATGTTCTTCAATATTGAGGTCTAGTAAACAAGTGTCTTTTTAGGAACATCCTAGGATCAAAATCAAACCTTCATCCATCTTTGAACATCAAAACCAAAATCATCTCATCATCAACTCTTCGAAAATCTTGGAAAAATCCTTCATGTTAAACTTTGGGCAAATCATTTACCAAAATCACCTTGTTTAATTGAATGTGTGTAGATGCATCCTTCTCCACATATTTGATCAAATTATCAAACCTTGTGAAAAAATTCATCCCTTGATAACATCCAACATCTTGGGATTTAGGAGTTCATTATCAATATCATCTTGTTTGGATAGGAGTGTTTAGATGAATCCTTCTTCTCACACCTAGACAAATTAGCATCTTGTGAAAAATTTAACTCTAGGACAACATCCAACCTCTTAGAGTTTATGAGTCCACCAAAATCTGAATCCAAAAAAAATCAATCCTAAATCAAGTCCTAATGTTTAACATACCCTTCAAGATTTTCTCAAAAATTTCCCATCATCCATTAAACATCCATCTTACATCCATATCATTATCACCCTTTGATCCTTAAATCATCCTAAATTTTCTCTTTTGTACCTAAAGTTAGATCAATCCAAAGAATTAGAGAATTCACCTTCCACATTCTTGAAACTAGATCACAACACAAGAGGAACATGGAAGCCAACAAAGAAACATCTACTTCGAGTGACTTAAGTCAAACCGCTCCCGAAATGAATCCCATTGGGTCTGGCAGTCTCATGGTTAACCTTCCTCCATTTTCGCAAGACTATCAAGAGGAAGGTGTACAAATGGAGGATCTTACCAATAATCCCTTTGGAATGTCACATGAGGAAATCACTGAAATAATTCAAAATCCAGAAAATCATAAGATTATCAACATCATGATGAGAATCAATCCCTCACTATACATGCTTGAATTAGCAAAGCAAGGGGCTAAACTCCCCTTCGATTTCGATGTGAGCACTATTGTGGAATCATATTTTGGAATAATGCCTCCAATCTCATCTACCATCCCCATTTCATCTACCCCCTCATTTCAAAGCATTACTCAAAACATCCCACAAATCACATCATCCATTTCTCCAACACATCCCGTTGTTAACAAAGGAAGTGCATTTCTCAATGCATTGCAAACACATCCTCTCGTAAACAATCAGGATTTGGACACAAACACCATATTAGCACAAACCGTACCCCAAAATCCATTGCATACATATGTCCCTTTCACCTTTCATGATCCAAATGACCCATCATCATCATTCCATGCAACACCCCAAACCTCTCTCCCCATAACCTCACAAGGAGAGGGTGACATGTTCGGACCAGGGGGAATTTTTGAAACTACACCATTTCCTCAAGAGGTTACAACCCTCACATTTTGACTACTTCTGCCATTTCCATCATCATCCACACCACTTCTTGGCTTAGGGCTTTCCCCTTTACCAAATATCAATCAAAATCAAACCAACATCCCAAACATCAATCAAAGCATCATGCCAAACTCTCAAAACTTGTCATCGACATCGTAACAACAAATGGAAACTACACAAGCAATCACCACATCATCAACCACCCCTCTAACATCTCAAAACATGATCTCTCAAGGACCAACCACATCGATCACACCATCTACCAATCAAACCCTAATCACCAACAAGACAACGCCTCTCACCACCACAACAAGCACCATTCTGAATCTACCTACACCTCCACCACCACCAAGCTCCAATACATCAATCCAATATAGTATGGCATTGTAAGTTGCCCAACAAGCTGCTTATCAAAAGGCATTCTTGCAAGTACAAAAACAACAAGCCACACAATTAGCTACTCAACAAACCACGCAACTAGTTGCTTAGCAAGCCGCTCAAGTCGCGCAAGCTACTCAAGCTGCCCAAGTCACACAACAAGCTACACAAGCTACAAAATCACAAGCCTTATTGTAGCAACAACAACAACAAGCTGCTCAAGCAACTCAAGTTGTGCACAAGTTGCAGAAGCTGCACAAGCTCAAGCTCAAGCCCAAGCTCAAGCACATGCTCAAGCCAAAGCCCAATATCAAGCACAACAAGCACAAGCACAAGCGCAGTATCACACACAAAAAACACACAATACAATAACAAGCATATCAACAAGCACTAAACCAATATCAAGAACAATAGGAAGCAACCCAATTAGTAGCTCAACAACAAGCTCAACAATAGGCACTAATAGCACAACAACAATTGGACCAACAACAAGAGTTGTTGGTACAACAAAAATTGTAAGCATACTTGGCTCAACAAAATATGCAAACATCATCCATCAACATACCAACCAATCCACCCATCCCACCAACAATCGAACCACCTCAGAAAACTTTCATGCCACCCCCTGATCCACAAAATGATGTGACAACGCAAATCAGGTTGCTCTCGCAACAAGTGCTTGACCTTCAATTAGAGTGAACCACAAAAACACCCAACAACTTGTGTCCTTATCCGTTCGATAGAAGCCTTGTAATGAAATCATTCTCAAAGGGATTTGAGATCCCCAAATTTGATAAGTATCATGGGATGGGAAACTCTGAAGATCACATCAAGGAATTCCAGGTTCATTGCATGGAAGTTGTGTATGACGATACCTATCTGATGTGGCTATTTCCTAGGAGTTTGGTTGGCCACACCATGGAATGGTTCTCTCACCTACCTACAGGCATCAAAACATTCCAAGAAATCATAGACGCATTCATAAAAAACTACACATGCAATATCGCCATGGATGTCAGTCTTGAGGAACTATCAGCTCTAAAACAAGGTAAGAATGAATCATTTGCTTCATTCCTACAATGATGTCAATCCAAGGCCAATCGGAGAAAATGGGTCATGCTTGAGGAACAACAAGTGTTCACTATCATATCCAACCTTGACGGCCTCTTGGCATTCCATCTCAAAGTCCAAGGGATCACCACGTACAACTAGTTGATTTCCATGGGCACTCAGCATCAAATGAGCCCTTATGAGACAACTTGGAGGATCAACATCATATCTTGAACAACAGAACAAATGCCTACCCACCAATTACAATGATAAACCTCGCACATGGGCAAGAAACAAAAATATTACCAACGATGGTGTCGTCGATGCCAAAGTTCTCATTAGTGCCCCTTAGCAAAACACACTCGCACCACAACAACAAATCCAAAACCATCATCAAAATAACCATCTAGTGAACACAACAACACAACAACCAAACAATCAAGTGATCAATAACGTCAACAATCAAAGGGGACCGCCCGAACGAAACAAGAACTTCACCAAGTGGAAGTTCACCACCCTTGGGGAACCACTTGAAGTCATCATGAAGAAACTGATAAATAAAACCTCATCAAGATTCCCATCTATGAGAATTACCAAGAACTAGATGTAAAACCTCCTTGGTACAATGAAAATCAGCTCTGTGATTTCCACAAAATCAAAGGACACACCACTAACAATTGCATGAGGTTAAAGAACATAGTCCAAGACCTCATTGATAAAAAAATCATAAATGTGGAACAGCCAACAGGAAACCAGAACCTCAAAATATACACGAATCTGATGCCTAACCATAACAATAAAGGGAACAATAACACTGATAAGGGGAAAGGCACCTTCAAAAACATGAATAATGTGTATGAAACTATCGTCACTTCCATAGATGAACACTATGCAGTAATCACTATCAAAGGAGCTCAGGCTGATTGTCGAGTCACCACAAGAGGTGGAAAAGTTACTATCGCAAGATCATCTCAACCAAACAGAACTTTCATGTCCAATTCAAGATTCGTTCCCAATGGTTACAATGTCCTTGATCAGCTAAAAAGAATTCCAACACAAATATCCATCATGGAGTTATTAAAAATCTCATCCTCCCACAAGAAAATACTTGAGGAAGCATTGGCTTCATCCACCATCACTGTAGATCTTGATGCAAAACAATTCCAAGCTATGGTCAGAAACATCATTACCCTGAATCTCCTTACATTCTCTGACCAAGATTTTCCCGCTCAACCATCTCATAACCGTGCACTCCATTTAGAGGTCCTAGTGCAGAAAAGTAAAGTCAAGCGAGTCTTGGTGGATGGAGGTGCAAGCTTGAATATTTGTTCCCTCAAGCTCATTAAGAAGTTAAAAATCTTAGGGGATTCCATCGACAAAGGAAAAGGTATTACAATCAGAGCATATGATGATCAGGAAAGAGTGGACATCCCAAGGCACAATCAGAATCCCTATTCAAGTAGGGCCAACTATCATGGAAACCATAGGTATTAGGTCTCAGACCTTGACTTGCCTTATAACATTCTCCTAGGATGTCCATGGATCCATGCAATGCAAGCGGTATCATCAACTTTCCATCAATGTGTCAAATTCACATATGAAGGACAAGAGGTCACCATCCATGGAGATCCTGAACCATTTTCCTACTACAAGAACCTTGAGGAAAAATACTACAAAATCCCTCAAGTTCCTAAAAATGAAGGGGCATCAACACCGTACATTGATCCAACCACTCTCGCTTCCACTTATGCGACAAAGACACCCACCATTCCCACCATTCCCACCATCTCTAATATCAAAGTCATCATCTAGGATAATGGTTGCGAAAACTACACAATTCCCAAAAATAATTTTGTGGTAGGAGAGTTACCAAAATCTCCCAGATCATGAGGACATCCACAATCAAATGAAGCCTCCACATCTCAAACATCCCTTGAAGAATATCCCAATTTCAAAAGTTGGGGAGATCTCAGTTGAGAAGTCATAGAGGAGGACCTATCTCATCTCCTATACCAATATAATAGACCAACAACTAATTTACCAATGGATGAAAAAAGTAAAGGTTTGCAAATGATGCTTGAAATGGGCTATGAAAGAAACAAACGACTTTGGAAAAATGATAATATGCTTATAATACCTATAATTCTAGAGACGCGAATGAGAAACCTTGGCCTCAGATGTACCCATCTGAGTATAACCATACATGGCTAAAGTCCTTCAATTAGAAAGGTCAATAATCCTCCTCAACTATCCACAGCCGAACTTTGCTTACCCGTATCTACAAGTTGAGTCATAGACAACTTCACATTTGACATAACTGACGTCTGTAGTAGTAGTGATGATGAGGATCTCATAACCAACCTACCTAGGCTCTTTGAGGATACCACCCTTCTCATTATTAGCACCTTATCCTTTGAGTCAGACCATCAAAATCATGAAATCCGCCTAGTTTACCCCCAACTCATCGATTATGACCAACGAGGACCACCAATTCTTGACACATTAAAAAATGATGAGGCACTCTTAGAATTCATGGGACTACGAGATAATATTTCGTGTGGAGATCACAAAGCAGGATTCATCATTGAGCTAGATACATAGGCCTATTATGGGGAAACAATTGAATCCCTCATTCGCAAAAGTGAAAAATTGAGAATAATATCTAAGTCCTTGAGTGAAAACCACACTATGGCACTCTCCAACACAAAAAAAGTAAAAAGAAAGGATACATCCAATGGTGAAAACCTCTCTGAGGCACCTGAGGATGGGGGATTCAATCTTCCTTTCAGAGCTCTCCATCAGGAAAAATCAGTGGTCCTAGTAGAAAAGTACAATCCAGTTAATCTAGGAACAAAGGAGACCCCACACATCACATTCTATGCAGAGTCATTACTGTCAGAAGAACAAGAACTCCTAGCAGCTTTCTTGAGAGAGAGACATGTAAACTTTGCATGGAGCTATGCGGACATGCCTGGCCTTGATCCAAAAATTATGGTTCATCACCTAGCAGTATACTTTGAAGTAAAGCCCGTTAGACAAAAGCTCAGGAAAATGCACCCTCAGATCATCCTACTAGTCAAAATAGAACTAAAAAAGCTATTGGACGTAGGATTCATTCGACCAATTGACTATCCAGAATGGGTGTCAAACTTGGTTCCTGTCTTAAAACTTGATGGGGGCATCAGAATCTGCACATATTTCAGGGACTTAAACAAAGCATGTCCAAAAGATGATTTCCCGTTGCCCAACATTGACATGATTGTAGACATTACGGTGGGACACGAAATTCTTTCCTTAATGGACAATTTCTTGGGATACAACTAGATAATGATTTCTAAATAAGACCAACACAAATTGACCTTCACTTGTCCATGGGGGATTTTCTATTGGAATATGATGCCATTCGGCTTGAAGAATGTAGGAGCAACATACCAAAGAGCCATGACGTTAATCTTCCATGACATGATCCATAAAATTATCGAAGATTATGTCGATGACATACTAGCCAAATCTAGAAAGAGGAAGGATCACATAGCAACCTTAAGTGCCAATTTTTGACAGGCTGGAGGAATACAAGGTCCGATTAAATCCAAAGAAGTGTGTCTTTAGTGTACAATCAGGAAAGTTGCTAGGATACATAGTATCAATGAGAGGTATTGAGGTAGACCCTGCTAAGGTAAAAACAATCCTTGAGATGGAGGCACCCAAAACATTGAATCAATTAAGAGGTCTCCAAGGTAGGCTTCAGTCCATCCGAAGGTTCATAGCACAGTTGGAAAATAAATAGAATCCATACTCTCACCTACTTCACAAAGGAGTAGCGTACAAGTGGGATATCAAGTGTGAAGAATCCTTCAATAAGATCAAAGAATATCTACTTACACCACTAATCCTCATGCCACTGATCATAAGAAAGCCATTAATTCTCTATGTGTCAACAATAACAACAGCCCTTGGAGCTCTCCTAGCTTAGTACGATGAAAATGGGACATAAAGGGCCATCTACTATATCAATAGGACAATGGTTGTTCATGAGTTAAACTACTCATTCATCAAAAAAGCATGTTTAGCAGTAGTGTTTGCTTCACAAAAATTTAGACACTACATGTTGGTGCACAAAGTCAAACTCATCGCCAAAATCGACCCTCTCAAGTACTTACTATCAAAAGCAATGCTCACTGGAAGAATGGCCAAATGGTTCATGATACTATCAGTGTATGACATTGAATATGTGGAGCGAAAAGCAATTAAAGGCCAAGTCATCGCTGATCAGCTTGTGGAAGCACCTATGTATTCAAAGAATCCTCTCATCTCAGAATTTCCAGATGAATCCATCTTCGATCTCAACATCTAGCTGACCACTAGAAACTTTACTTTGATGGTTCATACATGCAACATGGATCAGGAGCGGGTTTCTTCTTTATCACCCCACAAGGGGACTGCATACCAAGGTCCTATAAATTGGTGTTCCCCTGCACCAACAACATTGTAGAATACAAGGCTTTAACTATAGGTCTTAGAATAGCAGTGCAATGGTACATCATGGTCCTTAGAGTATACGAAGACTCTTACCTGATAATAAACCAAGTGAACGGTGAGTACCAGACTAAGGATGATAAGCTCACTCAATACAAGAAACTGGTGGAGACTCTTAAGGAATCCTTTATCGAGATCACATTTGAGCAGATACCCAGAGCCAACAATAGAGTTGCAGATGCCATGGCAATGATTGGATCCCTACTAGACATCCTTAATAATGTCTCAAAATATGAATTCTTGGTAGAGCAGCTTCTCGTGCCCACATTCGAGGTACTAGAATCAAAATTTGTGTGTGAAATCATTAGTCCCGGTGATCCCTGGTACCATGACATTTATACCTACCTGTGAATAGGTGTCCTACCTGCTGACTTACCCTCAACCTTAAAATGAACCTTTGTCAAAAAGGCATCCTGATTCGTCATCCTAGGAGATTTGTAGGAGAATAGAAGGAACCTTACTACGTTGTTTAAATGTTGAGGAGGTATTGACAGCTTTAACTAAGGTGCATAACAACATCTATGGTTCACACTCAAGTGGAATGACCCTAGCCAAGAAATTGATGAGGATGGGGTATTATTGGCCTACAATGGAAAGAGAAGCACATGACTATGTCAAAATGTGCCTACAATGTCAACAACATGGGGACCTCATCCATGCTCCAACTTAATAACTTCATCCCATCATCACACCATGCTGCTTTTCACAATGGGGACTCAATATCATTGGAAAAATCACTCCCACTTCATCTAATGGCCATAAGTTCATCATAACCACCTAAGTACTTTACCAAGTGGGTGGAAGCCATACCCATGATATATATAACCAAGAAGCAAATATCAAAGTTCATCCTAAACTATCTCATTTGCCACTATGGTGTCCCACAATCCATTATCTCAGATAATGGGACACCATTTAAGAATCAGGATGTTTGCAACTTGTGTGAAAAATTCAAAATCCAACATCGCTTCTCCACCCCATACTATCCCCAAGGAAATGGCCAAAAAGAAGCCACAAATAAAACCATTTTAAAGATCCTCAAGAAAACAGTCAATGACGTCGGTTGTGACTGACATCTGCAGCTCAATCTTGTTCTCTAGGCCTATTGAACCAGTATCCACACAACCACTGGCGCCATGCCCTTCTCCCTGGTCTATGGATTAGAAGCAGTACTCCCCATTGAGATTGAGCTCCCGTCACTAATAATATCATTGCAAAACCTCATCACGGATGAAGAATAATGAGTATCAAGACTGAATGAGCTGGAGCTACTAGATGAGCGACGTATAGACACTTTAAATAATTTGCAAGTATATCAGAATAGATTCAAGAGGAGCTATAACAAGAAAATTAGAAGTAGGAATTTCCAAGTTGGAGAACTGGTACTAAAGGAAAATCAGAAGAACGTCCCAAATCCAAACAACAAAGGAAAATTTAACCCAACTGGTTGGGACCATTTGTTATCATAGCAAACTATAAGTCAGGGGCATATCAGTTATCAACACCCAAAGGGGAACCTCTGCAAGAGCCCATGAATAAATCTCATCTCAAAAAGTTTTATGCCTAATCTTTCAAGGTATAGAACCCAAAAAATTAAAAAAAATCAGAAAATGTCCTGAAAAAATAGTTACCCTGATGAAAACTTGGAAAACAGGTGTCTTGGTGACAACAAAAAAATCCAAAAATAAATAAATCAGGAAAAGGATAAAAAATAGTAAAGAGAAAAATCATCCTCTAGTGAAACCACTTCGGTGGCACTTTGGACAAGTACCTTGGTGAAAACTTAGCAAACAGGCACCATGTGTAAATAAGCACTTTCCATCCACCAGGATCTTTACGGCTTGTTTTGCATCATCCATCCATTATGTTTCCATCATCCATCACATTCAGATCTCCATCTATCACCCATCTGTTTGGTATCTACATCATAGCTTGGTCCTGTGTTCGTATCATGATCCCTGCTAGTACTACTTGGCCAATTCCCAAGGTTAGTTTGTCCTGCCTTTATTGGAGTAGTATATTGCATCAGGCTAGGGGTATATTCTCATTGGATCAGATTCGTGTATATTCTTGAGGTCCTAAAATCAAAAAATCCAAAAGCACCAGAAAATCACCAAAATCCAAAACATCCAAATCATATCAAAATTCAAAAATAGGTCAAAAAGTCAAAAATAGAGTCGTCTTGTCAAACTACGGGTCTCTGATCCTTGAACATAGGCAAGGTTGATCTTTGATCATCCCCCGAAACACTTAGGTTAGTCCTTTAGGAGTTTGTCATAATAAATTGAAATTTCATCATGTATATCTTCATCTATAAATCATTCAAGTCGTCAGTTGAACTACGTGGTCTCTACGTGTTTAACGTAGGAAAGGCTAATCTGTTGATTAGCCCTTGAGGTCCCTAGGATAGGTCCTTAGGTTAGTCTCTTGGTCAAAAATCTCAGGAAACCCCAAAACATTTGAAAATCAAAAATCAAAACATTTGTAAAAATCTTAAGAATACAAAAAATAGCCTCAAAACATTTCAAAAACTCCAAAAACATCCAAATATTTGAAAAACTCCATCCGTCTCATCTCGCTTTCACCCGCAATAACATCAATCATAATAAACGATCGTCATCCTCAACCTTTGGTGAAGTAATCATAAACAAGTCTAGCAGGTGAAAAGTGAAAACTCCAAACGTCAAGTCTCAGGTCTAAGTCAGTATGTAAACAAGTTGGTCAACTCCTTGTGTCAATAGCCTATCATCCAATCAATCACATTTCAATCATCTGATAACATCATGTCCTAGGATGTATCCTTCCTATGATGGGAATTATTTATCAGAAAGAACACTTTGGATAAACAAAATGACGTGGCGCCATCCACTAACATGTCGTAGGATGTATCCTTCCTAAAATGGGCATTATCTTTTGGCAATAGTTTCGATTCTTATCCTTAAAAACACATTTCCTTTTGGTTAGTGGTATTGAAAAATCATTAGCTTGTTTGTTTACTTTATCTTTGTCTTTTGACTTATCTCTTTGCGCTCATTCCAACAACCTCTCGATGATGTCCAAACAAATGGATTTAGAGAGATAGGAATGGGGCAATGATCATTATATTTTGTCTGCTCTGCTTGTTGGACATTCTTGTAATATAACTTGGTGAATACTTGCTTTATTAGATATGTATGGACGGTGTTTTGGGTAGCTTGTTGACTATTGCATTGATAGGTTATACCTTTCCATGTTTTGGTTTGAGATGTTTGAAACTTCTAAAGTGCATCCTAGCAAGGTTTTTGTATGTCAGGTGTGAACAAGAATACGGGTATGTGCAGAATCATGATGGGCCAAAAAGTGGCAATATGATGGGTATGTAGCTGATGACAATTTTTTAACCCAAAATTAACGAAACGAAAAGGGTTTTTAAAGGAGATTGAGCTTTCCAGCAATATAAATTATCCTTTACTTTGAATTTAATAAGTACTATTATTAATTTCTATTCAAATTACGACTAAAGTCTTGATTGATAGGGTGATTGAAAAACATCTATAGCTTTCAACGATATCACATTTTTGAATCCCAAACATGTCACATTCTATGCTTCACATACTATAGATTAAAAAGAAAAATGAATTTCATGAATTTTTGACCAAGTTAAGGTGGTTATTATATGAGTTTTATATTTTTAAAAGTTATAATAAAAATTCATAATTAATTATTTACTTGGAAAAATTATAAAAATATGCATCACATCGGGGCATGAGTCCTCTACTTATATCTAAGATCTTATAAAAAAATACTATCATTTTATTGTGGTTAGGGTGGTCAAACAAACACCTACTTCTTATTTTTTCCCTAAAATTTAAGTACCATTGCATTGAAATTTCAAATTTTCACAAAATAGATATATATATTTTTTAAAACAAACCTAGTAGTTTAGAAACTACATTCAATTTTCTACAGATTCTATTCTTACATATTTTTGAAATAATATAGATAACTTAAGGGCCTATTTTTTCCATGATGATCCTGCACATACCCATAATCCTATCTATTTTTTGAGTCAAAGTCCATCACACAAAGTGTAATGCCATCCTGGTTCTTTATACCTTGATGCATCATGCTTATGTGTGTTATCAAACATAAGGTAAGTAGCCCTTTTAAAATCCCAATTCTTGATAAGCGAATCATCCATTTCTCATCATCATTGCTCATAAAGTTGGCTTGTTGGATCCTCTTTTCATCATTTGATTTCTACTTTTCCTCACTAACATCATGCCAGGATAGTTAATCATCATCGCCAGTGCATCCATCCTGCATCCACAAACCATCAG
The DNA here is from genome assembly GCA_007258455.2 of Sequoia sempervirens. Classification (NCBI taxonomy): domain Eukaryota; kingdom Viridiplantae; phylum Streptophyta; class Pinopsida; order Cupressales; family Cupressaceae; genus Sequoia; species Sequoia sempervirens. The sequence goes on from VDFB02105785.1 coordinate 421,992,510, forward strand.
CATTCTGCACATCATCTCACATGCATGTTCATCATCATAATATAGATCTGTTAGTCTAAGCATCTCATAAAATCATAAATTTGCATAAAACATCCAATGCATAATCATATAGGCATTATTGCATCATCCATCTCACATGCATTGCATTATTATTTAAGTTGTTTAGGATAATATAGATTGGTTATTCTAAGCATCTTAAAAAAACCATCTCATTTGCATCATCATCATAACCATCCATTTTGAACCTCTTTATCACGAGATCGACCCTCAAATTGAATCTTTCGCTCAATCTCCTGAGGGATGAAAATGTACCAGTGTACTTTTTGCTGGGGCATCTGAAAAAATCATAAATTTTTTGAATTTTGATCGCGGTAAGTTTATTCTTTGAACCAATGCAACAAGTACATTGCTTTAAAGAGGGGCAAAATGTAGACATGCAAAATTAGCATCGTGCATTTAAATCCAGTCATCAAATTAATGAAGCTTATTTGATTTATCTCTAACATCATCCATTTAAATTAAATAAATCAACTCTGTTTAATTCAAGCCTAACATCACCCTCTTTAATTAAATAAATCAAATATTTATTTAATTAAGTCTGAAATCATTTTCCATCTCCTTTTGATTTAGTTTAATCCACAAATCTAAGTCAAATGGGTCAAATCACCTAATCCTCTTTTAAATTAACTAAATCAGGATTAAATCTAATCTAATGCATGTCACATTCTCTAGATTTTCCCACTTGCACAAATAAATCAATTAATTCATTTATTAAATCCTCATTTTCCCTCAACAAGGCATCTTTGGAGAATATTCCCTCAAGTTTGAATTCAAATCAAGTTGACTTGTCCCTTCCAACATGGCATTAATTCCCCTCTTACATGTCCCCCACTTGGCATTTAAGTCCCTTTTTCTCCCTCCAACAAGCCAAATTTGAAATTTGAAAAGGCCAACTAATGTCATTTATTGGTACATTGACCAAAACTTGCACATCCTCCATCCACTCACACTTGGACAATTGGCTCCTTCCTATTGGTTGAATCTTTGTCCCACATTCACCCATTTTGCTTCTTCTCTCATCAAAATCTTCTATAAATGGAGAGGCTATCCTTCATTCTTAGCATCCACAATCTCATGCAAAGTTACTCTCTCCACATTGAGAGCTAGTTTTGTCCACTTCATCTTCAAGGTATTTCATCATTTGCTTGTCAAGGGTTGGGAAAGGGTCACTTTTCACAACAAGGTGACACCAATCCACTATGGAATAGGTATATATTATGCTACTTTTATGCTTTCAATTAGTTTATCTTGTTTGTGAGGCATGATGTATTATTTCATAGGAGCATTTGTAGATTTGCATAGCTTAAACTAACCCATTGCTAATGTATGTTTGAGATTTGAGTTGTTTGCAGATTTATGGTGCTCACAACTATGATGATCTAAAAGAGAGCTCACACTTAGTTGAGAAGAGGCTAAATGATAAACAAGTGACAAATTGAGCATTGTTGCAACTTACTGCTTAGATATGCATTCCTTAAAGGACTAATTTTTTTGTACTCATCACCTTCAAGGGGAATTGGATGCTTGATTTTAAGTCCCACAAGTGTTAGTACTCATAAAAAAATGGATATGAAACATAAACATACTCACATGAAAATATGATGCTTGACTAAAATAATGCTGCTATAATTCTACTAAAATGATTCCTTTTAAGATGCTTAATTTCTCAATTTTAATTGCTTGGATTTCAAATGATGAAAAAAATGTATTTATATGCAATTATTTAATTTCCTACAAATTAATTAGCGATGGCCAACAACTGATTTTGAATTTCTAAATGTTAAAATGCCGACACCAACATATTTGAATTAAGGCCAAAATAGGTTGGAAAGGGGTGCTTATGCCCTAGTCTAGACCTTTTTTGGGGCCTTAAGTATCAAGAAATGAATATTAAATCCTTATTCCCAATTAAATTTTTCATTTTATGAAGATTATTATAAAATGGACAAATTAAATGCACAATTGGGTCTAGGCACATGTAAGGGGGAGCTAAACCTAATGTGAAATTGTCAAGGGTGACAATTTATGATGCTAAACTTAGCCCTCACTTTAGTGAGAGTATGAAATCACCCTCATGCCCACACTAAAGTAAGGATAAGCCAAGAAGGGTCCATTTATTCATATATCAAAGAGATACAAAGACATCAAATCTAGGGGATGTGCTAGTCCCAAAGCTTAAGATCCTATGGCAAAACAATGTAAAGACAAAGGGACACACACACACATGAGGTGTAATACAACATGACAAACACGAAGCATACATGATGAAGACACAAAACAAACATAATGAAAAATAACACATGATGTAAACACAATGCAAACACAATGTAAATAGACAAAGTGGGTATGATAATCATGGAATAGAAAGATTCACATAATTATTACTAGGATCCATACCCAAGGAATTCATGAATCACATGCTAACAAAGTCCAATATTTTCTTGGTGACCCATGAACCAAAGCATCATAGGCTATTGAAGTTTGTTTTCACGAGGTGAGCTTTGATAAGAACAACACATACTAGTGAAGTTTGATATTCACTAGGTGAGTTTCTACAATAATAACAAATGAAAAACACACAAGAGCTAGTGAAATCTGATATTCACTAGGTGAGTTTCCATGTCAACCATACGAAGGATTACAATCCTAATAGTTCTGATAAGGTGCTACAAAATGATCAATATGCCAAAAACACATCACAAAGCTCAACATGTGTGAACAAATTCAAGAAAATAATAGAATGTATGCCCAAACCACCTTAAATTTAATTGCTAACACCAACCAGGAGCAATTTCCTTTAAGGTAGAATAAAACAATATATGCAACATGATAGGCCATGAGAGCTTATTGAAAAAAACCTATGCCAATGATATGTTCCCAATAAAACTGACTCATCAAAATGGGTTTTCCCCATGAAAAAGCCACATAACAAGAAAAAAATATCACATAAGGGATCCATAGATCTAGGTCAATATAAATTAGAGATAATGTATAATATGATCATGCTCGAAATTGGCATCATTTTCCAATTACTTGTGGAACTATGAACACAATGGAGGAATGACACATGAATACAACATAAACACTTTTGAGTCAACATGGAAGAGATCTAAATGTTTCGACACTTTGCATCATTCCCAAAAGGAAACAAAAGACAAAAACATTCACAACATAAAGATGAATGGAGATACAAATAGATGAATGCCACAACACATTCATTGTTTGTATGCTTGTGCCAACAAGAACAAAAAAGGTCATCCAAATAAAACAAACAAACACAAAAGAACAACATGAAACATGTCATGGGATATCACATCATGTGCAAGAAAACACACAAAGGCACACAAGAGGTACTACATATGCAAGCTGATCTAAAGAAAATCATCTACATCCCAATATTTCTCATCATAAATGGAAGGAAAACAATATGCTAAAGGAACTACAAAAAGTGTTGTACAAGGAGAAGAAAAAATGCATGGCGAGTCACTCTGATTAGGAGGATCATCATTTCTGCCCCATGTAAATTTATTGATTTAGAAAACATAAGAGCTAATTTTTTATGTTCTGCTTGTTCTTATGTTTTATCTTCTTTACTATCCAAATGTATCACAATAGGCTGAATATTAGTGCTATCACCATGATTGTGAGCACTATCATTTGTATGAGTTTCTTTAATTTTTTTCTTAGGCTAAGATAGGTAAGGTTTAGCTTCATTTTTCAATGAAGGTGGCAAAGTGGAGTTAGACAATGACAAGGATGGATGGGTGGAAGGAATTTCATCAGAATTAGTTTGGATGGATCTTCAATGGATGGTCACTAGGTAGTTTTTTACACTCTTCTACAAGTTGATGAGCCATAGCATGACATCTTTTTTATGCTCTTTTTCACTTCTATTTCTTCTCACACAAGTTTTATCTTATAAAGGGGCAATTGAGGTGTTCCCAAATATTGTTCTCTTTTCTTCCTTTGGAGGAGGAATTGAAGGGACCATCATTGGTTGGGAGACCAATAGATTCTTAGTTTTTTGTCTAAAGACTTACTTTTACTTTAGAAGCACAAATTTAATTACATGGTTATCTCTTGGCCTTTTATAGGATGGTAGAGGTGGACCCACAACATACATTCTAGGTGGTTAGGGGAGGATACCCAGTTTAGATTGAGGTTTGTCCACAACCTATGGGGTAGGAGGAAAACAACCATCAAAGTCACTAAAGATTGAGGAGCCTCAGGTGGGATATGACTAAGGGATAATTCAGCTATACACTTAGCTTTAAACTCACAAGATTTAATGGGTTGTACTAGTTGAGGACAAAAGTAGTCTAGCTAAAAATTTACACAAGAAGCCAAGGGTATAAATGCACTATGGTAAATAGTATGTATTTTTTCTTCAAATCAGAAATTAAGAAATTTATGAATAATTTATGGGATTAAATGTTTATGGATCTTACCCATGGATGAACTAACATCAAACGAAACTTGTTTGACATTAGAATTATGGTACATGGAACATCCCATTGTTTAGATCCATAATTTATTGGGAGAGTTATATAACCAATCACGGGGTGAACAAAACCATAATGAGTGTTTAACCGTGCTTTAGATTGTTCATAATTATCTTCATAAAGTTCATGCACATATAAGAACTCTTCGGTGATTAAATTCACTACACACACGAGATCAATTAGTATTCTCCTTGTGTATTTTTTATTAATTCTATTGGTGATATAAAGAGGACCATTGGGTGTGGTTATATAAGCATCAATATGTGTGAAAGCAATGTTAGTAAATGATTGGTTTGACTCTTACAAGGTTGAACTTCAATCGTGTTTACAACATTGGATAGATCATTGCCATCTTCTTTATTATCATTATATTGGACAAAGTTTTTTAATAAATTGGAAATGGGTTTATAAATATTTGCAAGTTTTATTAAACTAATTTATTTTCTTTTTCATTAACACTAGCCAATAGGATTTGATTAGAATCAATGAGGTCTTGCACTTGGTGCTTAAGACACATGCATCTTTCCATATCATGTCTAGGTGTATGATGATACTAACAAAAGGGTTTTGCATTAAATTTTGGTGGTAAAAATTTATTTGTGTCAATAGATCTAATAGGATGAAGTTGAATTATATTCTTATTTAACAATTGCAATATGATCACATTGAGAGAATTAAGAAATTGTGAAAATTTCCTATTGTTGCAAGAGTTTTTCCCTTGGCCTCCTTGTGTTGTGCAACGGGGAACTTGGGTTCATGACATGGCTTACGCACCTCCTATGGATATTTAATCTTGTATAAATCTTGTGGTTGTATCGGGTATTAATAGGTAGATCTTGTATAAGAAATGTTGAGGGACAATTAAAAAATTCATAAAATAAGTAACCAGAAGATGCATAAGACCTAGAAGATACTTAAATATTGTTATTGGAAGCCTACTCTTGTTTGATGCAAGGATTTATATTTTGACTATTATTATATAAATTCTTGTGAATTTTGTGAACTGATACCTTGGTTTCATTATCCAAAGTCCTAAGGCTAATTCTCATATCATCAAGATCTACAAAATTTAAATTCATGGAATTTAGAGAAACATGTTGATCATCTAAAATTTCTTCTTCTTTCTCCTTCAGTTCTTAGCTGAAATAATGTTTTTTTTCTTAATTTTCCATCAAATCAATAATAGAAAGGTAAGATTTTGGAGACCTATTCTATATAATATAATTTATTAGATGAGTCAATTTCCAATAAAAAATAGATTATGTGGAATGAGAACAATATATACCATGGAGTTTTGCATACTATCATTCTACACCTCAATCTTAGGATTGATCTTAGAAGGGGAAGGTTGATGATGAGCAATATCATCTCTTGAGTCCTTCAAGAGACAGGATTTAATTCTAGGGAGAGTATCATCATAGGTCATCTCTTACCTTTCAAATAAGATTAGACTCTCTTTTTTTTTGAATATTCATTTCAACTGCTCCTAAATATGGTCCCACTTTTAACTCTTTATCCATCCACATTCTCATTAATAATACAATTATTATTTATCCCCAAAGGATTAATACAAATATTATCCATAGGAATTCTTGAAGAAGAGTCATTTTTTATTAATATTCATAAATTGATATCCTAAGCTTCCATTTCTTCATGGATAGTCATAGATGCATATTTCAAATAATTAGCCACCTATAAAGACATATGAGCTAGAAAAGAAAACCCAATGGTGGCACAAAAATATTAAAGATGTTATAAGAGTGTATACCCAACAACTATATAAAAGAACAAAAAAATATTAATGAAATAGGAAACATTACTGGTCCATGAGAGTATGGAAAGGAGTAGAAAAAAAAAGAAGAAGAAGAAATGGGTAAGTGCACCAAGATGGTTCCCAAAAAGGGGGCTTAAGTGGCCACTTTTTTTTTCTGAAATCAGGAAATGCTGACCTTGGACGTGAAATTGAGGATAGTTACACTCAAAATTTTGAGATGAAACAAAAACAAGGATCGAAGTGCTCCAAGTCTACTTTCTAAACTACTAATTTATTTTGAAAATGGTTGAGATCAAAAGAGGGATGTACACAAATTGGTGTTGTTTTTGTCAGAAAAACATAACATAGCAACTCTTGTACGACCTGAGCACGGTGAACTTTTTTGTAGTATTTCTAAAATCATTATGGTCAGAAGTTAGCTAACAACATCTAGTTGATGCACAATTTTTCTGATAAATTTTTAATGAATATTTGATTTTTTACTAATTTTCTAAGTGGGAACTTCCTGAAAAGCATAATTTTGGTCGTGCTCCCCCTACAAATTTTTGAAAATAATTGATTTTTTTTTTCTTTTTTTCAAATTTGTAGAATGGAGTCTAGTTTCTAAAAATGTAATTTGTTTGAAATTTTGATGAATGGTTAATTTATAACAAAAAAAAACACTAAACACTACTTTTTGGCAAAAAACAACATACAAACAAAATAAATTATGGATGAAAGGCTTAACATTGTCAAAAAGTGAAAAAAATTACATCGTTGGATAGCTAAGAGAGAACCTAACATTACCCATGTGTTTGATTTGTTTGATATTGAACTAGATGCAATCTTGATGGTGAGCACGACCCGATTATGTGAAAAATTGTAGAATTTGCAAAAACACGTCTCTGGCCTTGTTGGGAATTCCCTCCAAGCCTTTGGGTTGGTATTCCAAGGCAAGTACTTTCAATTTTTTCTTTTTTTTTTTAACGCGAAATAACGCGCTCGCGTTATAACACAAGCGCGTTTTTAAAAAAAAATTCAAAAGTGGCCAGAAAATTGGTACCCAACTTCATGCACCTGCCCAAATAATGGGAAGAGATAATAGAGGCTGGATGGAATTTAGAGAATTGAAATATAGGATAAATAGTTAGTAAAAGAATGAGATATTGGAGAGATGAGATTGAAAATATAAAAAAACAACAAGCTAGACCAAGGAAGGGAAAATTATAGTTATAAGGAAGAAAATAACCAATGGAAGAAACTAGCAAAGGATGAGGAAAAAAAACCAACTTACAAAAATAAATAAAGCTCCAAAAATTTGCAAGGATAAAGTTATAATCCAAAATAGAAAATAAACCAAATTAACAAAATAAAAAGTCACAAGATAGTGTAAAAGATAAAAATATTTGAATATACCTTTCAAGATAGCAAAAAATCCATGCTAAATAAACTAAAAGAGACCCACACATAAGCCTATTTAATTCAATCCAAACATAATAAAGGAACATAACATTCTTGAGTGAAAGATGGATCCACATATAACTATAAAATTATTTTAAATGAAAAAAATATAGAAACACACTCAATACTATCGAAGAAAACAAGCTCACTACTACTTCCATAAATACCCCCAACCAAATAAGAGACAATACCTTTATATCATTGGTCCTCTCTGAGATTACCGATCTTGCTAAATAGGACCGCCAACGAGTCCACACTATTCTTAACTGAAATGTGACATGCATGTTGCAAGGGATAAAGTTATGGTCCAAAATAGGAAAGAAATATTAACTAGAGAAAATGTCGTAAGATATTATATAATATAAAAATCTTCCAAGATACCTTTCGAGATAGCAACAAATCCATACTAGATAAATTGAAAGAGACCTCTCACATAAGCCCCTTGTAGTTAATCCAAACCTAATAAAGACACGCCTCATTATTGAGTGAAAGATGGATCCACAAAGTACCCTAAAATCATTGCAAATGACATAGAAATATATGGACACACTCACTACTATTGAAGAAAGAAACCTTACTAATCTTCCAAAAAATGCCCCCAACCAAATAGGAGATAGTACCTTTATCTTACCAATGAGGGATGAGGACAAAAGAAAAATTAACCCTTCCATTTCAACACTATTGTTCAAATTATAACTTGAAATTTGGTTTCCTAGTGTAGCAACTTTACCTTTATTATTTCTAAGAATTGCCCCTTCTCCAAAGTGGCCAATATTATTTTTAGAAGCTCTATTGAAGAGATTTAATCTAGGAGGACATAGTTACAGATTCAACCTTGTCTAGGACATAGATCCACATTTGCTATTTAATCTGGATTATGAAAGTTATTCTAGTGAGGATAGGCTTCAAATTTGAGATGAAACTTATATTCAAAATATGGAAAATTGGATATCAAGAAAATATATTAATTAAATATAAAAAAAAAGTTAAAAAGATAAAGTATCTTCTAAAAATACTATTGGCAAATGCACCAGGAGGGGGTGCAAGGGTTATGCTGATAAAGAATTATTTTCTAAAGGCGAATGTACTTGATTCATATTTGATAAGAACATATACAATATATATAGGAGAATTGTGGGAGATAACCGCATAACTATCATAGATGCAAATGTGAGTAACTACCATAATGAATCAGTTAGAAAAGTAATATTTCCAACATTCTCCCCCTTATTACATCGTTTCTACAAATGTACCCCCTACCATCTTTTATTCACTTTGCCAAGGGACCCCCCCTTAAGGCTTACATAACAAAACCTACTGATTACAAAATATGTATACATTCTTGAGAAGATTTTCCTTCTAAAGAAACAAATCCTGAATCAGGTGGAACTTCTCCAGAAGCTCCAAGCTGAATTTTTGAGTTCTTCCTTAATGAACTCCCAAATCATAAATTGTAGTTATTGGGAAACCACCATCCAAGTTGTCTCATCGACCCTTGTAAAGGTATAACCCTTGGTCCCTGACTATAATTACAGGACAACCATCCTCCAAGTTGTCTCCTCGACCCTCGTAAAGGTGTAATCCTTGGTCACAGTCTCGTGAACTCTTTGGGAAACAATCCATACTAAGCTCTTCACCAATCCCCTTACCTATCTCCAAAAAGAAAACTTCACAATACATGTATCTTCAAATCTATGAACAATAATAAAGAAAAGAAAATAAAGCCCAAAATGCTTCTCATACAAAGCATCATCTCAAAGCGAGAAGTTTACTTGAGTTGATGGAAATTCTTCCATCCTTCGGTACCACTAGCCTCCAATAAGACCCTGTTATGCTTTATCCATATGATTCTATAAATGAGTCTTTAGAGGCCTCATTAGGTGTAGCAAAGATATTATCAAAAGTCCAAGAAAATTGTTTGAAGATCTATTCAAACCTTCAAAGGTTCTATCAAATATAACATGGATGGCTTCAAAAGCGCTAACTTCTAGAATGATCATTCTCTTTGTCTTGTCATACATATGATGAACTCATATATAATTATTTTAAAGCTTAGTGAGCATCAAAGAAACTTTTAATGGAAATGAATGCAACAAGGAGGAACATCGTCATTCTATCATTTCATTTTCAATCTTCATCCTTAAACATGCCTTTATGCCCTTTTTAATCACATAAACATACCTCTCTGTATTATATTTCCATTATTGAATGCAAAAAATCCTTAAATCTCTTTTTTAGGGTTTCAATTGTTTATTAAAAACTTATCCAAGACTTGCATAACTTCTATAGTGATTATTATAGAAAATTTTAGGCCTCTACATCTTCATAACTAGCCTTATGAACTTGTGGGATCTAGATATTTCTATGAATTCCTCTAAATATTCCAAACAAAACTACTCTAAATGGAACTATACAACAATATAAAATAAAATCAATCCTCTTACATTCGAGAAAGATGATCAATACCTTCTAAATGGAAGCATTCAATTGCATCAATAGTAATAAAAATAATGTCTCTTTTCAATGCACAAGTAACACAGTCTACTCATGCCATGATTCAAACATTAAGATTTCCAAAATAGATCATAGGGGATGCCACCATTTTCATTCTTTTAAATTTCTAGGAAGTTGATGTCACCAGCTTTTAGTTTTCTTAAATCACTTACACAACTATTTCTTTAGCATATCAGGGTTCACATGCTCAAATTATCTATTCACACATTGACTCAATTGAATGGTTCTTCCCACACTTATCCCTCATGCAACAAACTATATTTCCCAGAAATGATTTTATCAAGCTATCAATCTCTTTCCATCATATAAACTTCAATGCAGACACATATGCTTCACAGGACTATTGGATCACATGGATCTTTCTTGGCAATCATGGATTGGTCATCTTTATATCCTTTCTCTTACACAAGTTTCCTTCCACACTTCAACACCTCAGGCTTCAACACCATCCTTTCCCTATGCAAAACAAACTCATATCAAATGTGAAGAAGAAACCTTTCTCATTGTCAGCTCTGATACCATATGAAGGTGAATGTACTTGATTCATATTTGATAAGAACAAATATAATCTATATAGGAGAATTGTGGGAGATAATCATAAAACTATCACAAATGCAAATGCAGGTAACTACCATAATGAATTAGTTAGCAATGTAATATTCCCAACATTTTCTTATAGTTAATTGAAGGAAATACTTGTAAAAATATCATTTTATCTAGAAATAAATTATAGTAATGGTACAAAAATGAAAACCAGTCTTGAAACCAAACTAAGAATAAAACCATATTGGTATAAAATATTGAGAGCTAAATTGTAAGACTCTACATCTATTAATAAGCTGATTGATAACAAAAAATAATGAGGCAAGACACTTTCATAGCCTCAAATTAAATTATATCGATGACCATTAAAAAAATCTATACCACAATGTTTTTGATAAAGGGTAAAACGGGTTTTACAGGGACCTGAAACCACAAAGTTTTACAACATAATAGATATGAAAGAAAAGTTCAACAAAAACAACCAGCTGCACAAAAGGACAAAACCAGAATGAACTGTAGCCACCCGCAAAAGACCAGGAAGGTCAAAAAAAGCCAACAAAAACTGGCAGCGACTAACCCAAAGTCTTCAGGATGGACTTATTCTCTGCCTCCAAATTCTTCATCTCATGAACACCTTTCTTAAACGTTTGAATCATCTATGGAGTGGGGGGAGCCTTCCTCTTCAGATTGGCCCTAGTTCTCTTAGAGATGCCAGCAGCCTCCTCCTGGTTTCTTTCATTGGTATCCTCCAGGTCAACCACTAGAGATCCCTGCTGGGCTTTGTCTAGTTTCTTGGTCATGGCATTGATGATTATGGCGTTGTGTCTGGCCATACGATTTCTTTTCTCACCAATAATTTTAATAGTATTTTTCATTTTTTCTATCTCAATTTCAATGTTTATGTTTTTGCCAGCTTGGTTCTGAGTGTCATTGCTGAGACTGTGATCTCTTCGTTTCACTTCTATTTTTTCAATCACCACAACCTTGGCTCCCAACTCTTCCAGCTTACTTTGCAGGGCCTAGTTTTTTATCTTTAGCTCATTAATTTCATTGAAATTCCATTTCGAAAGTTTGAAATGGGTATCAACATTATTTCTAGCTAAATTCAAATATCCACAGAGGGATCCCTATCAGTGTTGAGACAAGTATTCTCAGGGATAAGAGTGACAGGGGACCCAGTTCTAGTAATTCTATCCATCGACGAGTCAACAGAGGGCTCAGTATTATGTTTCCATTGTAAAATTGAATTTGATATGCACATCACTTGCAAATGCTCATATTCCCCTACCCTTTTCACCCACAAATTGAATATTTTGAAAGAAAATCTCTAGCATGCTACAATACTAAATCTTTGAACCATCACCATTGACATTCTTATAAAAACAAAACTACCTTCTCTATAAATAGTGGTACAATGTGTTGCTAAAAATACTCATTTCTTCCATTACATATCAAGGGCATAGTATTGTAAAATGGCCCCCCTCCACCTTCTCCAAAACTATGATAAGTGATAGTTAAAAGAGGTAGAGCTGAGAGGAAGTTGTTGGAAGTTGACTAAGTAGGGGACTTATAGAAGGATCCCCATGACCCCTAGCCTTTACCACTAGGTGGGATGAGAGAGAGAATGTAAGCCAAATATTATTGTTGCTATTATTCAAGGGGAATCAACTATATGACCCCTAAGAGGATATCATCAGTTCCACAAGGCCAACAGTACCCTAGAAGTACATCTCAATAAGGTTTATTTAAAATTGAATATTGTGGAATAAGTTTAAGACATTAATTATAGAGAGTAACAAACTTAGATGTTTTGAAATAACAACTTACTCCCTTGTTGTAACAAATCTTGGAAGGGTTGTGGTATACCCCTTATTTGTAATGAATTATAGTGAGAAACCAACATAGATACCCTTGAATAACAAGGTTTTCCCTTGCCTTATCAAGAAAACTTAACATCTCAAGCTCAAATCTCAATAATAAATTGCAATTATGGATTCAAAAGAACAATGCCAACCAATTTGAATTGTGAGGAATAAGAACAAAGGATAAATTTTTTATACAATTAGAGAGCACACTTTCTATACCATAAACTATCATGCTTGAGGTAGATGGTCTCAAAGATATAGAAATGAAGATAGTGAAAGATTGCGGTCAAGGGTACATAGAATAGTGAAAGGTAGAAGAAAAAAATTTCTAGGCCACAACCAAGATAAGTGCCAATTTGGAATATTGGACCCCTTTTATGGGATCCCACAATGGGATTTATTTTCATTTATATTTATAGAAATGCAATCAAGTTATATTCTATATTGAAGATATTTGTTCCAAGGAACAATAAAATGATGATAATAGTTTCTAATTTAAACCAAAGTAATCACTATGTCAAAAGCCAATCAAGTACACCAACAAATCTCAAAACAAGTTTAAGCATCTAATTGATTGAATCTCAATTACCATCCGTAAATATGAAAATATAAGTATACAATCTTTAGGGTCTAGTCTATCAATAGTTTGACAAAAATTACATCTAGATTGTCAATGGCTCAAGAAAAGTTATAACATATATTCTATAGTCTTGAGATCACCATATCCATAATAATAGGTTGGATGAGAACATGATAATATAATTAATGTGAAACAATGCCCCCATAAATAAATAAATAAAATAGATATTACAAACTCAAAAAAGTAAAATCTAAAGCACATGATTAAACATGTCATGATGTTCCATAACCATAGTCATTGCCTCCTTTAGTCTTAGTTGGATTTTACACAATATAAGAAGGACAAGCCCACAAAACCTTACATGTCAAAAAGAATTGTAAGATTCTAGGAATTTCTATAAAATTTTCATTTTATATTTCACTATTTTTCTATTAAGCTAACACTACCTATTGAGTTTATTTGTAGGACATTTTAATATAATACAAAGTCAAAACTTGATTGGTAGACAAGCTATACCTAGGTTATGTTATTTTACAATGAAACATATAGTGTGCAATCAATTATAAACTAGGTAAAAAAAATTCTCTATGATGAAGCATACGACAATCATAGGAAATTTCATATTTCAAATGTAATGCTTTTCTATTTCCGTCACAAATGAAAAACAAAAATATTAACACTAGAAAGAAAACATCACTTTAGTATAGTGTGGGAGAAAATACCACATTAACATGGTTGAAAAAATCTAGGATTAAAATTACTAGACAATGTATCCAAATTGACCAAAGAGGTTCTACTCTTGATGCTATATAGATTAAAAAATTCTAAATATATGGGTTTTTATATGCATCTTGTTTTTCATGAGTCAAAGTTAAAATCAATGTCATGATAAATAAAAAACCCACTAAATATATGTGGAGAAAACCTTACATGAAAGGACCACCATCAAAGAGATCTTATATCAAGCTTATATACAAGAGTACAGTTGCAATACACTCTCCCTTCAATCTGCTAACATTTTAACAGCCTCTATGTATTTGTGAAATCTCTCTAAAACTCAATACTACAATCTTAAAAACTTAGTTTTCCAATGTCATGGCCACCAAAACTATAAGCCAAGAAAACAACATGAAAAGTACCCCAAAAGTTATTTAGAAAAGGAAAAAATAATTTTGGTGCCAACATCTCTAAACCCCCACTGAGAGGAGTGGAAGGGTTTCCCCCTATCACTCTCCCCAACCCCTCGAGTGCTATACTTTCCAAAGAATTTTGACTCCAATAGTGGGGACATGGATGGCCTTTGGACCCACTTGTCATGTATAATTTGTTACACTTATGATTGCAATTAAAGAGCACCCAACCCTGACAACAACTAGCCAACCCTGTCAATAACTAGCCCAATCAAATTATGAGGTGTAAGAGAGGGGGACCAACCATGTCAAGGATTGAGGTCACGAAGAGCCGAGAGCAGAAGGATGCCCTAACTTACCTCACTCTAAAGGGACATTTTAAAATAAGGGATGAGAATGATGAGGACTATAAAATACTTCAATCACTCTTCAGACCCAAAATCTAAACTGGGGCTAGGCAAGCTAGTTTTGGGGTTCAATATTGCACCTCAAGTAGCTCTTTGCCCAAAGATGAAAGTGCAGTTTTGGGATGACAACACGACACGCTGACATCTCTTAGGAGCATTGGCATTCGTATGACTAGAGGATAGAGAACACGATATGAACCTCTAGAAAACAAGCTGATGGACTAGCTAATGACTCCCAAATGAGAAAAATAGAATTATAACATATGAGAAATATAAGCATAGGTGATAAAGTAAATAGATAAGAGATAGAATGATGAAGATAATCCCACCAAGGCACCAGTTCACTAGCTAGCTCCACACACTCTTTCACCTACACGCAAGAAAGAGGGGAAAATTGTTGGGGCTATATAGGGGGTTGCCTTAGCCAGACCCCTGTTTTGGTGTTTTCACCTCCACGGACAACCAAATAGAAATGAGAGAGAAATATGTGATAAAGAAGTAAAAAAAGAAAAAATGCAAATAACACTACAAAATAGTAAAGAGAAACTCAACCAAATCACAAAGGAGAGGAGCGAATCGTTACCACCTCCACCAAGAGCTCACTAGCCAATGGAGGAGAAATAGGGCTTGAACAATCACCACAACCTCAACCGCGATGAAGAGAGGTCTCACAAAACCTCAAGCCCACATGGCAATGGCTTGCTTCACACTTGCTTTGTAGAATTGATGAAGTGTTGTTATTGCAATGGATTGTTTAAATGTTATTGAGATTGAAGTGAAGGCTGAGAATGCTTGAGAATGCAAAAAGAGAAGGAAAAAAGATGACTCAGAAATGAAGAATGGATGAATTTGAAGAAGGAAAAATCTTCCATTTTTGGGCTCGGTTGGTCAAAGAGGGACATTAAAAATTGACCCCAATTGAAAGTGTAACATCTCTGCCAACTTTAGACGTAGGAATCTATCATGGATGTAAGCACACCACGTGGATATCTATGCGTCACGTGCATGTCCCTAAAAAATATTTCTACTAACACAAAGGAGAGATGACAAGTGGAAGGAAGACAACTTGCTGATGTAGAATTTAGCCTTCGGATTTGCTTTTCTAAGGTGAGGATGTGTAAAAGGGGAATTTGCATAAGGGGTGCAAATTATCTCTTATACATTTTTCCCCCCACTTTAGCGAGCATGAATATTGATGAGTGCTTCAGTAAATTAGGTCATAGAGGTAGTAGGGTTAGAAATGTATACCTGAACTGTCGAGGAAGTAGACCACAATTTGGCGAGGCTGAAAGTGCAGGGTAGGAAAAGGACTCCATAGCCTCGAAAAAACTATGAAGCTGTAGAATGAAAGTCTCTTACAAGCTTGCAGACCCACAAGGAGGCGACTCCCAAGATCTCTTACATAAAGGAATCCGCGAGAAACAGTGCCTTACAAGCCCATGGACCTACAGGGAAGGTATCCTCCAAGATCTCTCACATGAAAGAAACCTAGAAAAAAGTGCCCTACAGGCCCATAGACCTACAAGGAAGGTGTCCTCCAAGATCTCTCACATGAAGGAAACCCAGAAAAAGTGCCCTACAAGCCCACAAACCTGTAGGGAAGGTGTCCTCCAAAATCTGTCACATGAGGGAAACCCAAAAAAAAGTTCCCTACAGGCTAGCAGACCTACATGGAAGGTGTTGAACCATCAATTTTGTGGATGTTCTAGGGACTTCTCTTGCACTCTTAGGGTTTTTCACCTAAAAGGAGATAGAACACCAAAATTGAGGTGGTTCATTCAAATAAAGGAATGTATGATGGAATTATGACTAAATGTAATGGTCTAAATGTAGCTAGGTGATGAGATTGATTGATTATTAATGCAAAACTAAAGAAATATGGAATGTTTGAAAATAGAGTGAGGTATGAAGAAATGAACTAAAAACATAAACTAATGCAAAAATAATTGAATAAAGCTAAACAGAGTGCACCTGGAAGTTGAATACTCATCCTAGAAGGTTCTGGAAACTGACAAAAATCACTGTTGATCACTAGTGGGACTCATTCACTACTGATGGTGAATTAGTCCTGCTATTGGTAAAAAGACCTGAAACTACTTTCTGACTGTCAGGAACTAGATTCTGACAAAATAAATTTTTTCAACCTTCAGGTGGGACTCATTCACCACTAACGGAAAATCATTCCTCCTCCAAAAATTTGCAAATTCAAAGGTCAATCCTGTAGGTCCATATCCGCACTTGTCTTCTTGTTGGGTTGAAAGAGTCAAATCTATAGAAAATGGGTTGTTGGTTGTCTCCAAGCTTGAATTAGAGTTTGGTTAACTTGAAACACTTTGATGACTTGTTGACCACCTTTCAACACTTATTTTCTTGGTAAATTTGCATATAAATTTTGCAAACACACATGCAAAAGAGGATAAATGGTTAAGGGTTAGGGTATAGGGATTTTCCTTGGTCAAATCTTACTTTGGTAATCAAACTCTTAATAAAGAAATGAAATGGAATGAAGAAGGAAATGATGAATAACATGTAAATGTCCTAAACTCACCAAAACCTTGTTGAAGAAGTCTAAAGATATGTCAATGGCTACTCCAAAGATGCTTGATGTTTGCTTGATCAAATGATGCAATGATTCTTTGAATACAAGAATGCTAATTGATGTTGAATGAGTGAATGAAAATGAATGGGGGTTAAAATGGATGGAAAAACACTTATTTATACACATTTATGCCCTAATAACCCAATAATACCTCATCACAGGTCGACATAAGGTCTTTTTGAATAAAAACTCGAAAGGAATTTTGAATTATTTTGAATTTGGAGCAAAGAGGGACTCATTCACCACCCATGGCGAATGGGTCCCACCTTAGGCTTGTAAGTGGGTGTTAGGAATTAAGTTGCATTTAATGTTGTTTGTTGGGTTTATATTAAAAAATAAACGTAATTATGAATTGTAAGTGCATAAAGGGGCCAAATAAAGCATAAGAAAGGTGTAAATAGTGAAGAAAGGCCTAGAAAAATGTGAAATCTTGTTACAATACTTTACAACACTTTAAAATAGGACTTGATAAGGGATAAAAAGGTGATTTTTAGATGAATTATAATAAGAAGAGCCTATAAAAGTGTAGAAATGTGTTACAAAACTTAACAACACCTTCATAATTTGAATATTAAAGACCTAATGTGAATGCAAAGTTACATTGCAACATTAAATCAAAGCAAGATAAGTGAAACATCATAGGAAAAAGACCTAAATAACCATGAAAATGTCAATGATCTATTTTTCTATGGTGCAAGTTTCCTCCAAGATCTCTCATATGAAGGAAACCTAGAAAAAGTGCCTTACAGACCCACAAACATGCAAGGGAGTGACCCCCAAGATCTCTCACATGCAGGAATCTCAGAGGTGTATGCACCTTACAGACCCAAAAACCAGCAAGGAGGCATCCCCCAAGATCTCTCACATGGAGGAAGTCGAAAGGAGGGAGACTCTGCAAAGTCGTATTAGAAAGCGGCTTTATAGGTGCACTTGGAAAGTGACATGTTTACCAGTAGACACAACATGTCTGAAAGCGGCCACATAGGAAAGTAAGTAGATAGTCACACAGACAGTCAACAAGTTGAAAAAATTTCAAAGGGGTCCCTCGGGAACTTGATGTGAAAAGAGAAGGGGGTCCACCCAAGGGATGTGTTGATTGAAAGTGGAGAATTTTTTTTCTTTTCTGAAATTGATTCAACACCAAGGAATCCTTTTGAAAGATGTTCACTTCATCAAGGAATTCGAAATGAAGAAGATGTCCCCTCATGAGGGGAAGGTTAAAGCTACTCTCACCTTGAAGGAAAGTTCTCAAATTCTTTCTTTGCGAACCCATGATAAAGGAAACACATTCCATTATGGGTCCAAGTTGAGAATGAGATTCTTGAAAAAGTTTGTAAAGATTCTCAAGAAAAGATTCATTGGAAATGAATACATCTTCTGAAAATCAAAGTTTTATAGAAAATTCATTTTCACACATGAAAGAGTCAACTCAAGCACAAAAGAGAGAAAAATAAGAAAAGAGTGAGAGAGAAAACAAGATAACAAAAAAGAGACATAGGGGTCATCTGATATTTTTGGGTTAGAGCTTCTCATACATATATACATAAGTATAATAGTAGTATATAAATGAACTGTCATCAACCCCCTACTATATCAGACCATGTGAAGAATGCACAAGAAGACAAAGTAAAATTTAGAAATTGGGTCAACATGGAAGGAAAGCCTAAAGGCCCCCAACACTTTGCATCATCCCCAATTTTCCAAAAATCAATCACAAACATGGAAGAATGATGATACAAATAGAAGGTTTACGAAACAAAAACCATGCATGTATCTAAGCACCAACAAGGGTGACAATGGTCATCTAGGAACACATAGCACGATCACGGGGGAACACATCACAACACACATACACATCTAATCTAAAGATAAAGAAGAGGTCTCCCCCTAACAATCATCGACCAAGAAGTCATCTACTTCCCACTCTAGATCATCATAGGGGGAAGGGGGATGAGCCTATAGCGGTGGAATATTAAGGGGAGGATCTTCTAACCCTCCCGCAACAAGGGCTAAGGAAGAAGCCCTCACAAGGTCTCCTCCACTCGGCTCTTATGGAGCTATGGTCAACGATTTTGTGAAAATTACTGACAAGGCCAAAACTTCATCCAGAGAGTTAAAAAAGCACTTTTTTGGAGTTCCATGTCATACCTCAACTGATAGAGAGGGTTGTGCCTGAGGTTTTCCATTGGTCTCACCGAGTGACTTAGTAGGGGTGACAAATTTAGGGGGAGTCAGGGCTGGTTCTATTACTAGGATAGAACAAGCCAATGTAGGACCACCCTTTGGAGAAGGTGGGTTCCTGTTACGTCCTCCATTGTTGGAAGGACCACTCTCCACCTTCTACTTTTTCGGGAGATGTTAGCTCCCTATAGACGAGGCAAGAGGTGCAAAGGGAGAGGAGGAGGATAAAATTGCAATAGATACAATCAAAGTGTTTGACATATCTACGGGTTTAGGGAGAGGTGGGACATCCGAAAGGAATGTCAGCAATGGCAGCTCAATTGAAGGAGCGATGAACACCTACACTTTTTGGGGGTCAAGTGCATTCGTACTCACAACGAAAGTTGGAAGCGAGACTAAACTAGATTGAACGGAAGTAGAGGGGAGGAGAGAGGAGGACGTAGTAGGAGGCCTTGAAGAAGGGGTGGTCATATCCTCTTCCTCCCTCTGTAAGATGGCCTACTCAGTCATGAGAGCCTTTCACCAGCGCTTGTGTTCACACGCAAGGTAGTTGCTATGAATTTTCGAACTAGAGGCCAAAGGTTGCAAAGGAGCAGAAGACTCCTGCTCAGCCATGGGAGTGTCCACCATAGTTGTTTCTAGTAGAGGGATAGGCTCTTGAATGGGAGTAGGAATAGGTTGAGAAGCAATCGAGGGAGTTGGATCTAGTGCCTCGGCAGTGGGCCTCTTCCTGTTTAATACTTTGGGAGAAGAAGCGGTGGGAGGTCGTGGAGGCTGGGACATAAAGGATTCCCCACAAGGACCTTTTTTCCTACCATAGAAGTTGTACCAAGGTCTGGGTGGCTTAGTAGGGAGGTCTGATATCCTGATCTTAGGCTTACACCAAGTAGCTATCATTAGACTCAGTGGATAAGAGCCAGAAATATTCATCCAAAACTCTTCTCTAGAAAGAGGAGTGGGAGAGCCCTCCTAGGAACATGGTAGCTTATCTTTTCCCTTTCGAGAAGGGGAGGCAGTCAACTGTTGCACTACTAGGAGGGTCAATTTCAATTGTCCCTTGCCCCTGGTCTTATACTTCACATAGTTTTTATAAAGTAGGTTTGCTCTTGGAGGGAGCAAACCGATTGGGGTGGGCCAAAAATGATCCAACAAGTAACCCCCATGAGACACCAATGGCTAGTATCTAGTGTCATGTACTACATGCACCACACCTTCCTGGGATAACTTCAAACATTTATGAATGAAAGAGGTGATTCCATTCATGCAAGCCAGCCAAGGTATGCCCAACTTCATCTTCAATAGATTTGACTCCAGAATAACATCAAAGATTGTGTCTACAACCCTAGGTCGTACTAGGATGGACAGAGTTATCGAGTCATATGGTTTTAGTGCAAGGCCATCATGTGTACGAATGATGGACTTTGTTTCTTTGTACTCCTTTCTATGCAATGAATTAAGCCACAACGTATCTTCTGTAATGACATTTACTCGACTTGCGAGGTTGACTAATTCCCCTGTCACAATATTTCCATTGAGGTGAGTGGGAATGTAGAGGGGATAGGGCTTATTGTTTAAGGGTAAATCCTATGACGTGAATATCATGTCCAGGGAGCTGGGTGTAGGTTGCATGGTAGGGGTAACTGTGACCATTTTAACATACACCGCAGGCCGAGTGATATATTAGTGAAAAATACATATGTCGGGGAGACTTTCACTATGTCTTGACGAAACAAGCAATACAATGAAATGTGAAGAACTTGATGGATTCAATTGGATATTATGACAAAAAACAAGCAAGACACTATGAGGAGGGAACTCCATGCTTGTGATGAGGACTTATTTTTGGAAACTCATGAATTGAATTAATTGTAAAAATTTCAAAATTTACAGTTCTAACAGTGGCTGCGACTGGGGATGAATGATTGTGAGATCATTGCAAGGATCCAGATTTCTGGCTGAGCAGAGAAAACTCAAAGAGATGAATTATGTGAGCAAGGCAGCATGAATGAGAATGCAAGTGACCCTACACTACTGTACATGGAAAAAATATATTGAAAAAAGGAAAATCAGGATTGTCCATGTACTTGCAAGTCCTGTTCCTTTTATATCCTAGACTACTGTACATGGAAAATAATTTTAAAGAGGACCATCAAGAGTTGTCCATGCACTAGCAACCCTTAATCCTCTGTGTTGCTTCAAGAGAAAAATTGTTTTAGAAATTGTCCATGTATAGGAAATTCCTGATTCTCACCAGCCATATTTTTTAGATAGTATGAGTCTTCGCCTTTCTTTCCAACCACAACAAAAGGTCCCAGCCACAAAGCTTCAAATTTACCATGCTTGCCCTTCTCCTAGCACCTTGCGTTCCACACCAATAGCAAATCACTTTCTCCAAATTTCCTATCCTTTGCCTTTTTGTCAAATAAATATTTCATCTGTGTCTGCAACTTTATGTTTTGATTTTGAGCCACTCTCCTTGTTTCATCAAGTTCAACTAGTTGCTCCATTCTTTCCTCCATAGGTTCAGGAATATCCAAATCTTCCTAAAGGATGAACTTGAAGACTGGTAACAAATTCTGCAAAGGCATCCTAGCCTATGTTCCATATACTAATTCAAATGGAGACTTCCCAATTCCCTTTTTTACTGTAATCCTATCAGCCCGAATAGCCAATCTTAACTTTGAATCCTAGGCTTTCTTATTGTTACCTAGCATTCTCCTTATAATCTTCAGAAGACTCTTATTGCTAGATTCTGCTTCTCCATTAGCCTGTGGATGGTAAGGGGCTGCATAAGAAATAGTAATACCATTTGAACTACAAAATTTTTTGAACTCATTTGACCTAAAACACATCTCGTTGTCAGTAATCAACCTCAATGGCACACCAAATCTGGTAATTATATTATCCATCAGAAACCGTGTTACCACCTTACTTGTGGCTTGTTTTGTTGGGATTGCCTCTACCCACTTAGTAAAGTAATCAGTGGCCACTAATATCTACCTATGTCCACCACTTGATTTTTCTTGTATTTCTCCAATGAAGTCAATTCCCCATTGATGAAAAGGGGCATCAGCCTGCAAGGGTTGAAGTGGAAAAGCTCCCTAATATTTCAGCTTTCCAAAAAACTTCTAACAAGCTTCACATTTTCTCACGTATGCAAATGAGTCATTAAAAATCTTAGGCCAATAATAGCCTGCCCTGAGAATTTTATGCGCTGTTGTCTTTGCTGAGAAATGTCCTCCACAAACCCCTTCATGCATTTCACTCATAACATGTTTGGCTTGAAATTCATCCAGAGATAACAATAGTATACCATCCCTATTCTTCCAAAATAAATCTCCATCCATAAAAACATACTTGGAAGCCTGCAACTTCAGCATTCTTTTCTGGTTGTCATTCATTCCCTCTGGACACTTCATGTATTTCAGATAATACATGATATCTGTATACCATTGAGTGTGCTCAATGCTTGCAATTACATTTTCTTCTTCTACATTGCAAATTTGGTTTGCTTCAATATTTGCCTCTGCCATTAATTTAGCCAAACCCTGACCTCTGACCAGTTTAGTAATTTGTATCTCCATGTCAAATTCTTGGATTTTATTTATCCATTTGCATCTTTTACCTGTTACTTCAGACTGTGTCAGAATATCCTTAACAGCCGCATGAGGAACCTAATCAACAACCTTTGCTCCCACAAGATATGGCCTGAAAGCTTTTACAACTTTCACTAGTGCAAATGCTTGCTTCTCCATTATATCATACTTTAATTCAGACCCCTGTAATGAGTTACTAAAGAAAGATACTGGCTACTCATGACCTTCTTCATTCTTCTTTAGCATAACAGTAGCAATAGTGTGCATTGAGGAAAATGAAAAAAGGTAAAAAGGTTTTGCAAAGTTGGGAGATTTAAGAACAGGAGCCTCCTTGATGGCTTGTTTAATGGATACAAAAGCTTCCAAAGCTTCTGCAGTCCACTCTATCTTTTGTCCTTTCTTCAACATTTTGTATATCAGCTTAATAATCTCAGCAAAGTTAGAAAAAAAACTCCTAACAAAATTAATCTGTCCAAAGAATGACTGTATTGCCTTAACAGTTTTAGGGACAGGGATTTTATCAATAGCCTCCACCCTTTCTGGGTCTATCCTAATCCCTTCCTTTGAAACGATATGCCCCAAAAATGGAATTTCTTAGGATTCAAGCTAGTACCATATTCAATAGCTTTTATAAATACCTTTTCAAGATGATAAACATGATCTTTAGACTTCTTGAAGTAAGCAGTGAGATCATCCTGATACAACACCATGAGAATATTGATCAAATTAGCAAACGCCACATCCATAGCTCTTTGAAAAGTCGCCCCTGCATTAGTGAGACCAAACGACATTCTCAAGTAAACATGTGTTCCCCAAGGAGTTGTGAATGCTATTTTGTATTGCTCAGATTCTTTAACCTTAACCTGATTATACTCATAGAATGCATCAATCATAGACAACAATTCGCAGCCTGTCACCTTATGCAATATGGCCTCCATGTTTGGAAAAGGATAATTGTCTTTGAGGGATGCCATGTTTAGATTTATAAAATCTACACATAATCTGATGTCTCCATTTTTCTTTCTCACAGGGGCGAAGTTTGAAACCCACATTGAATGTATAATTGGCTTAATGATTCCACCATCTCTGAGCTTCGCCAATTCCTCCTGCATTTTAGGTTCCAAAGTTGGATTTATAGGTCTATGCTTTTGTCTAAATGTTTTAGCATCTGGCTTCAATGGTATCTCATGCTGAAATAAATCCTCCCTATACGCTTTTAGATCCTCATAAGACCAAGCAAAAACATGTTTATATTTTCTCAACAATTCAATCAACATTCTTCTAATTGTAGGATTTATCCTTTTCCCTATGTATACCCTTTTTGGTGCCATATCAGTCCCCAAGTTAATTTCTTCAATATCTTCTCTTTTGACTAGTGTCTGCTTCATAAGGGACCGATCACCTCCATCATACACCCTCTCAAGTGCCACCAATCCTTCAGGAAGTTTATTGGTTTTAAGCTGCACAATCTCCTTCCCAAATACTGTTTCTTTTCCATCGACTTCTTCAACAAAGCATTGAAGTCGATCTCTTGGGCTTCATACTGATCAACACAGTGGAGAAATTTTAAAAGATCAGTATCATTATTAAAAACCTTCCAATTATATATGTTATTAGGCACAACAGGCCTTGTCTTGAATTCAATTTGTGACACTCCATCCAATGTAATATCATCTCTTTTCAATGCTACATTCACGAGAAAATCAGCCATTATGTTTTTTGATCTATCCACCCACTCAATTGAGAAGGCATCAAACAACTCAATTGTATCCCATACAACATTTCTATATTGCTTTAGTCTTTTATGTTTTGCTGCATACTTTGCCTTAATTTGTGAGACAACTAATTCTGAATCCCCAAGAACAGCCAACAATTTGATTTTATGTTTCACAGCTATATTTAATCCTGTTAATAAAGCTTCATATTCCGCCACATTGTTTGTACACTTGAATGCTAATAGGAATGAATACTTAAAAGTAATACCTTCTGTTGAAAAAAAAACTATCCTTGCTCCATTATCTTCCTAGCTGCAGGGTCCATCAAAAGACATCTTCCACACACCGTTGCAGTTTTGTGCAGCATGCTTCCCAATTGGATCGCTATTGATCAACTGTGGCTGGGCTAGTTCTATATTGAAACTCCCAAGATCAACATCACATAAAAAATTTATTTGATCTTGTGGCACACATTCAATAAGCTGATTCATCCTTGGCTCCCTGTACATTTTCACCTCTTGGCCATTTACTGGAATGGTTGGATAAGATAGATCGAATTGAACATTTCCACCAATTGCTGCCGTCCACTGTCTTGATAAAAGCATACCAAACTGAGGAGGGGTGTCAATTACTGTTATATCAATATTATAAGCCATTTGAGGATAAGCAACTATCTTGAATTCAACATCCTTCATTATACCCACCACAGGAATGGGTCTATTATCCATTGCATAACATTTTCCTTCGTATGTATCCACCCACATGCCTAGTTGTTTCATCACTCCCACTGGCATAATATTCATGGTAGCACTAGAATCCATCGTGCAATTCCTCAATAATTTATTATTTATGAGTAATGTAGTGAAGAAAGGATCAACTTGTGGAGGACTTGTCAACACATTACTCAAGCAGATTTCTGGGATGTTTACTTTATCCTACTTATTTTTAGCAACCGTCTTATTTTCAAAGTTTACATGTTTATCATTTTCATTTGTTATCAATTGCACTGCACTGTCCCTATATTCCTTGATCTTCATCATCTCAAGAAGTGGAACAGACATCTTTACCTGAGACAAAGCCTGAGTGAAATCAAAAGAGGACCCTTCTGCCTTAATCATTTTCTTTTGTTCTGACATTTCTCCTTTGTTCTCCTCTCTTTCTTTTTTACCCGGCTGATCAATTTTTTGAATTTCTTTGCGTAAGTCTTTCACTGCATCCTTTTGGACAGGATTTTGTTTTCTTTCTTCATGTGTTTGTTTTCAGTTTTCTTTGAAACTCCTTGTGTAGCCTTTTTATCTTTCATAAAAATGCCTCTGGGGACACCCTCTTTCTCATTTACTGTCCTGTTTCTCAGCCAGTACTTACTCCTTGCTTCTTCTACTGCAGCAACAATCAATCTTTTTATCTCTTCTTCAGTCAGTTTCCTCATATTGCATTGAGTAGGTGTTTCAACAGACTACTGCTCTGTATAATCTTCTTCAAAATCAGAAAGGATCTGCTGCTCAGCCATGTGGACATTATATTTCTGACTTGTAACATCATACTCATAACCTTCATCCTCTGAAGATGAGTATCTCTCCTCCACATGATGAAAAGTGTTTGAAGTTAAAAACACTTTATGATCTTCTCCACCATCTCCCACTAACACTCCTTCTTCTTGCATCCTCTGAGCTACAACACAATACTCAGGAGAATGTGGCTTATCACAAGCCTCACAAAAATAATTGTTGTTCACCATATATGTTCCCTTCTTTCTCAATGGATCAGGAGTCTCCTTGTTCCTAGGCCTATCTGTCATAGGTTTTCCATCTTTCCAATTTGTGTTATAAGGCATGTCATGCAATCTAGGCCTTTCATTCCTATATGTGTTCTCCTACTTATATTGATAATTATTATTTTGTTGAGGAGCTCTAGGATTGTCTCTCTTGTTCATTATCCCAACAACCTTTCTATTGTTCTCAATTGTTAATGCTATATTTTGTGCTTCAGCTAAGTCCCTTGGGAACCTATTTCTTAGTTCATACCCTGTTTTAGGGTCGAATGCATTCAAGTAAACACTTAATGCCACAGAATCAAGTAACTTTGATCTGGGAGGTATTCTATTTTGCAATTTATTAAATCTTCTATTAAAATCAAAGATTGAATCATTCTGACCTTTTTGAATTAGCATTAGTTCATGGAGTGCAACATCTGGTGCACTTAGATTCCCAAATTTCTCAAGGAATCGATCCTAAAATATTTGGAGAGAATCAATAGAGGCTGTTGCTAAGCTGTTGAACTAGTCCCTAGCTTCTTCAATAAGAGACATCATGAATAATCTCATATGTAAATCTTCATACGATACATCCAAATCTTGAATGAAAGCATTAAAACTTCTTAAATGATCTTCAGTTGTGATGGCATTACTCCCAATAAACTTAGGCAGCAAGCCTCTCTAGCTGCCATCCATAGGGTAAGGATATAATTGAAACCCTACCAAATCAAATTTTCTAATCATGGTAGTATATTGTTGAGGAGGAGGGTTAGGTGGATATTGATATTGGTACACAGGATTGTTGAATTGTGTATTATGATGTGGCACATGACGTTGACCAGGAGGTGGATATATATTTGTATGTTGTGTAAGAATGTGAGGTGGATGATTTGGATGTTTATATTGATTCCCAACTTGATGGTGAGGGACTTCAAATGGATCAGAATACCCTGCACCATAATTACCCTGTTTATGAGGTGGAACATATTTTGAGGAACCACCAGCTGTGTGAGTAATGTTCTAAGCTTTCTGCAATTTGAATTATCTCATAGCTTGTATCATCTGAGCCTTTTCTTGTTCTTCCCTCTCCTTTTTCTGAAATTCAAACTGTGCTTTAACTTCTTCATAAGTTAAAGATTCAAAATTTTCTTGAGGAGACTCATGATCTGTAGGTCCATTTTGATTACCTTCCATTTTTTGATCATACTCATGCTGAATTCTGATTTGTTCAGCGTCAAGTTCAGTGCTAAACTCAGCCTGTTTCTCAGGATTGTAAAAAGGATTCTTTTGATCTTCTGGGGTACATGGTTCTGAAGTTAAATTATCTATCCATGTATCAAAAAAATCCTCACCATAAGGTATTGATGATTTGTCTTTGTTCGTGATTCACATGTCCTCACTTTTCCCTTTACCCTTGTCAGCCTTATCAATTTTGTGTGTCCACTTACTGCTACCAGCAGTAGCTCTAGTGTGACCTCCCCTAAATTGAGATCTTCTTCCATTCATATTGCAATATTTTATCAGAGTCGCCACTCACTTTCTTAAAAGTGAGAAAAGATTGTTTTTTGCTATTTCCAGCGGAGTCTATATATAGGATTTCTGACTCTATGATTAAGGTGTAGATTCTTTGTTATTCCCCAACGGAGTCGCCAATTTGTTAGCTCTCAAAAATGTAGGTTTGAACCACGAAAGGTTGCCAAGCTTTCACAACATTTTAGGGTAACAGACAAGGTCGAAAAGACTTTGGACCTTCTACTCTTCAGGTGCTGCGAGACCTAGGCGGGTGTACCTATCTGAATTATGCAGGCTTGACTTATAATTATCTTTCATGCAATAATATGTCCACAATGGCAAACAAAAATGGACAAAATGAAAACAAATTTGGTATAAATTGTATACCGATATTCAAAACTAAACAGTAATATGCTCAGTTAACAGATGTAAAAATATGAGTGAAACTAAAGAATGAAAACGAAAAGACCAGTGCCTTATAGGGTTTACGGAGTCAAGAGAAATATGAAACAAATGCTTTGTTCTGGCGAACATTCAAATTATTTAGCATTTTATTGGTTTATAACTCGTATAAACATGCAAGATTATTATTACTGAGTTCTTCTTAGTGATCCAATTGACATTCTCTAATTACTATGATCAATTGAAAGAATTTAATCTTTAATGGAAAGAAACAATCAATTGACCATACAGATGCAACAAATGTGCACTAAAAAATTGGATATAAACTTGTTACACCAATTCAAATAACTAGAAAACATCATACAAGAGACAACCTCAATAATATTTTCAACGAACACCATAAACAATCGATACCAGAAACAATTGTACCATAGTATTAGATTTCCATTGATATCTCCATGATTTTACATATGCAACACAGTCTCATCTTTTTCTAAGAAATTACATTCTACCATCTCTCTTCTATCCTCTATCCTATTTTTCTATATTACCCGCATTTTGTTTTCAAAACAGGTATTTATACATTGAGAATACGAAAGGATGCATCCTTTCAGAAATAGGAAATATCAAAATTACAAAACATAAGATAGAGAATAATTAGGCTCTATTTAGCCACAAGTGAGTCTTAGCGAGGTGATCCAAATAATCCTGGCGCTCATATGTATCCGCATCTCCAACAACATTCTGGATCATGATTTCCATCTTGACCATCTCCTCATTTTGCTCGCTCGCTTCCTCCAATGTTGTATCCTCTGCAAAAGCTGTCTTCATGACTTCATTCAGCATTGACTCACATTCATTTTTCCATTTGGTTGCATCTTTCAATTTTCCTTTATCATCAGAGAATGTGATCACAGTTTTCTTGGCAACCTCAATTAATCCTTGTTCATCCCCTTGCAATTCATCATAGAAGTTTGGATGGCGATTGAGAATATGATTTGCAACTTCTAGTGCAGTACTGTTAGCATCATCACTTTGGGCCAGTTCATGAAACTTCTCCATAATTCATCCATCCATCCTTTCATGCTCCTTTAATGCAGCCAAAGTATGAGAATATTTTCCCCACAACTTATTCAACCAAGATGTCAAATTACCCTACCTCTTCTTAACAATTGCTACAATTGCATCGTGCTTTCCGTGGGCATAAGCACTTGATCCTACCCAATGATCTTTTTCCTGAGAGCTTTCTCCTTGAGTAAGAATTTTGGTTGGCCCCATTGAAGTCCCAACCAAATCCTTCAGTCTATCATTCTCTCTCAACATTCTTTCATTATTTTCCTTATACATTTCTCTTTCTTTTATCAGCATCTGGATCTATGCTTTATTCAATTTAGCAATATTGATCCCAATCTTTGTAGTAGCCACAGGATTAGCCTCTCCAACTTTTAGGGTCATGACATGGAAAAATTCCTTCTCAGTGTCAATTACCACTGACTTCCTATGAGGCAGGTATAAATCCCATATCATCAATGATCCTTCATCAGTATTGTACTTAGACCCTGCATACACCTTTGTAACACTTTCTCTGTCAAGCTTATGTGTAGCATTGCTATCCCTCAAGAAACTATCAAAAACAAGGGCTGAATTCAAATCAAGTCCAGGAAAGATCATGACTCCAGCACTTTCCAACATTTTCCTCCCATTCTCAGGAGTCATATTTGTCATTTCATCATCCACACATTTTCTCAATTGACCCAGTAATTGCTCCTCATTCTCTAAGGTGACATCACCAACATTTTCTTTGATTTCTTTCCCCTTTTGTTTATACAGGAAAGCCTTGAATTTTGGGGAATTTATAAACTCATCATCAGAAACAAATGATTTGTACTCCATATGCATTGCATCAATATCACCACTTTCAATACTCTGTTCTCTAGTTGGGCAAACATACCACTGAGTCCTCAACCTAGATACCTTCTCTGTTATGCTCTGTGGCACATTATCCTTTGGTGTTTCCTCTTCTCCAGAAGACAATAGCTCTGCTTCCTACAGCCCTTGATTGTACCTTTCAACCACCATTTCAGCTTCATCTTCATCTAGATTTCTGATCATATCATCAAAGGGATAGGGTACATGCTAATACCCTCCAAAATTAATCCTCTCTTTGGCTGAATTGATATACCCTTCTGGGTCAAAACTCTTCCTAGGTGGTCCTCCATATTATAATGCAACAATCTATCAAGGATTGAATTGTATCCTTCCTTAGACGACACAATGAAGTCACCAAAACACAATGTACTAGGCATAAAAGCCTGCTTCCCAAAAGAGCTAAAATGCATCACACTGCTGTCATCCATCTGTCTAACAATTTCCAAATATGCAACTCTATTTGGAACTGTCCTTGGCAGAATGAAAGGGGCATCTTCAAATCCATATACTCTAATCACTGTAGCTCCCTCCAAACAATACCAGTCACCCAAGTTATGATCAATTGGCCCATTGAAGTCCTTTGGCTACAGGAATCTCTTGATCTCATTAGTCAATGAATAATTACAAGGATACTTATACAATCTGTACAATGTTTTCACAAAATGTTCCTCAAACTGAATGAAACTAGAATTGGAAAACCTGTTGTCCCAAATAGCAGTCCACAACTGAACAGGTAATGCCTCACCCTCCTTACCAATTTGAGAAATTCTTATTTCTGGAGGCCATATTCCTAACTCCTGTCCAAAATACAACACCAAGTGCATCAACAATGAATAGTGTCTGAGATGAACAATAGAAGCTCCACCCTTGATGGCCATCAATCCTGACTCAAGCCCCTTAGAAATGTATGAGGCATAGCCAAATGGCCTAGAGTTATGATACTGGATATCTGCTGCGATAATCATTGGCACAATTGACATGAATTCTGGGGCATCCATTCCCAACACCTGACACACTGAGAAATATGTGTACTTCATATAGGGCTCAAACAAATCTACATGATACAGAGGCCCCTCACTATCTTGCAGAGATTCTGGCTTGTTGCCCTGTTTGACTCTATGAATAGGCAACCTCCAACCCTTATAGATTGTATCCATTCTCGAGAATTCCTTCTCCAACTCTTCACAACTGATCTCCTCATTGCAGAACCCTTCCAATTTGAAAACCTCACCAATTGCTTCTTTTGATACATATATATGTGGCTTTCCAGATGGTTCACATATAGCTTTATGTTTTGGATCATAGTGATCCACAAGCAATTTCACTAGTTTTGCATTCACAAACACATTAGGGCACACCAGTTTCCCTATATTCAGCTTCCATGGGTTACAAACAGGTTCAAAGTAGTTTCTTCTGTGATAATGGAAATTGAATAGCTCATACCCTCTTACGGTAGTCCAGACATCACCTATAAACTTACAATTATCATCTAACTTATCAACTTCTGCCCTAAGTTGTGCAGACCTTCTAGCCTTAGGCCCTGAACCAGGTAGCTGATCAATAAGGTCTTGGTTCAACCTACGTTCAATGCCCTCATGCTCTGTATCAACCTTTTATTTCTTTCCTTTTGACTGACTACTCTCACCAGGTTTTCTACCCTTAGCCCTTCCAGAACTAGAAGACTCCATTCCTAAGCTTACAGAATAAAAAATGTGAAAAGCTGAGAAACAATTACTTACAGTATTCTGCTCGAGCTCCTCAGACTGAAAAATGTCCCTGTTCTCTGTTCACCTTGCCAATTCTTCTGCAATCAATTCGTTACAAGAATTGATTAAATCTTCACTGTTATATCCTGTCGTGCCATTAATGAAGCACAAATGAAGGATCATTTGAAACTGGCACTGTTGCATCAAATGTCCTATCGGTGAGATATTTTCAAATCTGGGGCGAAGTAATTTTGCAACGTTTATTACACCCTTTTTCCAAGACATTCTGTGGTCTTACTGACACCTGGAACCAAACTGATGACTATCACTTTTTTCTTTCATGTCGTTGTGCCAATTGTGAGTCGGGGAGATGTTACATAGACTTCATTGTGTCTTACCGATATGCATTCTTCAATGTATTCTCTAGTTGCTGGGACATAATCACCCTTTCACCAATGAAAATAATCTTACCAATGAAATAAATTCCATCGGCAAGACTCTGAAAACTTGGAAAGACTCATACCGAAGACTTCTTCTCCTAGCGATACACATCCCTATCGGCATAACTTTTGAATCGGAAAGACTCCATAGCTTCTCTCCGATAGCTTTTTGATCCCTTTGTATTTGGTTCGGCAAGATAATAACCATTTCGCCAAGACCTTCCCCGATGCACATAAGTCTTACCGAGACATTTGCTTGCAAGCCAATCGGTAAGACAAAATGATTTTGTTATGACTTCATACCGATACCAATTAGTCTGGCCGAAATAACCCCTCTATGTACTAGTCGGTATGACATAACACCTTTGGTAGGACATTACTCCGATAGTCTTCTGTTTGGCCGATACATTACTCCATACACTAGTCGGTAAGACATGCTGACTTCATCGTAACATTATATCAATGCCCCAACCTATGCTGATATATTTTTTCTATATGCCGGTCGGCAAGAAAAAATACTTCGCTATGACTTCACTCCGACAATGATTCTTTTGCCGATATGAATCTTCTCAGTCGCCGAAACAAAAGAAGTGTCCTTCCGATGATCTACAACAAGTATATATTAGTGAAAAATACATATGTCGGGGAGACTTTCACTATGTCTTGATGAAAAAGGTAATGCAATGAAATGTGAAGAACTTGATGGATTCAATTGGATATTATGACAAAAAAAAAGCAAGACACCATGAGAAGGGAACTCCATGCTTGTGATGAGGACTTATTTTTGGAAACTCATGAATGGAATTGACTGTAAAAATTTCAAAATTTTACAGTTCTAACAAAGCTCACATTGCAATGGCTTGCTTCACACTTGCTTTGCAGAATTGATGAAGTGTTGTTATTGCAATGGATTGTTTAAATTCTATTGAGAGTGAAGTGAAGGCTGAGAATGCTTGAGAATGCAAAAAGAGATGGAAAAAAGATGACTTAGAATGAAGAATGGATGAATTTGAAGGAGAAGGAAAAATCTTCCATTTTTGGGCTTAGTTGGTCAAAGAGGGACATTAAAAATTGACCTAAATCAAAAGTGTAACATCTCTGCCAACTTTAGATGTAGGAATCTGTCATGGATGTAAGCACACCACGTGGATGTCTATGCGTCGTGTGCACGTCCCTAAAAAATATTTCTACTAAGGGTATATGCAGGATCATGGTATGCCAAACAAGCCCTTAAGTGGCAAAAAATTCAGAAAATCAGTGTTAGGAAACTTGACGTAAATATTTGAATAAGTTATCTATATTATTTCAAAAATATGTAAGAATAGAATTTGTAGAAAATTGAATGTAGTTTCTAAAATACTAGGTTTATTTAAAAATAAATAAAATCTATTTGGTGAAAATTTGAAATTTCAATGCAAGAGTAATTTAAATTTTAGGGAAAAATAAGAAGTAGGTGTGCAAACCCCTAACCATAATAAAATGATAATATTTTTTGTAAGATTTTATATATAAGTAGAGGACTCATTTCGGATGTGATACATATTTTTTGTAATTTTTTCCAAGTAAATAATTAATTATGAATTTTTTTATTACAACTTTTAGAAAATATAAAAACTCGTCTGTCGACCACCTTAACTTGGTCAAAACTTTATGAAATTTAATTTTTCTTTTTTTAATCCTATAGTATGTGAAGCATAGAATGTGACGCATGTTTTGGATTCAAAAAATATGATACCGCTTGAAAGTTATAGATGTTTTTCAATCAGCCTATCGATCGGGGACTTTAGTCATAATTCTAATAGAAAATGAATAATAATTATTTATTAAATTCAAATTAAATCATAATTTATATTTTTGGAAAGCTGAGAATCTCCTCTAAAAACCCTTTTTGTTTCATTAATTTTGGGTGAAAAAAAAGTCGTCAGCCACATACCCTACAAATATTGCCACTTTTTGGCGCACCATGATCCTGCACATACCCCTAACACAAAGGAGAGATGACAAGTGGAAGGAAGACAACTTGCTGATGTAGAATTTAGCCTTCAGATTTTCTTTTCTAAGGTGAGGATGTGTAAACGGGGAATTTGCATAAGGGGTGCAAATTATCTCTTATACATTTTTCCCCCCACTTTAGCGAGCATGAATATTGATGAGTGCTTCGGTAAAGTAGGTCGTAGAGGTATTAGGGTTAGAAATGTATACCTGAACTGTCGAGGAAGTAGACCACAATTTGGCGAGGCTAAAAGCGCAGGGTAGGAAAAGGACTCCATAGCCCCGACAAAACTATGAAGCTATAGAATGAAAGTGTCTTACAAGCCTGCAGACCCACAAGGAGGTGACTCCCAAGATCTCTTACATGAAGGAAGCCGCGAGAAAAAGTGCCTTACAAGCCCATGGACCTACAGGGAAGGTATCCTCCAAGATCTCTCACATGAAAGAAACCTAGAAAAAAGTGCCCTACAGGCCCATAGACCTACAAGGAAGGTGTCCTCCAAGATCTCTCACATGAAGGAAACCTAGAAAAAGTGCCATACAAGCCCGCAAACCTACAAGGAAGGTGTCCTCCAAAATCTCTCACATGAGGGAAACCCAAAAAAAAGTGCCCTACAGGCTAGAAGACCTACATGGAAGGTGTTGAACCATCAATTTTGTGGATGTTCTAGGGACTTCTCTTGCACTCTTAGGGTTTTTCACCTAAAAGGAGAGAGATAGAATACCAAAATTGAGGTGGTTCATTCAAATAAAGGAATGTATGATGGAATTATGACTAAATGTAATGGTCTAAATGTAGCTAGGTGATGAAATTGATTGATTATTGATGCAAAACTAAAGAAATATGCAATGTTTGAAAATAGAGTGAGGTATGAAGAAATGAACTAAAAACATAAACTAATGCAAAAATAATTGAATAAAGCTAAACAGAGTGCACCTGGAAGTTGAATACTGATCCTAGAAGGTTCTGGAAATTGACAAAAATCACTGTTGATCACCAGTGGGACTCATTCACTACTGATGGTGAATTAGTCCTGCTATTGGTAAAAAGACCTGAAACTACTTTCCGACTGTCGGGAACTAGATTCTGAAAAAATAAAAATTTTCAACCTTTAGGTGGGACTCATTCACCACTAACGGCGAATCATTCCTCCTCCAAAAATTTGCAAATTCAAAGGTCAATCCTGTAGGTTCATATCTGCACTTGTCTTCTTGTTGGGTTGAAAGAGTCAAATCTATAGAAAATGGGTTGTTGGTTGTCTCCAAGCTTGAATTAGAGTTTGGTTGACTTGAAACACTTTGATGACTTGTTGACCACCTATCAACACCTATTTTCTTGGTAATCTGCATATAAATTTTGCAAACACACATGCAAAAGAGGATAAATGGTTAAGGGTTAGGGTATAGGGATTTTCCTTGGTCAAATCCCACTTTGGTAATCAAACCCGTAATAAAGAAATGAAATGGAATGAAGAAGGAAATGATGAATAACAACATGTAAATGTCCTAAACTCACCAAAACCTTGTTGAAGAAGTCTAAAGATATGTCAATGGCTACTCCAAAGATGGTTGATGTTTGCTTGATCAAATGATGCAATGATTCTTTGAATACAAGAATGTTGATTGATGTTGAATGAGTGAATGAAAATGAATGGGGGTTAAAATGGATGGAAAAACACTTATTTATACACATTTATGCCCTAATAACCCAATAATACCTCATCACAGTTGACATAAAGTCTTTTTGAATAAAAACTCGAAAGGAATTTTGAATTATTTTGAATTTGGAGCAAAGAGGGACTCATTCGCCACCCATGGCGAATGGGTCCCACCTTAGGCTTGTAAGTGGGTGTCAGGAATTAAGTTGCATTTAATGTTGTTTGTTGGGTTTATATTAAAAAATACACTTAATTATGAATTGTAAATGCAGAAAGGGGCCAAATAAAGCATAAGAAAGGTGTAAATAGTGAAGAAAGGCCTAGAAAAATGTGAAATCTTGTTACAATACTTTACAACACTTTAAAATAGGACTTGATAAGGGATAAAAAGGTGATTTTTAGATGAATTATAATAAGAAGAGCCTATAAAAGTGTAGAAATGTGTTACAAAACTTAACAACACCTTCATAATTTGAATATTAAAGACCTAATGTGAATGCAAAGTTACATTGCAACATTAAATCAAAGCAAGATAAGTGAAACATCATAGGAAAAAGACCTAAATAACCATGAAAATGTCAATGATCTATTTTTCTATGGTGCAGGTGTCCTCCAAGATCTCTCATATGAAGGAAACCCAAAAAAAGTGCCTTACAGATCCACAAACTTGCAAGGGAGCGACCCCGAAGATCTCTCACATGGAGGAATCTCAGAGGTGTATGCACCTTATAGACCCAAAAACCTGCAAGGATGCATCCCCCAAGATCTCTCACATGGAGGAATCCGAAAGGAGGGAGACTCTGCAAAGTCGTATAGAAAGCGGCTTTATAGGTGCACTTGGAAAATGACATGTTTACCGGTAGATACAACATGTCTGAAAGCAGCCACATAGGAAAGTAAGTAGATAGTCACACAGACAGTCAAAAATTTGGAAAAATTTCCAAGGGGTCCCTTGAGAACTTGATGTGAAAAGAGAAGAGGGTCCACCCAAGGGATGTGTTGTTTGAAAGTGGAGAAGATTTTTTTTTTCTGAAATCGATTCAACACCAAGGAATCCTTTTGAAAGATGTTCACTTCATCAAGGAATTTGAAAGGAAGAAGATGTCCCCTCATGAGGGGAAGGTTAAAGCTACTCCCACCTTGAAGGAAAGTTCTGAAATTCTTTTTTTGCGAATCTATGATGAAGGAAACACATTCCATTATGGGTCCAAGTTGAGAATGAGATTCTTGAAAAAGTTTGTAAAGATTCTCAAGAAAAGATTCATTGGAAATGAATAATCTTCTGAAAATCAAAGTTTTATAGAAAAGTCGTTTTCACACATGAAAGGGTCAACTCAAGCACAAAAGAGAGAAAGATAAGAAAAAAGTGAAAGAGAGAAAACAAGATAACGAAAAAGAGACATAGGGGTCATCTGATATTTTTGGGTTAGAGCTTCTCATACATATATACATAAGTATAATAGTAGTATATAAATGAACTGTCATCAACCCCCTACTATATCAGACCATGTGAAGAATGCACAAGAAGACAAAGTAAAATTTAGAAATTGGGTCAACATGGAAGGAAAGCCTAAAGGCCCCCAACACTTTGCATCATCCCCAATTTTCCAAAAATCAATCACAAACATGGAAGAATGATGATACAAATAGAAGGTTTACGAAACAAAAACCATGCATGTATCTAAGCACCAACAAGGGTGACAATGGTCATCTAGGAACACATAGCACGATCACGGGGGAACACATCACAACACACATACACATCTAATCTAAAGATAAAGAAGAGGTCTCCCCCTAACACTCATCGACCAAGAAGTCATCTACTTCCCACTCTAGATCATCATAGGGGGAAGGGGGATGAGCCTATAGCGGTGGAATATTAAGGGGAGGAGCTTCTAACCCTCCCACAACAAGGGCTAAGGAAGAAGCCCTCACAAGGTCTCCTCCACTCGGCTCTTATGGAGCTATGGTCAACGATTTTGTGAAAATTACTGACAAGGCCAAAACTTCATCCAGAGAGTTAAAAAAGCACTTTTTTGGAGTTCCATGTCATACCTCAACTGATAGGGAGGGTTGTGCCTGAGGTTTTCCATTGGTCTCACCGAGTGACGTAGTAGGGGTGACAAATTCAGGGGGAGTCAGGGCTGGTTCTATTACTAGGATAGAACAAGCCAATGTAGGACCACCCTTCGGAGAAGGTGGGTTCCTGTTACGTCCTCCATTGTTGGAAGGACCACTCTCCACCTTCTACTTTTTCGGGAGATGTTAGCTCCCTATAGATGAGGCAAGAGGTGCAAAGGGAGAGGAGGAGGAGAAAATCGCAACAGATACTCTCGAAGTGTTTGACATATCTACGGGTTTAGGGAAAGTTGGGACATTCAAAAGGAATGTCAGCAATGGCAGCTCAATTGAAGGAGAGATGAACACCTACACTTTTTCGGGGTCAAGTGCATTCGTACTCACAATGAAAGTTGGAAGCGAGACTAAACTAGATTGAACGGAAGTAGAGGAGAGGAGAGAGGAGGACATAGTAGGAGGCCTTGAAGAAGGGGTGGTCATATCCTCTTCCTCCCTTTGTAAGGTGGCCTACTTAGTCACGAGAGCCTTTCACCAGCACTTGTGTTCACATGCAAGGTAGTTTCTAGGACTTTTCGAACTAGAGGCCAAAGGTTATGAAGGAGCAGAAGACTCCTGCTCAGCCATGGGAGTGTCCACCATAGTTGTTTCTAGTAGAGGGATAGGCTCTTGAACGGGAGTAGGAATAGGTTGAGAAGAAACTGAGGGAGTTAGATCTAGTGCCTCGGCAGTGGGCCTCTTCCAGTTTACTACTTTGGGAGCAGAAATGGTGGGAGGTCGTGGAGGTTGGGACATAAAGGATTCCCCACAAGGACCTTTTTTCCTACCATAGAAGTGGTACCAAGGTCTGTGTGGCTTAGTA
This sequence comes from Sequoia sempervirens, assembly GCA_007258455.2. Classification (NCBI taxonomy): domain Eukaryota; kingdom Viridiplantae; phylum Streptophyta; class Pinopsida; order Cupressales; family Cupressaceae; genus Sequoia; species Sequoia sempervirens. The sequence goes on from VDFB02105785.1 coordinate 422,031,746, forward strand.
GGAAGGTCTGATATCCTGATCTTAGGCTTACACCAAGTAGCTATCATCAGACTCAGTGGATAAGAGCCACGAATATTCATCCAAAACTCTTCTCTAGAAAGAGGAGTGGGAGATCCCTCCTAGGAACATGGTAGCTTATCTTTTCCCTTTCGAGAAGGGGAGGCAGTTGACTGTCGCACTACTAGGAGGGTCAATTTCAATTGTCCCTTGCCCCTGGTCTTATACTTCACATAGTTTTTATAAAGTAGGTTTTTTCTTGGAGGGAGCAAACCGATTGGGGTGGGCCAAAAATGATCCAACAAGTAACCCACATGAGACACCAATGGCTAGTATCTAGTGTCATGTACTACATGCACAACACCTTCCAGGGATAACTTCAAACATTTATGAATGAAAGAGGTGATTCCATTCATGCAAGCCAGCCAAGGTATGCCCAACTTCATCTTGAATAGATTTGACTCCAGAATAACATCAAAGATTGTGTCTACAACCCTAGGTCGTACTAGGATGGACAGAGTTATCGAGTCATATGGTTTTAGTTCAAGGCCATCATGTGTACGAATGATGGACTTTGTTTCTTTGTACTCCTTTCTATGTAATGAATTAAGCCACAATGTATCTTCTGTAATGACATTTACTCGACTTGCGAGGTTGACTAAGACCCTTGTCACAATATTTCCATTGAGGTGAGCGGGAATGTAGAGGGGATATGGCTTGTTGTTTAAGGGTAAATCCTATGACATGAATATCATGTCCGGGGAGACGGGCGTAGGTTGAATGGTAGGGGTAACTGTGACCATGTTAACATACACCGTAGGCCGAGTGGTATATTAGTGAAAAATACATATGTCTGGGAGACTTTCACTATGTCTTGACGAAACAGGAAATACAATGAAATGTGAAGAACTTGATGGATTCAATTGGATATTATGACAAAAAACAAGCAAGACACCATGAGGAGGGAACTCCATGCTTTTGATGAGGACTTATTTTTGGAAACTCATGAATGGAATTGATTGTAAAAATTTCAAAATGTTACAGTTCTAACAGTGGCTCCGACTGGGGATGAATGATTGTGAGATCATTGCAAGGATCCAGATTTCTAGTTGAGCAGAGCAAACTCAAAGAGATGGATTATGTGAGCAAGGCAGCATGAATGAGAATGCAAGTGACCCTACACTACTGTACATGGAAAAAATATATTGAAAAAAGGAAAATCAGGATTGTCCATGTACTTGCAAGTCCTGTTCCTTTTATATCCTAGACTACTATACATGGAAAAGAATTTTAAAGAGGACCATCAAGAGTTTTCCATGCACTGGAAACCCTTAATCCTCTGTGTTACTTCAAGAGAAAAATTATTTCAAAAATTGCCCATGTACAGGCAATTCCTGATTCTCACCAGCCATATTTTGTAGATAGTATGAGTCTTCGCCTTTCTTTCCAACCACAACAAAATGTCCCAGCCACAAAGCTTCAAATTTACCATGCTTTCCCTTCTCCTAGCACCTTGCGTTCCACATCAGTACCAAATCACTTTCTCCAAATTTCCTATCCTTTGCCTTTTTGGAAAATAAATATTTCATCTGTGTCTGCAACTTTATGTTTTGATTTTGAGCCACTCTCCTTGTTTCATCAAGTTCAGCTAGTTGCTCCATTCTTTCCTCCATAGGTTCAGGAATATCCAAATCTTCCTAAAGGATGAACTTGTAGACTGGTACAAAATTCTGCACAGGCATCCTAGCCTGTGTTCCATATACTAATTTAAATGGAGACTTCCCAATTACCTTTTTTACTGTAATCCTATCATCCCAAACAGCCAATCTTAACTTCAAATCCCAGGCTTTCTTATTGTTACCTAACATTCTCCTTATAATCTTCAAAAGACTCTTATTGCTAGATTCTGCTTGTCCATTAGCCTGTGGATGGTAAGGGGCTGCATAAGAAATAGTAATACCATTTGAACTACAAAAATTTCTGAACTCATCTGACCTAAAACACATCCTATTGTCAGTAATCAACCTCAATGGCGCACCAAATTTGATAATGATATTATCCATTAGAAACTGTGTTACCACCTTACTT
>VDFB02105785.1:422033930-422085160 GCA_007258455.2 Sequoia sempervirens
GAATATCCCATCTTCTCGAAAATAGTTTTTCCCTTTCCATATTGATTTGTCTCTATGATATTACTTGTAGAAGTAGAGGCTTCCTCATCCTTATAAAGCCAATTTAGTATGGCCTTATCTTCTGATTCTTCATCTAAGTTCCCAGCTTTTACAAATCGCGCCATCTAATAATGCGTTGTAGATTAGCGTTGATTTTTGGGTAATTAAAGTAGATGGTTGTCACCCATATGCTTGTAAGGAGGGTAACATCTATGATAGATGGAAAGAGTGTCTGACACCATATTCACTTATTCCTTTGTCACTTATCTGGACTTTGTTGGTGAATTGATGTGAGAGTGAAGCCAATTGTTCTTCAACATTTGAAGGGTTAGATTGTGCCACCCTGATCTCTTGTGATTTTTGTTGTTTTGGAAGCCACTTTGATATGAAGCTTTGCTGTTGCTCGCCATTAGATGAATCTGATGTGCTAACTTCTCGATTGTTAGGTATTAATGTATCCTGAGATGTTTTCAATGTATGACAAGCTTGGGTGTCATTATAGTCTGCTGTGATTGTTACCTCCTGTCCATTGACGGGAAATTTCAGGCATTGATGATAGGTGGAAGGTACTGCTTGCATATCATGAATCCAAGGACGTCCCAACAGTATGTTGTATGACAGTTCCCTATCTAAGACTTGACAAACCACTTCTTTGACAATAGGTCCCACTTGAATGGGTAATATGATCAACCCTTTAGAGGATCTTTCTTCCTCATCATATGCTTTGATTGTGATTTTCCTTCTTGTATCAATGGCTTCATCTGAGTATCATAGTGCACGAATCAGCTTTAAGGTACAAATATTTAAACCAGCCCCTCCATCTATCAGGACACGCTTTACACGGTGTTTATGGATGAGGACTTCAATGTGAAGGGCGAAATTATGTGGATGGGTGAGTGATACATCATCATGTTCGGAAAATGAAAGGCAATGAGGTGCAGATAGATGTCCCACCATAGCTTGGAACTAACACACATCCAAATTGTTAGGTACCATGGTTAATACAAGAGCTTGTTCAAGAACCTCTTTGTGTGATGGGGAAATCTTTAAAAGTTCCAAGATGGATATTTGTGTCGGTATTTTCTGTAATTGATCAATGAGATTATATTGATTAGAGGGAGGATCCACAGATGGGGATGATATTGATGCTCCTTTCAATATAACTTTGGATTGTGCCCTTGTTGTGGCATTAACCGGTTGGTACTCTTGTTTCCCTTTGAGTGTGATTACGTTAATTTGGTTTTCATATTTGTCCATATGTTGCACCAAATTAGTAGATGTAATATCATTGTTCTGATTGATTTGATTGCATAACTCCTCATCCTTTTTGGCAGCAGAAAAACAAAGGATTGTTGTGTCATAAACATAACCGACATTCTTACCTTTGGTGTTTGCGGAAGAGGATTCTCCCTTCTCATAATTGGGTAGAGGATTTTTGAATGTTGTATGATCTCTGTTTGTTTGGTGCCCCTCTACAAATACTTTCTTTTGATCTATGAGGTCTTGTACTGCATGTTTTAACTGCCAACAATTTTCAGTCATGTGGCCTTTATTTTGATGGTAGTGACAGTAATGCAAGTCATTCCACCATGATGGTTTGACTTGAGGGTCCCAATTTCTAGCCTCTTGTACTTGAATGAGTTTTTCATCTAAAAGTTCTTTGAGGACTGATTCCAATGATTGTCCTAATGGCGTGAATTTTTGTTTATTGGATGGTCGTTGGAATGATTGGGTTTTTGTTTCTCCATTGTTTTGATTATTTCCTTGATCACTAGTTTTTTTGACATTAAGACCATTGTCTTGTTTGTTTGTAGTGGTTGGCATCAAGGTGAATACTGGTTTAGACGTGTGTGTATCGATCATGGTATCAATATTCTTATTCTTTTGCCAAAATCTTGGCTTTTCGTTGTTGTTGTTAGAGGAATTGCTATTGTTTGAACTTTCAATGAAGTGTTTGATCGTTCCTCTTTTGATTAGAGCCTCTTCGATTTTGAGCCCCTTTTCGATAAATTGTTCAAATGTAGATGGAAATTGTAAGTCCAATCTATAATTCATGTAATCCACTAGGTTATCAATGAACATCTCTATCTTCTCTTCTTCAGGAATAGATCTAGGGTATTTAGCAAATAGCCTTCTCCATCGTTGGAGAAAGGAAAGAACTTTTCACCTTTGCTTGTTTGGTGTTGTAGAGTTCTTTTAAGGTCACCCCATGTTGGATTTTGAATGAGAAGTGTGTTATGAACCTATTGATCAATTCTTCAAAAGATTGGATCTCGGGTTCCAATTTAGAAAACCACTCCATGCAAGTGTTTCCTAAGCTTCTTGGAAATAATCGTAGTAAGTAAGAGTCTTCGTGTGCGAACTCTATGCTCATGGCTCGAAATTCTCGTACGTGATCAAATGGACCGGTTCTCCCATTGTATTTGTTGTATGTTGGGTATTCACAATACCGTGGAAATGGTATCATGTTAATGCTTGGATTGAATGGATAAGGGCAAATGTCTTGTAAGGAATATCATTTTGTTGGCCCTTGTTGGATATTTTGGAACTATAATTGTAATTGTTGGATTTGTTTTGTCAAAGCATCTATTTGATTTGGATTTTCCATACTAGTTGCCTGGGGTGTGGTTGTTTCCTTGAGTTGATTGACATCAAAGTCTTTAGGAAGCTTAGCACCTTTGTCAGCTAATAATAGAAGATACTTTTCCATATCTTGCTCTAGCATCTTTTCCATAAATTTATGGAAATGAGGATCTTGTTGAACTTTCTCGATTTGTTCTGCAGTTATTTCTTTTTCGTGTGAATTAGTGAGAGGATCAGTGTTGCTATATCGTCCCCAAGGGTTTTCTTCATCCATGGCTGCTATTCTATCATTTTCTTCTTGTTGTTGTCTTTGATATGCTGCTCGTGTGAAAATAGGCATACAAACTTTTTTTACTCTTAGACTTTGATCTTGGATTTTTGATTGGATAAGTGTCGAGGTTTTAAAATCTGATTTAGTTGTGTCTAGTTTCATGGTGGAAGGATGATAAAAAATCCTTGATAGGGAAACTTTGACACAAAATCTCAGATTTTAGTGATAAAGACACTTTGCAAGATGTTTCAAGATCTAGGCGTAATAGTAAAGTTTTCTTTTTGTATGATTCCAGTGTTTTGGATTATGAAAAAATGTTTTGGATTGATGAAAACCTTGTTTTTGACATGGGAAAACTGACAAACTATCTTACCAACTCTCTATTTTTATGACTTTCCGGAGTGCTAAAACAGAGTTGGTATGCGCTATAACAGAGAAGTGACGCGCTAGAACAGAGACCGAAAGTGCTAAAACAGACCAGTGATGCGCTAAAATAGACCAGTGATGCGCTAAAACAGACCAGTGACGCGCTAGTATAGAGACCTAAAGCGCTAAAATAGACAAGTGACGCACTAAAACATACCAGTGACGTGCTAGAATAGAGACCTAAAGCGCTAAAACAGACCAATGACACGCTAAAATAGAACCATGAGGTGTTAAGACAGAAAACTATCTTATTCTATGAAACTCACTTGGTCTGGTATCGTATTGTATGGCTGGTTGTGGGATGTATTCTGGACGAATTCTTTGATTGTGATTGTGGTGTTGCCTAAGAGCCCTTCTTTGATAAAATGCTTGTGAATCTAAGGGAGCTACAACATAGTCGTCCGTATAACCTCTAGAGAAATCGTGATACCTATGAATAAAAGTCCTATGTTGGAGTAGAACTTTCCTGCTTTGATATAAAAATCGTTGCTTTCTTAGAATTTGTTTGTATGCAAGTGTTTTCTTTGGTTTTCTGATTCGTTTGACAAGAGATTTTTTAACAAATTTGGTGGATACCCAATCTCGAATCATGAGAATTTCACAAGTGTTTTGATTTTGAAGATTTTTGTGATGATCTTATCTGAATTTAATGAAAGAAAACATAGCAAGCAAGAATAGAATGGTTGATTTTTAAAATCCTAGAATCTAAACAGATAGTGTATGTTCTTAAGAATCAAGCATGATTCTTCTTGATTTTCACTGGTTTATAACAGATAAGACACTTCAGATAGACTCAATCCTAGAGACAAAAGGTCATTGTTATATACTCGAACGACCCACAGCTTGGAATTGCGTTGACTCACATAGCCATGTCACCCCTTAGAGGGCACCCGTGTTTTTGTCTTTTCCAGGTGCGTACTCAGAGTGACGGAAGTGGATACCGGATCCCCTGAGCAAACAGTCCTTGGCAATTATATGGTGAGTGCTTGAGGGTAGATTCTTCCCCACCCTTGCACCGCCGAGTATTACAATGTTTAGAAACTGACAAGTGTGCTTCTATTTCTAGGTTCTTAGATAGGGTTTTCGTTCGGAGCGACAAATGGATAAACTCCCTCGAGAGACCTCCCAATCTTTAGAACAAAGATTTTGGGGATGGTTATCCTGCACACTTCCGTTGAAAGAGGGTTTCCCCAAATTCACATAAATTTTTAAGTGGGTTGGAATACCATGGCTTTTGGCTGTCCCCACTCAGGTCGTTCCCGTAGGGTGAGTACTTTTTCCCACTACGGCAGGCCTGTCTAAAGGTTTTAAAAAGCTTTAAAAATGCATAAAGAAAACTGAGTCTGGTATTCTGATGCACCCAGTAAATGGGAGAGCATAAACCTATCACCCAATCACAGCAGAGAAATTTTGATCACTTTTAAAACCCAAATGACAAATTAGCTAATCTATATGGAGATATTGCTCCATAACAGCATGATGTTCAATTTTAATCCCACAAGAAAATGTGAAGTTTCTATCCTAGGATTGATCAATTTTTATCCATTTTCTATCCTAGGATTGATAAATTTTACCCATTTGCTATCCTAGGATTGGTAAATTTTAATCAGAAAAATAGACAAAAACAAAATTTGGCCGCGGATGCGTTGGACCCAGATTAAAAAAATGATTTTTAGGACCAAGAGTCGACGCGCTAAAACAGTGACGCGGCGCGCTGAAACAGTGACGCGGCGCACTGAAATAGTGACGTGGCGCGCTACAACAGAACACCCGCACGCTAAAATAGACCACTGAAGCGCTACAAGATCCAACTGGCGCGCTATAAAAAGTCACGGTTCTGCGAAAACTATCACGCCGATTCCTGTAAGACACTTTTCACAAAAATTAGTTAGAATATGGGGTTAGGCCCCACGGTGGGTGCCAAATTATAAGCGTAGGAATGAGTTAAACAATCTAAACATGCTTCTACACCTCTAAATAGGACATTGCATCTAAGATTTAAGAAATTTAAACTAGAAATCTTCAGAAATCTATCCTATTGCTCTCTAACTCTAAAGATCTCTCTAATCTACTTTTCTCTCAGATTTTAGAAGCTAATTAGACTATTGAAATGACACTTAGAAAATGAGAATTAACTATTCTATTCCTATATGATTAAATAATTAAAACTACTGTGATTGCTGCCATGACTGCAAATGCTGGATGCTGGATGAATGCTGGATGGATGTTGGATGAATGCTGGATGTTTGAATGCTGGATGAATGCTGGATGCTTGGAAAACCTGCAGAGTAAGATTGCATAAGTTGGGATCCATTTCCTGTAGCCAAAGAGCTGTATTTATAGCTTTCACGGCAGCACATTTGCACAAGGATACGGGATAAGAGGCTGGGATTCAATCTGGAGAATTGAATGGCATGGGATGAGAAGGTGGAGCTGATCATGAAGGATTGTTCCTCCCCATGAAAACACTAGGAAAGATGAGAGGGAATATTGGAGGAAGAAGATTGAGAGGACTTCCTACAGGTTTGTCCCCGAAGCTCTTCCCGTGAATAGCAGTAGAATTAATTAAATTTTGAAAATTTAATTTTATTGGTGAGTGAATAGTGGTAAATAATTTATGCATAAATTTAAATAATTTTAATTTATTTAAATTTAGCAAAAAGAGGATTGAATAATTTAATAAATCAAACTATAGGGTTTGTTTATTTAAATAAAAGAAAAATGATAATTAAATAAAAGATTTTTGAATATCTTTATTTAATTTAAGAAGAAATGTGATGAGGTAATTAAATAACACACATTATTTTAAGTTGTGTATTTAATTTATGATAGAAGTAATAATTAAATAAAACAAAGTTTTTAATTTTGTTTATTTAAGAGAAATAATATGATAAAAATGATAATAATTAAATAAAACAAAGTTTTGAATTTTTTTTTATTTAATTAGGAGAAAAGTGGAAGAATTAATAATGAACTTAATATAAATAAATATTTCTATTTATTTATTAAGTAGATGAATTTAAGATTAATTAATCAAATAAGTCGTATTTAATTAATTAGATTCTCCAGACCATTTTTAGGTGTCTACATTTACCCAAGCTAATCCTATGGATGAACTTGAGGGTGCGATAAACATTATCCGTAATAAGGGCCCAACTAACAAATCTCTTGATATTACTTTTTCTTCTCAAGATATACTTAAAAAGCTTCTCGATGGTCCTCTTTACATAGTTGGTTGCATCTATGATAAGCCCACCAATGGGATATTAATAGATCCCACCTGTGGCGAGAATGTGATCATGGAAGAATTTTTAGTATTATATGAACTTTATCAAGATGATTATGATAAACCAATAGCATGGATTAAATCACATACTGGTTTTGCATGCCCTATGATCAAATCGATCATACTCCCATTACGAGTAGGACCTAAGACATTGGATGTAACATTTTCTATCATTCCAGAATCGGTTCAGTTTTGTCTATGGCTAGGTCATCCTTGGCTTTGTTCGATAAAAGTTGTTCCCTCAATGGTTCACAAATGTTTGATGTTTTCGTACGACAATGAGATCTTTACCATACACCATAGTGGCTTTAATCCACTGTCCTCTAAAGGTAATTTTTCCTTAGAAGCCTTTTGGTCTGAACCTATGGAACCCATCACCCCCAGAAAATACTTTTTTTCATTGCTTATCACAAGTTCAAAGCCAAACGAATAGCAAAATTGTCTCTTCGCTATATGCCCACGTCCACTTCCACTATTCCTATCCTAGATGAGACAATGCTTCAATCTAAATCCAAACCTAAAAAAAAAATGCAACCTCATGAGCAACCAATAATAAACACCCCACCTTCATTGTCTAAATTCCCAAGAGATAATGAAACCAACCCCGTCATACCTCCTCACATTAAACACGTTTATAAATCCAAAGAGAAAGTGATTGACCCATCTCCTTTGGTTCCTTCCATTTCTCCTCAGGAAGAAAATGAACCTATGGTGGATCAAGGTCCACTCTTACACCTCAACAACTTCAAAATAAAATTAAAAGAAACCGCGGTGCTAGGGAGCGTAGGCATTGTCGTCGTCTCCTTTCTCATGATTTGATGCAAATAAAAAATAACAAAGAAAACCAACCTCCACCTTTGACAAAAGCAATAACTGATCACCCTCCTCTTGACCTGCCACAAGATAATACAATGCAACAATCCCAACAAAACAATTTGATACCACAACCACAACTCTTGATACACCCTTCCTTGGCAATTACCCTCCGTCCTCCCATTGTGATTAATCTAGATGAAAATGATGATGAGGAGATCACTAAAAAATATGAAGAGGTACATAGCGATTTTAATTCTTTATTCTCCTCTCCCATGAGCTTACATGATAAATATCCCACACCAAGTGAAGAACCTAACATTTCTCCTAGTTTGGCACTTTCAATTCTTCCTTTGGACAATCAACCGCCCTCACAATATACTGAACATGATTGGGAGGTGGATGAATTGTTAGATGGTTGACTTGCATTCACCTTGCTAGCACTTTTTCATTTTTATGTGTGTATTGTGTTCCCTCATAACGTGTGTTTGATGTTCCCTCTCTTTTTGTGCACTTCCTCTATTTGTACCTCTAATCTTCTATATGTTCGCTTTTGTTTTGTGTTTTCCTTTTGGGGATGACACAAAGCATTGAGACTGCAATGTCTCTTCCATGTTGACTCAAAAGGTCATTTTCTTTTTCGCCTTTGTTTTGTGTTCTACCTTTTGGGATGATGCAAAGCGTTGGGATGCCCTATGTCTCTTCCATGTTGACCCAAATGGTCTCTTTTCCGTTTTACCTTGTCTTTTATTGTGTTTTCATTTTGGGGATGATGCAAGGCATTGAGACCACAATGTCTCTTCCATGTTGACCCAAAAACAGACTTTATTTTTATTTTGTTTTCGCATTCTTTGTGTCATTCTTTTAGTTCTATGTATTTGGGGAATGATGACAGTTTTGAGCTCTTTAAATAAAAAAATTGCAGCAACGAACATACTGACCCCAAATCCATAGATCCCTTATGTGTTTGGTGTGTTCCTTTCTGGGGGGCAACCCCCCTTTCTTTTTTCTTCTATTTCATTTGCATGAAGCAGCCTTACTCGGAAATGTATGACTTGGCATAGGATCTTTCCAAGTCAGCTCTCATGTCTTGTTTTCGTTTTGCGTTTTGTATTTTTTATTTTCTACTTTAAAGTAATTTCTCATAGAACGGTGTGTAGCAATTCCTTTAAAGTGGGGGTATACATTAGCATTATTCATTTGCATTCTTGGTTCTTAGTGAAGCCTTGTCACTTCATACGATGCATTTGGCACTTTGTGGATGACATTGGGTATGATGTCCTTCATAAGTGTGATATATCTTAGCATATTACATTCCTCGTAGTGGCCTAATGCAACACACTACATCCCCTAAGTTGCAAATATTTTATTCTTTGATTGGTCCTCTCTTAGAGACATTAGACACAATGTTCCCTAAGTGATAAACCTTGCATGAACTAAACAAGACTCATTTGAACATCTTTTACATTTTACATTTTTTCATTTTTCATTTTACATCTTTGCCACCTTGCATAACACAACTTGCATGCCTGTGGTACCCTTCTTGTTTGTTCATGAGTTCTAAGCATACACAACTTTGCTTGTCTCATGAAGCATGGATCAAAATTTTCCTTTGTGCCGCCTTGTTAAATTTATCAGGAGGTATAACTTTGATATGGTTGAGCGGGAAGCCCATTTTGAGGTATGAATTTCCCCATAGCCACCTATGTGTTTGTGAGTACATACCAACTGAGTGTATGTTTCTCACCTTTTGGGGCTTCTCACCTAGTGGACAACCATGAGTTTTGTCACCCCAAAGTGAGTATGCATTCTCTTTTTCTCACAAACAACCTAGATCTGATCCACAACTAGTTGAACAAATGATCGAAGCTTGATCTGATTCTACCTTTTCTTCTTCTCTTTCACATGTGTGTTTCTTTGTTTTTATGTTTAGTTTTCCATGGGATCTTCATCCCAGGGGCTTGATCATCCCTCTTTCTCGTTGTCATTCCATCTTGCTAGCATAAGTGCATTTGGATCCATCTCGATATGCATGGCTACTTTAGTGTGAGTCTAAAGCAAGTTCATCCTCAAGCACTAAAGTGGCGGATAAATGTACAATAGAAAAATAGATCATTGATATTTTCATGGTTATTTAGGTCTTTTTCCTATGATGTTTGACTTATCTTGCTTTTATTTAATGTTGCAATGTGGCGTATGCATTCACATTAGGTCCTAAATATTCAAATTAAAATGTCTTGTGAAGGTGTTGTGAAGTGTTGTAACACATTTCTACACTTTTCTAGACTCTTCTTATTATAGTTCCTCTAAAAATCACCTTTTTATCCCTTATCAAGTCCTATTTTAAAGTGTTGTAAAGTCTTGTAACAATATTTCACAGTTTTCCAGGCTTGTCTTCACTATTTACACCTTTCTTATGCTTTATTTGGCCCCTTTATGCACTTACAAGTCATTATTAAGTGTATTTTTGCATTCAAACCCAAAAAACAACATTAAATGAACTTAATTCCTGACACCCACTTACAAGCCTAGAGTGGGACCCATTTGCCATGGGTGGCGAATGAGTCCCTCTTGTCTCCAAATTCAAAATAATTCAAAATTCCTTTTGGGTTTTTATTCAAAAAGACCTTATGTTGGCCTGTGATGAGGTATTGTTGGGTTATTAGGGCATAAGTGTGTATAAATAGTTTTTTTTCCATCCATTTTAACCGCCATTCATTTTTCATTCACTCATTCAACATCAATTAGCATTCTTGCATTCAAAGAATCATTGCATCATTTAATCAAGCAAAGATCAAGCATCTTGGAGTAGCCATTGACATATCTTCAAACTTCTTCAACAAGGTTTTTGTGAGTTCAGGATATTTGTATGTTGTTATTCATAATTTCTTTCTTCATTCCATTTTATTTCTTTATTAAGGTTTTGATTACCAAAATGGGATTTAACCAAGACAAATCCCTATACCCTAACCCTTAACCATTTTTCCCCTTTTGCATCTATGTTTGCAGACTTTATATGTAGATTTTTCAAGAAAAAAGGTGTTGAAAGGGGGTCAACAAGTCATCAAAGTGTTTTAAATCAACTAAACCCTAATTCAAGCTTGGAGACAACCTACAACCCATTTTATATATATTTGACTCTGTCAACTTGACAAGAAGACAAGTGTAGATTTGGACCTACAGGATTGACCTTTGAATTTGTAGATTTGTGGAGGAGAACTAATTTTCCATTAGTGGTAAATAAGTCCCACTTGAAGGCTGGAAATTTTTATTTTGTCATAATCTAGTGCTCGACAGTTAGAAAGTAGTTTTAGGTCTTTTAACTAGTAGCAGGACTGATTCACCATCAATGGCGAATGAGTCCTACTGGAGATCAACAGTGATTTCTTCCAATTTCCAAAACCTTCTAAGATAAAAATTCAACTTCCAAGTGCACTCTGTTTAACTTCATTCATTTCTCTTTGCATTAGTTCATGCTTTTAGTTCATTTTTGCATACCTCACCGTGTTTTCAAACATTGCATAATTTTTTAGTTTTGCATCAATAATCAATGAATTTCATCACCTAGCTACATTTAGATTATTTCATTTAGTAAAAATTATATCATACATTCCTTTATTTGAGTGAACCACATCAATTTTAGTGTTCTATCTCTCTCCTTTTAGGTGGAACATCCTAAGAGTGCAAGAGAAGTTCATAGAACAACCTCAAAATTAATGGTTTAGCTAACTAATCAATCTATTTCCTAAAAAAATTTAGTGAATTTCTAACTAATCAATCAAATCTTATCTGATCAATCGAAACCCTAACTGGGTAATCTATTCTTCAATCACCCAAATTGTTCATTCAACTTTGCACAATCGTCTCATGTCTAAATCCTCTCAACACATGTTGACCGTTGATTTGGATTTTCTCCAACACGATCTTGATCATTGATTTGAAATCTCTTTTACTAAATAAAAAACCTCTCTCCTCACAAATAAAGATCAGAGAATCAACATACTTTTGCAACAAAGTGCTATCACAATCACCATTGATAGAGCTTCAACCTTTTTCGATCAACCAAGCATCGTTCATCAAGCTTTTGCACATGAACAATGGAGGCTTTGAAATGATACGAACAACCCAACATCATGCAAATACACTCCAACATGGGATGGTAACCTCTCATTTTCTTTTGAATTCATTGTGTTAATCTTAGGATTTCATTTCGTGAGTTCAAATAGCTTAGATTCTTCATTTCATGAGTGATGGAATAGGACTAGATTAAGAGTTTTTGGATTAGATAGATTCTAATTTCAATTTTCAATCTTGATCTTTCTTTGCATTCTAATGGATTCTTTCCCCCTCACACATTTTGGCATGCCCGATGGGACCTAGGTCCTTAGTACTAATGTTTTTATGAGCCAAATTAAAGTTATAGGGTTCCAAGAGCTTTCAGGAGAAGTTTCACACACTACCAAACAAATGCTCACATTTGACTAACAAAATTTCTAAGCATTTGCAACAAGAAGTGTGCTTTTTCCATGGGAAGCTAGCTTTTTCACTAAGAACCTCACTTTTTTCTTCTTCTGAGCATTTGTATATTTCTGGGTTAGCATTTGCATGTAGATTTGAGCATTTTCTTTTTGGAATTAAGCATTTACATTTTTTCTGAGCATTTGCTCTGGAGATCAAGTGCATAGATCTTAAACTATTATAATGAACCTCCTTGCTAGTGTTTTCCTATTTTGCAGGTGCTAATGAGTTTCTTATACATGATTTGAAACAAGTTAGCTCATTTTGTGTAGGGAAGACGATCGGTCCAAGATTTTCAATGTCACAATTTTTTTTTAGCTTAGGAAAGGTTTCATTTGGTGCACTAAAATGAACAACACAAACTCACATTTGAATTTGGTGTTGATAAAATGAAACAATTTTAAGCTTTCTAAGTTAGGAATTTTCATTTGGTGCTTTAAAAATGAACAAAACAACAAACTCACATTTAGTTTTGGTGCTATTGAAATGAATCAATTTTAAGCTTTCTAGGTTAGGAACTTTCATTTGGTGCTCTAAAATTAACAACACAAACTCACATTTGAATTTGGTGTTGATAAAAATGAACCAATTTTAAAGCTTTCTAAGTTAGGAACTTTTGTTTGGTGCTCATAAAAAGAACAAAAACACTTCAATTTTGGGTTCTAAAAATGAGAACATTTCATGTTTTCATAATTAGGAACATTAGTTTTGGTGTATAAAAAGAACAAAAAATGGTTTCTATTTTTGTTGACGCACGCTCGATTCACTCTTTGTTGACCAAAGTTAAGACTAGGCCTGATTCTTTTAGTTCTAAACACTTCAAATCTGGGGCTTAAAATGAACAAACTATTCTTGTTGTTTTCACACCATTGCTATCTTAATTGCTTGATGTCCTGAATAGTTCAATTTGGTGCAAAAATAAAAAGAACAAGTTGTTTACATTATTCACATATTTTTTGGGGATAATATTGCTCAAGGTGTTTAAAATGAATCAATATGCTATGAGTTGTATGCTGTCTATTCATTGATTGGAAAGCTAAATGTTTTTCTTCTCCCCTCACACCTTTTGATGATCTTGGGTGAGCGAGAACATTTTGAGCTTCGCACCTTTTTCAAGCATACCTTTTTAGAGGGCCTGCCTACTTGAGGAATCTCCTGCGTCAGAGGACTCATGGGAGACCCAAGCGGTACTTTCATTCTGGACCACTATATAAATCTTTTGTGAGTGTGAGGAAAGTTCATCACTGGCTAGGTGTGGATGTCCTATATCGATGTATTCTTCCTCAATATCCTCGTGATGCGTAAAAACCTGCAAGGGTTGGAAGGTTCTTAATTGAACAAAATGTCGCATGTGTAGGTGCCCAAAAATAGTATCCCCAGAACATGACTAAGATCCAATTGTTTTAGAAGCTACCCTATTTTCTAAAACATTCTTTGAAAGTGGTGCATCAAAATTTACTTATGAGAAGTTACTTGCCAAGTCCGACTACAGGCCCATTCCATAAGTCGCATGTAAAATCGTCTCTTCGGAGCATGAGGCAAGCCCACCTAAGAGGATGGTTTCTCTCCAATAGGGTTGTAATTTCTTGTTAATGTTAAAATTTCCCAATTACGTTAAAAAACAATTGTGACATAAAATTTGTGTTTGATTTAAAGAAAAAGAACACATCAAAACAAACATTGAATAGGATGGTAAAACAAAAAACCCTTTGATTTAGTGTATACTTTTGAAAGAAGCCTTATGTTTTGCACTCCTTGAAGGGATTTATCCTTTAAGGTTCTAAAAATTTCAGCTTTTACTTCAAGTTACCCTTATCGAGGTAAACATTTGGTAAACTATGGCTTAGGTGTTGTGATTTCACAACTTGAGCTATAGACATTCAGGTCACATAAAGTCCGTGCTTTTGAGTTAGTCTAGTGTTGTTATATCATTTTCCATACTCAAGAACACAAAGGAAAAAACACACAGCAATTACGAATTGCCATTCTAGCTCTCAATCTTGAACATTTTGCTAAAATAGCAGGGGAAGATAAACTAAAGTTACAAGGTCATTTTTTGAACCAAACAATTTTGGAAAATTAGATCGGTCGCAAAGTATCCCACCCATTATTCCCATACTACTTATTTGAAATCATAATCAAACAAAACACTAGGATCATTCCTCCACTCAAAAAATTCTATGATATCAACAGTTACTTGGAACTCACAGATAGTTCAAGTATCTTTCCCATTACATATCCTCTAGACAAAGAAGTGGAATATCGACCCTTGTTCTTCAACATTTTGATTTCAAAAAAAAGTAGCCACATTCCAAAACATCACTCAAGCCTTAAGGTTTTTAGTTTCATAGCAACCACCTTACAACACCATTTACACCTTATGACCATCTAGAGACCAAAAACTCTAGTTCAACAACCAAGCCTTATAGCACTAATTATTCAACGTAGTCTCACACACATTGAAGGTACGCAAACCAACATCATAAGCTGAGAACCTTTATATTTGAGAAAAATGGAACACCTCGTTAGTTTCTCACCACATCAATCATCTTAAACGAAGAGGAAGAAAAAGTAAACATAGCAACTAGAAGACCTGTATTACTACCTCCCTAATGGAAATAGGTATGATCCTCTTGGAAATATTTAAATAGAATGACCTTATATGATAGGGTATTGAGTATCAAAACATCCTCGAAACATGTTGATCTATTACCAAAATTACTCTTATCAATGGTCACAACATCAAATAGGGCAACAACATCAAGGATTTCAAAATTGCCATTAAGGAATAAATCTAGAACATCAAATTTCCCTAGATAAAATTAAGAGAGGTCTTGAGGAAATTAAATGAAATCAAAATACGATATATTGCCAGTGTCATGTGCAATGTCAGAACATTACATATCCACAACAAACAAGCATTATTCCACAAACACCTTAATATCCACATCAACAACACTTCCAATATCCACACTATCAAGAAGTTCCACAACACCAAGGTGTACCTCAAGTGCAATATCAAAATATACCTCAAACATAGTATCAAGGTGTTTCACAAAATCAAGATCAAAACAATCAAGAAAAGCCATAGAGGAAAAAATACCAAACAAGAAAGATATTCACCCCTTTGGGAGCAACTTTAGAGGTAACCATGCACGAATTGGTACAACATGAACTTATCAAAACCAATGATAATCCAACTTATGGTGAACCAAACATTTAAACTTCCTTGGTATAACAAGTACAAACAATGTGAGTTCCACAAAATCAAGGGCCAAACAATGAATAGATGTGCTACACTCAGAAATATCATCCAAGATCTTGTTGATCAAGGAGAAATAGCTATTAACATTAAAGGTCCATCTACCAACAACAACGTGGACAATGTCTCAACCTCAAAAGTTGAAAACAATGATCAAGAGTTATCTATCACTAATCATTGACAATGTCTCTACATCATCCAGTGAGCAAGAGGACATACATCAAGAAGTTATTCCCAAGAATGATCAAATTAAATCACCTAAATCTAGCAATGATTCAGTCAAAATATATTGACATCATCCAACCTCATGACAGTACATATTGATGATCAATAGACTCCTAAGCCAACACTTATACCCAATGTAGAAATTCTAAGCCAAGAGCTATCACCCATATGCCCACAATTTGAGTAAATCCAATGATATTTTATAGTCAATCCTTTCTTTGAAATTGATCCATGTCAAGAATGTGAACCAAAGCTATAAAAGATAATGCCACACAAATTCAAGATCAAGAAACCTTTCCATCAAAATACTACAATGTCTTGGTAGATATCTTCCAAGATGTCCAACGCTTTCCAAAAGAACACATCCATATGTAAAGCACATATACATCTAACCATTAGATGCTTACTCCTAATGGACATGTAGATGATCTTCATCCAAAACAAGAGTCTCATACTCTTGATATCGTTACCATGGAACAAGAGTCACCTACTCTTAACATCTATACACATTATCAAGATATAGCAGAATCTATAGACCTAAGTATTAGAAAATGATCAAGAAGAAGCATTAAGACCAGAAACATCCTTCAAGCTGGTTGAAGACATCAAGCATGAAAATATGGAGCAAATTATCTTAAAATCAGTAAAGACAATGGACAATCCTGAGCAGCAGAGCATTAAGTATACACCAGTCAGAGAAGCACCAATATATCTTGAAGGGCCATCAAAATTTAATATTTCATAGAATCAAGCCAACAATATCAATCAGGAAGTTACTGTTGGTGTAATTAATTATTAAATTGCACTTTAGGATAAGTCTACTTAGGTAATTATTTATTTCCTAGGATAATTATTATTTAATTCTTATCTTATATTATTGATCGGTCCTTTTGCTGAAGATAAGATTAGGGTTGTCTTTTCCTGCTTTATTGCATCATTTCCTTTTTGAAGGACTTTGTAATATTTGTAAAATAATTCATTCAATAATTAAAAATGCTGATTTTTGCTTGCACACATTGGCTCTGAGGGTTTATAGAACTTCTGTTGTTTTTGTTCTAAATATCCTTGCATGTGATAGGTGATTGCTTGTAGGTGTTCTTAGGGACTGTGAAGTTGGTTTTTCAACTTCTTCATGGTATCAAAGCTCCAGACCTATTGCTGCCTATTCGTGATCTAAAGATATTCTTTCACAACGTCTTTTTCTGTGCAAGGGTTTCAAGTCATATTGATTTTTTGTAGATCTAGGGGTAGCCAAATTTTTGGAGCACTTTGGGCTCGAACAGACATCACCATTGTGATTAGAGCATCCAAAAACCCCAGAAACGCCTTTCGTTTTGTCGATTTAGGCGAAAGTTGAAAGAAAGGAAAAAAAATTAGCCCCAAGGCTGTACGGCCTTAGTGCACAGTTTTCGAGGCTAAAAATTTTCAAAAAAAAATAAAAATCAAGGTTTTTCAAAAAAATTTGCATGGCCAGTGTTAAAGTTTTGCGCCACCCCAGCGTCACCAAGCAGACACCACGGCGCCGACCACCACTGGCCTCTTGCATCGCCGCCCACCACCGGCCACTAGCATCACCCCTAGCACCGGCGGTCCCCACCGAGCTCCGCTTTTCCTCCGCCGAGCTCTGCTTCACTGCCTCAAGCTCGTCTCACACCACTGCTCCGTTGGAGTCTAGCCCACGAGGGCTTAAACCCTGCCGCCTGCCGAGCTCTCTAGCCCCGCAGGGTCATATCGGAGATTGGGAGCCAGCGCTCAAGCCTCGGCCCCGCTTCCCGGCCCGCCCGCAGGGTCATATTGCCCGGACCGGGGGGCTCCAGCTAGCCTTTTTAGAAAGCCAACCCTGCGGCGCTACGGTCATATGGCTGACCAAACTGACTAGAGCAAGGGGGCCAAATTTTTGCACTTGCTTAGTCTGGAAGTGCCCTTTTACAGGGCTTTTTTTTCATTTTTCCATGGATTTTGCAAACGGAGTCATTTTTTCCAAAATGAGATATCGCCAGAAAGCTGATTCAGAGCACTTCGCAGTGGTGGTGGTATAATTTTCTATTTTTTTCATTTTAGTGCCTTTTTCCCCTGTCAAAGCCAGAAGTTGTTGTTTTCACTCCAGGAGGCGCAACTTTTGCGTTTTGGGTCCATTTTTCAAAAACAAGTAGGCGTTGGAAAGCTAGTTCAGTGCTCTACATAGATCTCAGACCTATTTTTTTAGATTTTTTTACCAGGTATCTGATATTTCTATTTGATCTCAGCCTTTACCTTTTCAGTTATTTTCTTGGGAAGCATGCAATCAGGCTATTTTTTGAGATCAACAAGCATTGTTTTTTTATTTGAGAGTATATATTGTTGTTTTCTATCATGGATTTACATAACATTGCACCCCTTACTCCATTCAACTATTTTGGTTGGAAAAAAAAAATGGAGATTCAGTTGAAACACAAAGGGTTGTATAGGGTAACCATGGGTATAGAAATTGAACCTACAGGTGCTACTGAAAAGAGAAAATGGTTTAATAGGTGTGATGAAACTTATGGTACATTATTTCTTTCTATTTCATCTGACCTTCTTTTTCTCATTGAGTCTTGCACTACACCAAATGAGATATGGGCTACTTTGGAGTCTTTGTTTGGGAAGAAGGATATTATGAGAGGGTTTTAGTTAGAGAATGAGCTTATTGGCTTAAATCCTAGGGATTTTGACAGCATCCAGGAGTTTTTCACCAAACTCAAGTCTCTTAGATTGCAGTTGTCACAATGTGGTGTTCAGAAAGAAGACTCCACGTTGATATTGTCCATTCTTTCTAAGCTTGGACCAGATTATTTATTTTTTGTATCTACCTTTTATGCCACTAGGGATGCACTTGGTATGAGATTCACTATGCCATCTCTTGATGACTTTTCTTCATCTCTCACTCAAGAGCAAGCTAAGTTAGCTAGCATGGGCATGGTGAAACCTTCTTCCTGTTCACAGGCACTTATTGCATCACAGGAGCCTAGAGATTAGAAGGCTTCTACAGGAAAAGGAAAGGAATAGAAACAAAAGGATTCCAAACCTCATGAGCAGAAGGGTCCATGTGCATATTGCAAGAGGGAAGGACATGCAGAACATAATTGTTACAAGAAGGACATTGATGAGCTAAAACATCTTCTTTAGAAACATCAGATTGATTTTCCTTCTAGGATGTCTGCATCATCTTCTTCTCCTCGTTCTTCTTCTTCCGAGCAGCATAACACAGGCATAACTGGTTTACATACTTCATCAGATATGAAGGGACATGCTCTTTGTGCTTCTTCAAGTATTGGATCAAGGAGATGGCTTCTAGATTTAGGAGCATCCCATCATATGGCATCTTCTCAATCTATGTTCACTTCCTTTGAGCCTTGCACTATGTCTCCCATTTTGATGGGAAACAACACTTACATGAGTGTTACAGGGAAGGGGTCTATTAGTTTTGGGGATCACTCCTTTCAAGATGTCTTGTGTGTCCCTCACTTGACAAAAAACCTTCTTTCCATTTATCAGATCACACATGGAGGCAATGGGAGGTTTGTGGAGTTCACACCTGATTCGGTTATCATGAGAGACTTGGTGAGTAGAGTAGTTATTGCTACTGGGATAGTGGATCACTCATCTTTGTTGTATTCCTTCACTGCTTTTGCTACTGGTGATGCTTCTATTCCTATAGTTGTTCCTCATAGTTTGAGTGTGCATCATCATTTAGAGGAGAGATTTGTCTTCTTGAACATTGGTGTTCTCACTTCGGATCCTATTCTCAAGCCTTCCATTCCATCTCCTCCACCTCCTGTTGCTTCTTCTATTTCAATGCAGCAGGATCTAGTTGATCATACATCTTTGGAGGTTTCTATTGATTCTTCACCTACTTTGTCTTCTTCATTGGTTGAGGTCACACCTGCTTCTGTGGAGACATCTTGGGCTACACCTATTCCACCTTTAGAGATTTCTTTCATTTGGCCTCTTCCCTCTCACTTCTTTTAGGAGATATAGTTTCTTCACTTCTTTCAGAGTTACTTCATTATGGGGGGGATCTGTGGTCTCTTTCTTCCTCTCTTATGGGGGGATTCATTTATGTATCTTTGTGATGGATGATGTCCTTGGGGGTTCTTATGGATTCCTCCATCTTTCATCACTTAGTTAGTTTATTGCATTTTATTTTGGGGAGGAGTTTTGTTCCCATGTGGTTTTCTCCTTTACCCTGTTTGATTTAGTTTGCATTGCATTTGTAAATGAGTACCTGATCATGCCTTGTTGCCGGGACTCATCTCTTGCATTCTAATTTTCTTCTCCCTAAGTTGCACTTATGGGGGGGTGTTGGTGTAATTAATTATTAAATTACACTTAAGGATAAGTTTACTTAGGTAACTATTTATTTCCTAGGATAATTATTATTTAATTCTTATCTTATCTTATTGAGCTATCCTTTTGCTCAAGATAAGATTAGGGTTTTCTTTTCCTGATTTATTGCATCATTTCCTTTTTGAAGGCTTTTGTAATATTTGTAAAACAATTCATTCAATAATAAAAACTGCTGATTTTTGCTTACACACATTGGCTCTGAGGGTTTACAGAACTTATGTTGTTTTTGTTCTGAATATCTTTGCATGTGATAGGTGATTGCTTGCAGGTGTTCTTGGGGACTGTAAGTTGGTTTTTCAACTTCTACAGTTAT
This sequence comes from Sequoia sempervirens, assembly GCA_007258455.2. Taxonomy (NCBI): domain Eukaryota; kingdom Viridiplantae; phylum Streptophyta; class Pinopsida; order Cupressales; family Cupressaceae; genus Sequoia; species Sequoia sempervirens. The sequence continues at coordinate 422,054,035 of VDFB02105785.1, forward strand.
CCCACATATGTAGGATTATACCAATAAAAAATCTATCACATTTGAAGATCAACAATAGAGTAGAGAAGGAGTAGCATCTTGTTTCCAAGGTAAACCATGTCTTATGGAAAATAAAATTTTCCAACGGATTCATTATCAAGACAACGGACTAGGCCTACATGAACAAGATATCCTAGCATCAATTTAGATTATTGGCAATCCTAAGCATCAAGGTATTGGTTATTCAACAATTAAGGGATCTCAACATATCAGTGATACCTCTGTAATACTGCGGGAAACTTTATCTAATGCAAGCATCAACATAGAGAGCACGAAAGAGTCCTTATGATGAAATTGCTACCAACGCTACAACTAGCCATATCATGAATCATCATCCACACATATTTCAACCCTATCATTGGGACCAACAACAAGAGAAAAAGCTATATCAAAGAAAGGAACAAGTCATTGAAGCAAAATAATCAATAAAGAAAAATGGACAAGAAAGATTCAAATGGATAAAAAAGCAAAAGAAATAAAATCATCCCTATCAAACTCCATTAGTCAAAGAAACTATGGGGAAAAATCAAAAGGGGAAGTTGATCCATCAAAAAAGTCTAACAATGCAAGAGGAAGCTTTAAGAGTGACCACAAGGTATATCAAGAAGTTGATCCCAATGAAAACCTGGAAAACAGGCATCATGTGTAGAATTGAGCATCTACATGTCCCATTTCAGTTGCAAGAATCTCAGCTTATCCATAATTAAACCAATCCATTTTATCTTGATCTTGACAAATGTTTGGTGTATACTTTACACGTGCTTATGGAAAACATCTTGAAATGGGTCATTATCATTGATCCTATCCTATCCAACATTAGCTGACCCATGAGGTATTTTCCATAGGAGCATGCTCTATCCAAACATTTTATCTTATCACAAGATAGCCTATAATTGCTAGACACTAGGGGCAAGTACTTACATCTTTCTTTAGAATAAATCTTGAGCTATGCCTTCTAGCTGACATTATGATCTAGGAATTGTCCAAACGGCAAGGTGTATCACATGGTACCCATCCAAATTCATCCCATCAACATACCACCAAGGTAACCTTCAAAATAGTTCATCCAAACAACAAGGTGTACCACTAATGCACTACCAAGGTAACCTTCAAAGATAACAACATGGATTATTCCTTCACTCAAAAATTCTAAAATATCAAGAATTTATTGAACCCTACAGCTAGTTCAAGTAAGACTTCCCACAACATATCCTCTAGAACACAAAGTGAAACATCAATCTAAGTTTTCAATATCTTACACCTCAGGAAAGAGGGTAAAAATCTAAAAAAAAAAAAAATAGTTCATCCCAAAAAAACAAGGTATACCGCCAACGCACTACTAGGGGAACCTTCAAAAACAAATCAACAACATCAACAAGGTTTACCAGAAATGCACTGCCAAGGTAACCTTCAAAGATACCAAACAACATGGATTATTCCTTCACTCAAAATTCTAAGATATCAACAGTTGCTTGAACCCCACAGCTAGTTAAAGTAAGCTTTCCTGCAACATATCCTCTAGAAAAGCAAAGTGAAATATCAATCCAAGTTTTTAGTATCTTACACCCTAGGCAAGAGGGTAAAAATCCAAAAACATCAAAAAACCACAAAAGATCAAAAACATTTGAAAAACATAAAAAACAAAACAACATCGTTGGGTTATTCCTTCACTCAAAATAGTCTAAGATATCAACATTTGCTTGAACCTCACAACTATTTCAAGTAGATTTCCCACAACATATCCTCTAGACACAAAAGTGGAATATCAATCCAAATTATCAATCATGTTTACCCAAAAAAAAATTATGCTTTGAGTCAAATGGTCAAACTACATGGTCTCTGCGTGTACAACATAGGAAAGGCTTATTTTTTATGAGCCCCCGAGGCCCTAGGTTAGTCCCTTGAAAACAACAAAAACATCATAAAAACTTAGAAAAAATAAAAATGAACCATCCCATCCATCAAAATCTGAAATAAGACATCATCCATAATAAACAAATCGTCACACTCACCCTTTGACAAAACAAACAAACAAACAAAGCAAACATCGAAAGATAAAACTTTCAAGCAAACAATCACATAGATTGGATTACAAATAGACATGCAGAAATGCTAGAGTATTACCTTCATATTGTTTGACAACGTACCAAAAACATCCTAATATATGCCTTAATGGATCCATTCCTACGATAGACATGAACATTGGATAATAGACCCACCCCAAACAAATATGGGAAGTGATATAACAACATTGTTTTATCATTTTGTAGTCTTATCTTTTTGATTTATTTTATTGAATCATTCCTAAGATCTCTCAAGGATGTCCATAAGGATTTCAAGACGAATGAATGGGAGCAATTGAGCGTCATTTCAGTTTGTTGTTTCTAAGATATATTTGTAATACTATAATGGTGAATACTTGCTTTATTGAGTGTATGGAAGTTGTGTTGAAACAATTCATGTAGTAGTTGCATGTTAGTTATTTCATACCTCTTTGTGTAAAGGGTCTAAAATTTGTGTAGTAGTTGCATGTTAGGTATTTCATACCTCTCTGTGTAAATGGTCTGAAATTTGTGTAGCATTTTCATATTAAGGTGTCCTATACCTCTCTATGTGACTAGTCTAAAAAGTTTTTAACACAACCCAACTATATACTTTAAACAAAGTTTTTCGTATGTCTAGTATGAACAAGAATACTCTTTGTTTGTAGAGTTAAAGTACATGCAATGGATACAAAGTCACCTTGGTCATTAATACCCTAGTGCATCGTATCTATTTGCTACATCAAATAGGATTGTTCAAAACTACGAAGCCTCCAAGTAAAGTGAACACAACTCATCAACTATTAACAACATCAAATTTCTATCTATCATCAAATATTTCTTCTAACTAACATCCATCCTGCATCCATAGTGTCATCAGTACATATCATGATAATAATAAACCAATAAAAACATGTATCATGTATGGGGCATACATCCATCATATATCAACATCTTATAAACATCATATATCAAATGTTATATTGATCATCAATAATAAAAAATCATTTGAAACAATATATCATTCATCCATCCATATCATATGCATACATAATCATACATAGTCATCCATGAAGCATAAAACGAGGATGAATCAAAAAGGTATATTATATATATCATCATCAAAATGGAGAATGCCATAGTACATCATCGTCAATGAAACAAAGTGTGATAGGATAATACAAAATGATACATATATACGAGGCCTTGACTGTGCCGATGAATATATATACAAAACACATCTCTACAATATATCTTTGAACAACAACATAATAAAGATCAAGTACACTGCCCAACAAAAAGGGAAACACTCTATAGACCAAGCTACGGACAATCGTCTGGATCTGGCTGTCTAACAGGATGACCACCTGCAATCATTTCAACTCATGATATTAGGGTTTCACTCTAAACGGGTAACTAACACATAATAACACAAAACATGATGACAAATGATATTTAGGATGACAAACAAACACATGCTAGGGTTCCAAGCAAAAGCTAAAGTCAAATGCAACATAAAGAGTCAAATGCAAGTGTTTTGAGCAAATGCTCAGAAAGGACGAGGGAAAAGAGAGATTTTTAGGCAAAGGCAAGATTTTCAAGCAAAGGCAAGGAAACAAGGGAATGAAAATAAGTCAAAGGTGAGGATATATGTCAAAGGCGAGCTTTCAAGACTTCAAATAGTCAAAAGCGAGCTTTCTGATCAAAGGCGAGGTTTTCAAGCAAATGCTCAAAAACAAAAGTGAAGATTCTAGTCAAAGGCATGGAAATAAGTCAAAGGAATGGATTTTTAGTAGGAAAAAGTGAGGAAACTAAAGGAAAATGCTCAAAAATCAGAATACTTCACTTTTGACCTAGAAAACTTAGTACACGAAAAACGAGAATGAAACAAGACCAAAGCAAAAAAGTGAGAAAGTACATACTGGGCCACCGATGCCTAAAGGTTGTCCAACCTCTCAAATGAGCTTAGAATGAAGTGGTACTCCATCAAATCGCAACATTGCTCCTAGAAAACTGACAGAATGATAGAACTAGAGACAAGAATTAGCTATAGAGTCAAAACACAAATGAGCTATCTAGAGGACTAATTGCCTATATTAAACCTCAAGAAACCCTAATTTCACCTAGGAAACCCTAATTTCTACTTGGGGAAACTTCCTACTTTTAAATTAGAAGCTCTCAAAAACATCAGAACGAGAAACGAAGGACTTATAAACCTGATTTTGTGACCTACACACATTGGAACGAAAATAGAACAGAGTCATGAGCCTAACCTCAAAACTTGAAATTTTTGGTCAACCTCTCGAGGGGGAAACACAAAGTCCTAACATCATTCCATGAAACATCGAGGCATAGTGGGGCATAATTTTTTTTCAAAAACTTGATCTTAAAAATAGAATCTTTGAAACAAAGCAACCAGTACTTTGTATTAAAGAGGGGCAAAATGTAGACATGTAAAATTGACTTAACACCTATCACAACTCAAAATGTCTCGAAACAACTTGGAATGAACCTGAAACATCTCGAAATCAACTTAAAATGTCTTGAAACATCTCAGAATCAACTCAGAATGTCTCAAAATGACCCTTAATCAGCTAAGAGTGTCTCGAAATGACCCCAAATCAACTCAGAACGTCTCAAAACGACCCCGAATCAACTCAAAACGTCTCAAAATGACTCTGAATCAACTTGAAACATCTCTAAAACATCTCGAAACATCTCTGAAACATCTCAAATCATCTTGAAATCATCCCACGATCATTAAACAACATCTGAAACCCTAATTTCCTCTATTAATTGAATAAATATAACATTATTTAATTAATTCACTTTTTCATCATTCTCGACAAATTAAATAAATAATATTTATTTAATAAAGTCTTGAAAACCCTAATTCTACTATTAATTGAATAATACAACGTTATTTGATTAATTCATGTTTCATCATTTCGACCAATTAAATAAATTACATTTATTTAATAAAGTCTTAATCTTATCTTATTTCATCCTGATTAGTCAAACAACCCTAATTATTTGATTACGTCATTAATTAACCTTATTCCTCAAAATTAATTGAATTATTAAATTATAATAATTTAATTATGACACTTTCCCTCCAAAATTTGAATAATCAAATGAAACTATTCAAATCAATTATCAAAAATCAAATCAAACACAAAAAGGAATTAATTAATATTCCTCACCCACTTTCTGATTGAGAAAATCATGGGTTGCTAACTAAGAAATCTAATTTTTCTAACTAATCAATCTAAGGAATCCTTGCATTCTTCTTATCTTGGACTTCTGTTATGCCTCAAACCTCCGGATTCCTTTTGGTGCTCTTTGGTTGACAGGTTCAGAAAGAAGTTGGCAGGTTGGAAAGGAGCTCTTTTGAGCCAAGTTGGAAAAATTCAGCGTCTTAAAGCATCTCTTTAGAATCTCCTAGTTTATGCTTTAGGCTTCTTCAAAATCCCTGCTAAATATGTAGAGGCCATTGAAAATATCCTGAAAAAGATTCCTTTGGTTTGGAGTGGAGGAAAGAAAGAGAATGCCTCTTATAGGGTGGGATCTGGTTTGCAGATCGAAAACCTTGGGGGGTTTAGGTCTCAGAAAAATAAGAATTATTAATAATACTCTCCTAGCCAAACAAATATGGAGATCTTTCTCGTCTGGCGGAGAATGGAAATATATTTTAAGAAGTAAATATATGGTTGACCATATGACCCTCAAAGCTCTATTGGATTCTCCTGTCCTCCCACGTGGTTCAGCTTGCTGGAATGATATGATTGCTGGTAGAAAAATTCTGGAATCAGGGATAGGATGGCACATCAAAAGTGGCAATCAAGCTAGATTTTGGGAGGATAAATGGCTCTTTAAGGAATCCCTTATTAATATTGAAAGATTCAACAGATGCATAGAGCAATGTAAAGCTGCTTTCAGGGAACTTGTTAAAGATTACTGTTATGAACGAGACTGGGTGAACTTATGTGTGATTAGTCAAGAGTTGGCTCAACTTCAATCCTTCTTAGAGGCTGTTAGCTTGGGAAAGAATCAGTAGGATGACACTCTTGTCTGGATGGATAACCCTTCGGGTAACTACTCTATCTCTTCGGCTATCTCTTTGTTGTCCCTTTCTCAAGCCCCCCCTCCCTTCTGGTCTAAAGATTAGATTAAACACCTGACTCCAAAAGTCAATGTCTTCTTCTAGATAATGCTTTAGAATAAGGCATTCATGGTGGACAATATTTGTAAATGGGGATTTTAAATCCCCAACAGATGCCACCTCCGCAAGAGTGAGGAGTTAGCCAACCACTTGTTTCTCCACTGTCCGTTTGTTTCCTTAATCTGGGGAAAATTATTAGCTATATGGAATATCTCTTGGGTGTTCCCCCAGACCATTGAAGAGTTCTTTTTACAATGGAAAGCCCTTACTCAAAATCCCTATATTCGAAGGCTATGGGCTTTCTTATTCCCTTTTGTTGCTTGGGGAGTGTGGAAGGAACACAATAATATAATTTTTAGGGACAAGGAGATGTCGGCAAATAATGTCTTTGAGAAAACTTTTAGGCTTATAAAGGAAAACTTTAATGTGATTCCTCAAAAAGCTCTTAACCTGGAAGCTGTGGTGTGCAATCCCTATGATTTAAGGATAGCAAAAGATTGGAATATTAAAGTGGACATTTCATCTACTTTCAAGACAGCTAAGAAAAGTAGGGAGGGTGTTCGTTGGACCTTTCCCCCAAACAATTGGTTTAAGGCCAACTTTGATGGAGCTACGAAGGGCAACCCAGGTATGGCTGGAAGTGGAGGTGTGCTAAGGGATTCAAATGGAAACTTTATGGCGGTTGTGGCTATATCCCTTGGCCACCAAACCAACCATGTGGTGGAGGCTATATGAGCTTTTCAAGTTTTAAAGTTAGCTTATAATCTGAATATAAAAAACTTATGGCTTGAAGGAGATTCTAAAAATATTATTGATTATCTTTTAGGAAGGACCCCACCCTCATGGACGATAAAGAATTGGATAGATGAAGCAAATTCTATTCTAGACAAATTTGAAAAAGTAAAAGTTTCACATGTCTACAGGGAAGCTAACAATGTGGAAAATTACTTTGCGAATGAAGGGGTTAGGAAGCAAGGATTGAACACGTGGAAAAATTGTAGGGACCTGAGAACTAAAGTTAGGGCATTACTAGATTATGATGTTACACATGGGAAAGAGGAAAATAAAATTAATGATTAAAGAGAAAGGGGGCAGCTACATCAAAATCAAGAGATTTTATGGGGTTGTGTCATGTTACTTAGAAGGGAAGAAAAAGCAACACGCTTTGTGGGTGCATTGGACAACTGCATAATTCTGCAATAGGTTCTCGGCACTAGTAGACTCTGCAGCAAGGACCAAACAAAAATGGGGGGGACAAGAAAAGAGTTGAGCCTAAAATATATGAGGTGCACACTGGGAATGACAAGGTTTGGGAGCAGATTGAAAGAGGTGTGCTAGTTCCATATCTGAAAAAACTTCATGGGCCTAATTCTATGGCTACGGACTACTTCAAGAAGAACTAGAACAATGGTAAAAGTATTCTCTTTGGAAGGAAGGTGAAGATGGATGACCAGATTATAGGAGAGATTATTGGAATGTTCACTAAGGGCGTGAAGTTTTATCATGACATAAGGCTCTTTGATGAGGCGGCCATTATATTTCCTAAGAAAGACAAGGAGAAATTAAAACTGGTTAAAATCTCTAACAACTATTTTGAAATTGATACCATCAAGGCATTGTGGAGAAAGGTACTTTGTGTTATAATGGAGTATATCACCCTGGACGAAATATTTACCAGAGTGTATGGGCATCGTTTCGCCATTCTTAACCACTTCCGCCATAAGGTACATATTTCTTTGCCTCACTACTTGTTATGTTTATTGAGTAATAGCCTTGAGGACCATAGGAAAAATCCCAGGAGATACCCTATTCTTCATCTTGGTCTTATTAGGTTAATTTATGAACACTATCAAAGCATTCCAGCTTTATCTAAACCCGTTGCCTCTACGGAGTTTGAGGACTATGATACTGATAGTGGGGGTTCAGAGATTCAGCCAAACCAGGAGAGAATTGTTGAAACCCACCCATCCTCTGAGATGTCTGGTAAGAAAACCCTAGCTTGCTAAAGCTACCCTTGAGTCCTTACCCGACTGCTCTGCCCCCTTAAAGAATCTTGTTCTTAAGGGCTCCCTTGCCAACAAGTTGGTTTCCTACTCTGTGGACTCCATGGAAGACAAAGCTGAGAATCCTGAAGCCAGTAGAAATTTCGTGCCCTCCCCTCCAGCCTCTTTCAGATTCGAAGATACTAGATTTCCTAGCTCCCCTAACCTAGGTGATGTAAATCTCATATTAGACTGGGTTCAGTCTGGTGACATTCTGGCCTCTGCTAGAAACGACATCAACGACATTTTCAGGGTCTTAAAGTGGTCCTATCAAGAAATTAATGAGCTCAATCAAAGAAATAGGGCTCTGTATAGTAAGTTGGAGGAGCTGGAGTTGAAGCTGGCTACTCTCAGCAATGAAGAAGGGAAACGGAATAAGAACATTATTGGAAAGAAAGGAGGTGAAATTGAGGAAAAATATAAGTCTCTGGTAGAGGTAATAGTTAAAATTAAAAATAACTTGAAAACAATCATGGAACAAAACCATCAAATGGCTAGGCAGAATGCCATTATTATCAATGCTATGTCTGAAAAGCTGGAAAAAACACAAGGTTCACTGGTTGTTGATTTGGAAGAGAACAAGGAAAGCAAGAATGAGGACCAAGGCATTTCTAAAAGGACCCGGGCCAATCTTAAAAGGAAAGCGCCTCCCACTACACAGATGGTTTAGATCTTAAAGAGGGGAGTTCAGGATATGAACGAGCTGGAAGTTGAGACTGCTGATCTTTTAAAAACTCAAATTTAGATGTTGCTAGCTTTTTGTCTAGTTTTTTGGTTTTGTGGCCTTCACTGGCCTTTTTGATGGCTGTGGGAATTTATTGTTGTTATTTTTACAGCCTTTGTGACTGTGATGTCTCTTTTGACTCTATCTTTATTTTGTAAACTTTGTGGTTTTGGGTCCCTATAAAACCTATTTTTTCCTCTTTCAAAAACTAATCAATCTATTTCCTAACTAAAATCAATCAATTGCTAACTGATCAATCAAATTTTGACTAATCAATCTAAACCTTGACTAGCCAATCTATTCTTCAATCACCCAAATTATGCAATCAACTTTGCACAATCCTCTCATGTTAAATCCTCTTAACAGATGTTGACCGTTGATCTAGATTTTCTCCAACACGATCATGATCATTGATTCAAAATCTCTTTTCCTATATAACAAACCTCTCTCCTCACAAATAAAGATCAAATAATCAACATACTTTTGCAATGAAGTGTAGTCGCAATCACCATTGATAGAGCTTCAACCTTTTTCAATCAACCAAGAATCGTTCATCAAGCCTTTACACACGAACAATGGAGGCTTTGCAGTGATACAAACAACCCAACATTATGCAAATACACTCCAACATGGGATGGTAACCTCTCCTTTTCTTTTGAACTCATTGTGTTAATCTTAGAATTTCATTTCATAAGTTAAAATAGCTTAGATTGTTCATTTCATGAGTGATGGAATATGAATAGATTAAGAGTTTTTGGATTAAATAGATTCTAATTTCAATTTTCAATCTTGATCTTGCTTTGCATTCTAATGGATTCTTTCCCCCTTACACAACTTTATTATGCTAATAACCCTAGCAGCCCTAGCCATCTTTGGGTCCTTTTCCAAGTGATTCTCCAAGTCACCTAGTCCTTTTCTAAGGATAGAGATATATTTTGAAGGAATGTGAATGACCTCATGCTTGTCTACCAACAATGGTGTAGGAGATGTAGGAGGAGTGGGGATGTGGTCAATCTCATTAGAAATCCCTACCTTGCCCCTCGACAACTGCTCCTGAGTAGCAAGACCAACGGTGGATCCAACAAAAGGGCCTGTAGAGAAACCAGTAGTGACCTTTGTCCTCTCCATCAGAAGGTGTTGTACACTTCTCCTAACAATGTACCTAAAGGTTGTGGACTGGTTTGTGATGCTCATAAACCTTCACAACACTTAGGGGCACAACGGTCATAAGGTAAGACGAAAAAGTCTGAACACCAATGAATGAGTAGATGTTGGTTCACATTGGGTTCACCAAAAATGTAAGAGAGGGGAACAAACCATGTCAAGGCCCCAGGTCATAGAGAGTCAAAAGTGGAGTGTTTCCCTAACTTACCTCACTCTAAAGGGATGTTTTAAAATAAGGGATGAGAATGATGAGGACTATAAATTACTTCAATCACTCTTCATACCCGAAATCTAGACTGGGCCTAGGCGAGCTGTTTTTTGGGTTTAATATTGCACCTCAGGTAGGTCTCTACCTGAAGACGAAAGCATAGTTCTGGGATGACAGCACGATGCACTAGTGTCTCTCAGGTGCGCTAGCGTCCGTATGGCTAGAAGACAGAGAACACAATATGAACTACTAGAAAACAAGCTAACGACCTAGCTAATGACTCTTAAATGAACAAAAAAAAAATTATAAAGTATGAGAAATACAAATATAGGTGATAAAGAAAATAGATGAGAGCTAGAATGATGAAGATAATCTCACCAAGGCACTAGTTCGCCAGCTAGATCCATGTATGCTCTTTCACCTGCACGCAAGAAAGAGGGGAAAATTGTTGGGGCTGTATAGGGGTTTGCCTCAGTCAGACCCCTATTTTGGTGTTTCCACGTCCATGGATAGTCAGATAGCAATGAGGGAGAAATATGCAATAAAGAAGTAAAGGAAGAAGGAATGCAAATAACACTACAATATAGTAAAGAGCTACTCAACCAAATCAGAAAGGAGAGGAGCAAAATGTTACCACCTCCACCAAGAGGTCACTAGCCAAAGGAGGAGAAAGAAGGCTTGAACTATCACCACAACCTTGACTGCGATGAATGGAGGTCTCACAAAACCTCAAGCCCACATTGCAATGGCTTGCTTCACACTTTCTTTGCGGAGTTGACAGAGTGTTATTGCTGCAATGGAGTGTTGAAGTGTTGTTGAGAGTGAAGTGAAGGCTGAGAATGCAAAAAGAGATGGAAAAAAGATGAGTTGAATTAAGAATGGATGAATTTGAAGGAGAAGAAGGAAGAATATACTATTTTCAAGGTTGGTTGGTTGAAGAGAGACATTAAAAATTGGCCCCAATTGAAAGTGTAACGCCTCTGCCAACTTTAGATGCAAGAATCCATCAAGGATGTAAGCACGCCACATAGATGTCTGCGCGCTGCATTCACATCACGAACAAATATTCTTCTATCGTTGCAAAGTACATATGCCAAGTGGAAGGAAGACAACTTGCTGATGTGGAATTTCACCTTTGGATTTAGTTTTCTAAGGTGAGGATGTGTTAAAGGGGAATTTGAGTAAGGGGTACAAATTCACTCATATACATGAGGTACCAACAGTATGGTCTCATTGGGGGGCTTGGGGATCTATTTTTATGGAGCAGTAGGTTCTATCGAGGAAAATATATTATGCTACAAGGTTAATTGGAATCTTTTCTTAAAATATAGCAACCCTTACTTTTTAGGATTGAAGATTTCAGTTGGTGACATTGGGGTGGGGCTAGAAATTGCACCACTATCTTAGGAGTTTTTCTATCACTTGTCAATCATTTAGAAATTTAGATTCCCACCCAAAAAGAAAGAGGGAAAACAATGTATTAATTTTTTATTCTCCCATGTGCTACTTAGATGATGTTTTAGTTGTTCTCTCTACTACTTTTGCCTCACAATACTTTGTTTTTAAATTGAGTTGTTGCATTTGTAGCTGAATTTTTTGTCTATAATTGTTGCAACTGTTCGTGAAATTTTGCTTATACTTAATCCAATATTAAAAAAATTATAAATCTGGATATGAAAAAGAACTTATAATTGTGAAAATGATATTTTGAGAACTAATTTTCCTCAAAATTATGATAGAGCTAGCCCAATAGATGTAGATATGTTCAATAACATATTGCTCTTGTTTTTATTTATTTGAGATTTAACGAGTTGCTTCCATACTGATTTGAATAAAAACTATAATGTTTTTTATGCATTGTGGTTTAGAAATAAATATTTAATTTGTCAATATTAAAAGCAAAATTCATGGGACCACTTACAAGTTTGCTAACAATCTTTACCACAAGTAAATAAGATGCAGCTCTATTTACGGATGGTCCAGCCATATACAAGGATGGTTCTTGTTTCTCTCAACACCTATCTATTAGAATTAACTTGACATAAGCCTACTCTTGTTTGCACTAACGTTTTGTGGATTGTTCAAGCATTCATGTGTAGCAGCATGTTTGGAGTGTAAATTGAAGGATGCAATAGACGTACACATGTAGGTGGGTATGTTAACATTTGCATAAAGATTTTAAGTTAGAAATCAGCCAGAGTTTGTGTACTTAAATCTTAATTTGAAGCCTTTAAAGCTGTTCTTAAGTACATAACTTGTAAGCAATAAGGTTTTGCAGGAAATCAATTAACTCTGCAACTCAAGCTCATCAGATGATGGCACCTCTGCAACTCATCAATAAGGTTATGCAAGATCATCAGATGATGGCATAGATCATCAATAAGGTTTTGCAAGATCATCAGATGATGGCATCTCTGCAACTCAACCTCCCCTCCACGCATCCCTTCCTCCGCGGGATTCGAATTCGCGTTGTCTGGGCTATAAACCTGCTCCCATTGCCTCAGAATTTATCGTATTCCTCGTAATCGTCATTGATAATTTCTGGGTCCCACAATATTCAATCTCAGGATGTCCTCTGTCTGAAGCAGCTTGAGCTTAAGAAAACTAATTTACAGGGGCATCCCTGCCGGCGTACGGTTTGATCTGTTGGTTTTTAAGATGGAAGAGCGTTTGCATTTGATTCATGGACGGTGATGATAACAAGCCTAAGGTAGATCTGAAAATCCAATTTGATCGTCTGAAATCCGATTTGATCGCCTGAAATTCGATTTGATTCGGAGATGGATTTAATCTGATTTGAATGCACTTGTTACAATGATTTTACAGCTGCAAGATTTGTTTAAAAGATTTTGTATTAAATAGCAGTTGTCGTGCGGAAAAAATCAATCTGAAAACAATCAACTACTTCGCAGTTTCACGGCAACCAATAGTCTAACGGCGTGAGATAGGTTTACGGTGGAAACCTCCCACATGATATAGCCTATCGGCTAAAAATATGAAAAGGCTATCTATGGCTAATGTCTATAAACTGAACCGTAAATTTTGCCAGCAATGTTTGATAGACGGTGAAAATTATATACTCAACATTGCAGGACAGATCAGTTTTTTCCTTTTTATACAAAAGAAATATAAATTCTATCACTGAAATAGAAGTCATATAAAAGTTACGTTTAAATTAATATACTGCAGCTAAATGACAGAAAGTTGGTCAGTTGTCAATTAACTAATTTCATGCATTATAATTGATTTTTTAAATTTCTTATCAACCTATCCTACTCAAGTTCAACGGCCGGTCGGGTCGCTGAGAGGACAGATAATCCTACCATTCCATGCCAAATTTCCACTTTACCAGTAGCTTTACATGCACGCTGCCTACTACACCAAACCCATGGACTAAATGTCAATATATCCTGAAACTCACTCTGTGTTTTGTAACTTAATCTCTTTTTTCTTCAAGCTGACAGTCATCCAGTGCATACTTGGCCTATTTTCTTGGTACGCTTCCAGTTTGGAAGTTCATACTCTGAATATCCGCTTAGTTTCAGAAAAAATAAGTCTTATTATAAAAGGGCGTTGGACGAGCTTCATCAACATGCTCTGGGCAACACATTTTTTATGAATTACAAGGCAGTCATGCTCCCAGTTGTATTGGGTATCTGTTACATTGTTTTATGGGACTGGACATCAGGAAAACTTCAGGATTTGTCACAAGTAAGTTCATGTAGATTTGCTCTTGGTTTTGTTTAATTAGATGTGCATTTTAAGTGTATGAGCTCTGAATTTACAAATTATAAAGTAGTTATGCTCCCAGTTGTATTATTATGTATATTGTGAAAGCTCCAGAATCTGTCACAAGTAAATTCATATAGGCTTGCTCCTAATTTTGTTTGATGAAGGCTTTATGTAGAATTGCTTTTGATTTGCCACAAGCTAGTTCATATAGGCTTGTTTTCGGTCTTGTTTGATTGCTCTTTGATTTGTCACAAGTAAGTTTATGTAATCTTGTTTATAGTTTTTCTCTTGATTTTGCATAGTTACTACAAAATTTTAATTCAAATATATAAACAGTAATTCTTGTAAGAGCTCTTCATTATGTGTATTTGTAAGATCACTGGTATTGGAATGTAAACGGACAGGAGCAGTGTACAGTGTATGCATATCTGTGTTATGATTCTTGTAAGATTTATTATTATTTTTTAACAAGTAATTTTAAAGTCCATAATTTAATGGCTTCTAGATAAATTATTTATAAAATTATTATTTTTTCCTATTTTTAGGTTCTCTCTGTTTTTTTTTTCCTATTTATATCTGATTATTTCTGCAATTTTCCAAATCATTAATTGTTTTTTTACCTTATGAAAAATCACTAAAACAATATTTAAACAAATTAGATTTATATTAGATTATTATAAATAGTGTTATACATTAATAATTCTCATATTATTTAATTTGATTTTAACTAAACATCTAAATTAAAAACAATTAGGTTGGCTGTTTGGATAAGTTTACTGTGGCAGGGCACTTACAGAAACATTCTTCTAAGAAGGAAAAACCCACTACCTCCAAATAAAAAGATAGAACATGAAAAAACGATTTCGAGTGACAGGCTTTATTTGAAAGCCAAAACCACCACCACTTTTTTTTTGTTATATTTTTATTTTTTTCTATCCATCGTTTAGTTGTGAATTCTGCTGCAAAATAGAAAATAACAAGGTTTTCACACTTCATTTTATTCAATTAAATTTATATATAATATTTATGGTTAAACTTTAGATTTAGAAAATAATTTTTAAAAACTAAAATCTGATAAGCCTTTGTTTTTACTAAAATGAATTTCAAATTTCAAAATATAAAATAATAGCTAGAGGGTTATAAAGAAATAATATAATCTCACATATTTCTTAATACTTAATCTTTTGAAGAATAAATTATAATAAATATTTTAAATTTCAAAAAGTAAAATAATAGTTAGAGGTTGGTAAAGAAATTATATAATTTCACATATTTATTAATATCTAGTATTCTTTTTCTCCGGGTGAGGGGGCAAAAAAGATAAAGTATATCAATAAAGAAGTTAGAAAATATTATATAAGGATTCTCAAAGAGTAAAAATTGTCATTAAAAGTAAAAGGAAGAAAATCCAAAGAGGTTTACTACTGATCATCCACTACCAAAAATCATGAGGAAATAGAAAACCCAAAAACCAAAAACCCAAAAACCAAACAATAATATAAAAATAATAACGATGATCAACCTATATCATTTTGAAGAAGTTAAAGGAACTATGAATATTTATTTGGGGATAGGGAATTCCAATTTGAAATATCCCATCCAAAAATTAGCCTCAAAAGCTCATTTGACAAGATAATTTGCAACAACATTCTATTCAATAGGAACATGAACAAAGAAGATGGAACCAAATTTTGAAGAAAAGTGAAGAATCTATATTGACTCCAACCACTAAGAATAGTCATTAAAACTCCCTTTGTTCAAAAGATAAATTAAAATCATGGAATCATTCTGACAAAAAATATTTATAACCTAACTCATAAAATTTATTTAAAGGCACAAGGATGGCACAAGTATACATTTTATTATTAATATCGAACTTGTAGTACAAAATAAAAATAAATGATCTAAACCATTACTATCATGCCCAATATGACCAATTCTATCTTCTCTAAGATTACCCCTAAAAGAACCATTAATATTTATTTTGAAAACACTCAAAGTGAGGACAAAACCATTTACTAGCTCTACTAAGCTTATGAGAAGATTTGAATTGAGAACTAGAAGGAATAGACCCAACTAGATAATCCAAATCTAAGTTCTTCAAAATTAAAATATCAAAGGGAATAATGACTTGATATAAAGAGCATTTGTTGCTAAGTTTCTTTTAATGAGTATAAAACTTTTCCATATATATTCAATGAGACTTTAATATCCTTTGAAGATCTAACAATTCCTCTCCAACCAAAGGATAAAGATAGGATCAATATCCTAAGCAATCAATGGGAAAGAGGAAAAATTAGGAGGATGCCCCAAAGAAGACCAAAAGTTAGATAAAGAAGTGGCATGAATAAGGGGTTAGTTCCAAATTTGTCATTGTTGCATTGAAAGACCCTTAGAAAAGGGACACTAAAAGAAAAATGAGACACACATTCCTCATTGACCCCATATAAAACACATTTAGAAGAACCTTGAAATCCCCTAGGTTCAATATTTACATTTAGAAGAACCTTGAAATCCCCTACGTTCAATATTTTCATGGATAAGACACTTATTTTGATAAAGTAGCCAAATAAAGAAATTACACTTGAACAAAACATATTTATTGTAGATTTTTTTCAACAAGAGAAATATTTGAACACATTATTTTCCTCTTCTATTAACTCATATCTACTAGAAATGAAATAAAAAAAATAGGATCATAGCCCCAAGACAAAACATCCTCCTCTAAAGAACAAGATTGATCAACTAAGGTAGAAGCAAGGGTAGCACGAGACTTTAAATCTCCTCCCGTAAGACAAAAAAGAATTTCTAGTGAAAAATATAAAATTACCCACCAAATGACAAGCCTTAAAATCATAAATTTTAGATCAATCAACATCCCAAAAGATATCTTCGTTTTCCTTTTAAGATTTAGAATAAATATTTTTGTTAAAAAAAATATTATAAAAATTAAAATATCAATTTAATTTTAATTTAATGAGAGGGTAAGTTTCTTTAAAATAAATTGTATTTTATTTATATTTTGGATCACACTCTTGATCTATTGTAAAAGTAAGGAGAATAAATTAATACTAAATTTATTACATAATTATCTTTCAAAAATTCACTTGCTCATCTTTAATATAATTTTAAACTAAACACTAAACCACACAAAGAAAGAAGTTTGAAATTAAGAAATAAAATAATGATAGATTACAAGAAAAAAACTTCAATAGTCAAATAATCAATAACAATTTCATACCTCATCTTCATCAAATACTAGTAAATACTTAACTTATTTTTCTCCAAATTTTACCTTTGACTATTGATTGAGATGATGTTTAAGATTAACCCAAATTTAAGTTATAATAAATATGATAACATTTCTATAATCCAACTAAAGATCTTCTCTTTGAAATACTATAGATCCATAACAATAATTTAAAAAAAGGTGGATCCCACTAAAATATTCTTACCTTACAAAGAAAAGCAACCTTTTTCTCCTAGGGGATTCAATTCTAGAGTAATACCTTCTTATTTGTAGGTATATTTGGATGTTCTAAATAACCTAAATGTGACTAAATATACAATTTTAGTATTAGGGGTAAGTGGAAAATTTAATTAGTTGAGCATTAGAGACTATGAAACATGCATAGAAGGGGACGAGGATTTTTGTAAGTTGAATTTCTATAGATAATTTTTCATAGGTCAATTAGAATAAATAACATTAACTATGTTGGTCTTGTTAGGTTCATGAATTTGTCTTTTTTCTACACTAGGTAGTCTCTTATTATGTTAGAGCATTATAATACTAGGGATGTCTTGTGAATACCAAATTGAATACAATTAACAAAGATGATAGGTAATTTTGGATGCTTCTTCACCTCTAAATAAATAATTGGTGGTAGTGATTAGTGGATTATTGGTAGAAATGAGGAATTGGGATGAATAGAAAGCTAACTTAGGTAACCAAAGACTATTAGGACCAAATGTGTAGTAGAAAAATAAAGATAATTAAAGAAATTAAAAAAATGAAAGAAATGTGTAGCAACATAAATACCCTATATAAATATTTCTTTTGATGGTCCACCTCCACAAAAGCATTACAAATCCAAATTTATAACTTAGAGACACAAATAATATAGGAATTTAATTCATATTGTGCTATTAAATATTTGGGTAGAGCTATAACATTCCAAATTAATATTTTCACACTCATTTTCACCACTTGCAAGAGAAGAGAAATATAAATAATCTCCTAAATAAAATAATTAAGGGATTTGGAAAATCTATGAATAGTTCCAATGACAAGAATTCTAATACATACATAAAAATCTATAGAATCATTTAATATTCATTCTTTTATTAATGGTGGGAATTTTATTTTTTTATTACATTAAAATGAGAAGGGCCCATACCCATCACAAAGTAGCAATAGAGGCCCAATGAGGGGCTCACAAGAAGTGAAAATCATAAAAAGAAGAAAAATAAATAACAACTAACCGACCAACAAGAGAACAAAAATAACACACAAAGCAAAATTAGCAGGGGACCAAAACTACTACTAGTCTCCTAGAAGCATGAGACCACTAATTGCTTGCCACTCCTTAGCAAATAAGTGGAGCTTCTCATTGAATGACAGGGGTCCCTTCTTAATAGGTTGGGTCTCCAGGGTAGTAGCTTGAGCTGAACTACCCACCATCTTACATTTTTTTTGTGCATGACTATCATCAAGACCACCACCCTATTTCCATGACTGTTCCTTGGCTCTTGTTAAAAGACCTAGATGGTCATGGTGGTATTCTTCACCATCTCCTTGTTGTAATCAATAATCTCTTAGATACATTATATAGTTTTGTCCTAGTTACTATGAATAGTAGCAATCTCCTCCTACAACTTCATTTTATCCTCCTTCGTACGTACAAGAGCTCTGAGCTTGTCCACATCCTTATCCCAATTAGCCCATCTGTCAAATGATTTGGTGAGGGAGGAAAGCATATCCTAGTTCCCTCCATCCTTGACCTCAACAAACCATGGAGTCTGCTAGTTAAGCACCTTGTTTTCCAACACTTGGATTTTTTACTTCGTAGTAATGAGCTTACCTAGAAGTCACTTTAGGATGTCATTCTAGATGTTGATAGTTGCTGAAATTTCATTCATTTTATTTCAAAGTGGAACACAGGAGGCACACATATCGTTACCCACATTGGGTTTAGCAGAGCTCCCTTCCAAATTAATGCAATGTTTAAGGTATTTTTGGGGGCTAGAAGGGTTAATGATAGGAGGGGAATTGGGAACATTAGAAAATTCATCATGAATAGGGGAGTGTGTAGGAGAGTTTTCAAGGGTAGGATTCCAAGGCTTGTCATCGGAATTAGTTAGATTATCAAATCTAGAGATAAAAATAAGGGTGATTTTGGGGAAAGCAACACTTTTAATGGGGTTGAGAGGGGTTTCCTCATTGTCAGGGTTTTTTCCCCAAGCCGTAGTGATTCTACGAGTGGTGGGAAGGGTTTCATTTAGAGCAAAAGTGGAAATGGGGCCCTTAGGGGGGTTGGTAGGATTGTGGATGACCAAAGTGTTCCTCTTGACTATGGCCAGGGAGGGTAAAAGATTGGCCTAATGATGAAAAAGATAGAAATTAAACCTTGGTGAATGTGGAGATTTTTACTTTTACCCTAGACATTCTTAATGGACTATTCAAGAGAAGAAAAAATATTGAACACAAAGTTCATATTGATATTATAGTAGAAATGGTTAAGCATGGGAAAGGGATGGGAATGAAAATGATGGAAATAGCCCTCTAATGTGACATACCTCATAAGCACCTCTACAACTTTACTGTACACCCCAGGGAGGTTGGCCTTATTGAATCTATTTTGGAGTCTATTAAATTTTTTTTGCTATGTTTCATAAACCTCTCCATATCTTTCTAGTAGTTCCCCTTAGGCTTTCAAGGGATGCAAGAACCTTCCAATGAAAGCCCCGTCACCTCAATAATCAAATCAGTGTTGGAGCACCTACCAATGGTGATGATACCCCCATTCCAAGAGTTGGAAAAAATAACAGACAACTTGGGATCATGCCCCTTCATGCCCTCCACAAATGAGGCAATTATAGCCATTTCACTAATATATTAAGGTATCAGGACATAATAACTCAACCACAATAACTCTAGACACAATAACCCCATCATAATAACCCAAGAACAAAATAACCCAGGGTCATAATAAACCATGGATAGAATAATCTGTGGTCAAAATAACCCATGTAATTTATAAATTTTGTTTTCCTTTCTCTATATTCTAATGGGGATATTTTTTCTATGGGTTACTCTGACCACGGTTTATTTTGGCTTGGGTTATTATGACCCTGGGTTATTTTGTCCTTGAGTTATTGCGACCAAGTTATTCTATCTAGGGTTATTTTGGCTGGGTTATTATGTCCTGTAACCATATATTAATGGGTCATTTCACTACCTACACTAAGATAATATTCTATGAGAAAATAACTATATCCATTTATGAAGCAATTATTTGTAAATATCCTACTACAAAGGGGAGTTTTTATAATTTTGGAAAATAATTATATCGGCCCAAAATATGGGGGAAATTTTGACAAGCATGAGCTTCAAGTTTTGAGTATAGGTGGAAAAAGTCAATATGTTTTAAGGAAAGGACATGAGTTAACCTACGTGGTGTTGGTAAGATAGAGCCAAGATAGAGCCAATATGTAGCCATTAAATTAGAAACTCAAAAGGTTAGCTTGATGGAGACCAATAACAAAGACTCACAAGGTTACCAAAAGCTAGCAACTAGAGAAACCATCCTTGTATAGTCAAAGTTAGTATAGACCAAGAGAAAATGAATGTAACACACAAATAAATTTTGGAATTTTCAAAGAAGAAAAACCATGAAGGAATGTGAATATTTGAATATCCATATATTTAATGATAAATATTTATCACATATGAATATGTATTAGATTTAAAATAAATATAGAGAGATAACTGAGACATGGTATGAGAATAAATAAGAGACATGCATGATTAGTAAAAGAATGAGATATAATACATGAGTAGACCATGAATATAGCTAATACTTGATAATGTATTCTTATATAATAAACATATAAAGTTAATGTGTATGAATGGTGTACTTAGCTCTATGACTAAATAATGAATTATGTTTGATGTGGTATTAAATTTTTAACTATTTTTAACAAATAAATGATACATCTCTATTAGATTATTGTACTGACAAGAAATAAAAAACTAGATATTTGTGATATTTCTATCATGTTATTATTTTAAATTGGGGTAGATAAATGCAATAAAACATTAATAAATAAATTTACTTCAGATAAAGAGTCTAGATAGTAACACATATTTAGTTGAATGCAAAAATAGAATTAAGAAACAAACAATAAATGCATAACTTAGAGTTAGGAATAAGAGAGATTAAGATTTATGATTAACACCCAAATTTTAATTTTGATAAACTAAGATGGTTAACATTTGAGTACTTTGAAACTCTATGCTACTCTTGGTCAAATTCACATCTACATAATCAATCTTTATGCACATAGATATTCTCATGCATAAAATAAGCCTATGACCTATAAACCTTTTATACCTAGAAAAAAATATTCACCTTGATGCCTAAACCAACAATAAATATTAGTGGTGTTGACTAACAAATTTACAAGGTAAGTGGTGATATTTTCCTTATGACAAGTCCCTTGATTCAAATCAATAGTTTTTATTATAAAAATATGAAAGACAATATATAATGAATGCATCAAGCATTATCCAAAATGATGTAACTTAAAAAAAAAAATTTAACATGTAAAAGTATGGTACAAAGACCTAGCATGGTTTTAAAACTTGTTGTCAAAAGGTTATGCAAATGTAATATATAAATAAATTTTTATTTTATGAAAATGCATATAATATTTTTAAGAGTGACTGAATTAGATAGTGAATGAATGGATTCTAAATCAAATGAGACAAGAGTGATTTTGTTTTATATTTGACTTAAACACATAATTCAACTCATGTCTATGGTTAGATTTGAATTTAAAAATATAAAATATTTATATGATAAGATAAATACTCAAGATAACCATACATAATTGCACAAAATGTAATGTATACATTTTTAATCATTAGACATATATATATTCAAGATAGACGAATAATTTGGATGCCATCTAAATTTTATAATGATCATAGAAAATATTTTTTGATTCATTAAAATAAGAAACTATAACACTTAAAAATATAAAATGATTTAATTTTCACATTGGTGGGAGAATATATTTGAAATCATATGAATATTTCTATCAAAATAAAAAAATCCTAAATCAATTAATCTTTAATTGATATTTTAAAAACAACTAGATATTAGAATTACACTAATGAAATTTATAAAAGAATAAGAAATATAAAGTGAGAATATTTTTGGTGCAGGAATTGACAAAGATGGGAATGACAAGATTGTTGGTGAGGATTCTACAATTGGTGGATACTTAAAATATGAATAGAATGGGTTGTTTGATGATGAGGAGGGAAGTCATCTAATTAACATTTAGTTGGATACTAATTGGAATGCTAGCTTTGTCCCTATTACTAAATGTACTAATAATAGTATAGATTTTCTCCTCTATTTCCCTACCTTAAAGAGTTTTTCTTGTGTTCATAAGGATCTAAGTGTGAAGTATTCTTTGGGTGGTGTTGGCACTTTAGGTCAAGGACTATGTAAAGATTCTCTCTCTTAGTTTTGTGATTTTTTTTTAGGAGTTGGTCATGGTTATGTCTCATGTTTGAGGTGTAGATGATCATATTGGAATAGGAGCGAGGATGTTGTGAGTTGTGTTGGAATTGGAGAGGTAATTTAAAGTGATCAAATTATGGCTTTAGGGTAGATCTCCTTGATTTACCTCTTAGAGGAAATATTGTCAAGGAACAAAAATATTGTTTCTTCTTCCCAATTACCTTACTTTCCTCCTATGTGTTTAAATGGTATACTTTATGTGCTCTTTGTGGTTCATCTTCTTCTTTTCTATGTTTGGAGGATGGGGATGCTACTTTATTCTCTGGGTTGTAGCCTATTTTGAGGGATGGTTCAAGATCTACTAGTGACCTTCCCTTGAAGAAGACATGGGCTGAGGTGGTCAAATAAAATTTTTAATCCCTTCTAGTTTAGTCTTATTCCTTGATGCTTTTTGATGAGGGAAAGTGATGGGTACTTCAAGTCCTTGACTCCATTCTTCATATATCATCTTGCAATATAAGGAATGGCCTAATTGGAATATTTTTAGTGACCAGCTCCAATGTAGATGATTTTATAAATGAGGCAGAGAGAAAATACAAAATATGTGGTATATTGGAGATCTAAGTTTTGTTAAAGGGATTCTTTATATTCTCTTTTTATCTTCATGGGGATTTTGTTTTAATCCTCTTAGGTGGCTCATAGTTTCTTGGTATTTTTTATCTCTTCCTTATGAGGTAGAAAATTGTTTTTGAAATAAATAAGGAATGTTCTAATAAAGTCTCAATATAGATGAGATTACTTGTATTACAATTGGAAATTTAGGAGGAATTTTTCTTAGGTATTACTAGCTACTTTGGCCAAAGCATTGCAGTCTATAAGGTGGCCCACTCTATAAAATAATTATTATTTTACTGATTATGTGTTATAGATGTTGATAAGGCTCTCCCATTTTCAATCACCTTATCCTCTAAGATAGGTAATTTGGTGTAATTGATTACTTACAAGGATCTCATGCTAGTGTGTCATAATTGCCTCAATCATGGCCATCATTCTACTAGGTGTAAGATTATGAGGAGGAAAATTGCTAGTAAGAATAATGGTTAGAGGGGACCTTCTTCACCTCAACCTTTAGTTAAGGTACCTTAGGGATGTAAGGGTGAGGAGGCTTGTCCTCTTTTGGAAAAACCAATCAAAATGTTTGTAATCTTACTACTAAAAGTGGGTCTCATTTGGTTTTGACACGATTAGAGCAGTTTGGCGAGGGGAATAATTTTATTAGAGAAGGCCTAGATGGTGAGATCTAGGATATGAATACTCTTAGCCTGTCTTTTGAGTCAAAACATTCACTATCCAAGATGGAATCTAATAAGAAAAATGGTTCATTACTCCTTTAAGAGTCAAACTTGGCTCTAAGAAATGGGATTTCTTCCATATAGGAACAAGGTTTAGTCAAGTTCAAGAATAAGACTATTGGGAGGATGTAGAGCTTTCTAAAGCATTCTGATTTCAAGACATCTTGAGCTGATGGATTTGTTGTTGTTCTTTGACAATTGCCCTATCTATTTTTCCTTGCCCTTGTTAGTGAGGTGCTATTGAGTTTTTTTTGTAATGTCATCTTTTTCTTGTTTAATTCTACATTGTTATTTTATGTTAACGTATTAATATCTTTGAGTTCTTTCTTGCTCCTTGTAAAAGGATGGGGCCCTTTCAAAATCCTTCTTTCTAATTCATTATTCCAATGAAAAGCATTTACCCACAATAGAAAAGAAATAAGACGAATATATCGAAAATACCAAGTAAAATATCTTTAATATGTAAAAATGAAATTAATACTAATTTAATAGCCTACCATTAAACATTTCTTAAAATTTACTAGTTAATCGCCATGATAAAATTTACTAGCAATATTGCTGTAAAACTGCAAGACATGTTCATGTGACTATGCCATTCGTATATTTTTCTATGTTAGTATCATTTTGCAAATAACAGACAGAAATTTCCAATTTCAGTGAAGTCAGCATATGGATGTGTATACGCTCTTCGCATAGAAGAATATTTTTTCCTAAAACACTTTTATCTTCAGTAATGTCTGAAAATTAAGATTATTTTTCTCATCAAGCTTTTGTATCATTTAATTTGCAGATTGGATGATGCAGTATTATATTTTAAAGAACATTTTCTTTTGGGATTTTATTCGGCTCAAACAATTTGAAGAATTTCCTGAAGGATCCACCTCATAAACAGCTATATTGCAAATGGGAAATAACCTTACCAGCCAGTGATACTGCAATCATGTACCACAGCTATGTAAACTGAATATGCAGAAATTCAAACTTAATCAGTAACTCAAGCTCTTCACCTTGTTGGAATGAAATATATCTACACCACAGAAACATATAAATCACCGACTCTTTGTACAGATACCAATTTCAAAACAGGAATGAGGCATAAAAACTTAGGAAAATTTAAGTTTAGCAGTTGTATTTCCTGCTCTCAAAGCAGGAATAATGCATAAAACCTTTCAAAAGTTGAAGATTGGCATTTGTATTTCCTTGCCTTTTTCATTTTTTCTTGGTTAGTGAGATAACAAACGGCTATCCTTTGGGATCCTGAAAGACTCAAACACATCACCATAGGTGCTTAAACTAAAGTTACAGATTTACCCTTGTGCACATTTCAAGTAAGTTTTTTTATTTATGAGGTAACAAATCAGGACTTTGTCCCAGATCTTGAAAGGCCTAAATACAGAAACATAGGTGTCCAATCTAGGGGTAAACGTACACCCTTTTGGACACTTTTAGTGCTAATTGTACAAATACAAACAGTTGAGTGAAGAATACATGATAGCAAAATAAATAAATATCCAGAATATAGTTCAGTGATATCCTTAGGTCAACGAGGATGGTAATACGTACTTGGAGACTGGAGTCTAGACCACAAATCGTAGCTAGGACTTACAAGTTCAGACTGATGAGAGAAAACCTGTGGAACTGAATTGTATTGAACAGTAGGCTCTGGAAGCTTAAACTCGTCGATGATAACTGACTGTAGAAACGAAGGGTGCATGAATGAAGTGGTATTTCCATAGGCTGTTGCTACTCTTGGAGATGCAGGAAGGGAGTAAGGAAACCGGCTGCCGTACGTTCCTTGTTTCGTAGTCTCACAAGAATTGGAATTACCCACTTCATTATAGGTAACAATCTCACTGGCGGAAGACAAAATGGTAGGTGCGCTCTGTAAACAGGAGATTGCCGGTGTAGCCACTGAAGAGCAAATCTGGTCCTCCTTATGACCTGCTATTATTAAATTTGAATCTTTGTCATGTGTTTCTGGATCGGCACTTTCTGGTGTTGTAGGGGATTGAAGAATGTTTTGTTGATTATCGCTGTTTTGAGGGTTCCACCATATGTCCCCATATTCGGCGAGGGGCCTGTGTGTGCGAGGATCTATGCCCTGGCTAATAAGCTTTTTACTCAGGTGAATGTTCCAGTAGTTTTTTATATCATTATCAGTCCTTCCTGGTATACGTCCCGCGATCAAAGACCATCTGAAATCAGTTGGGACACAAAATTGTTTCATATTCTTTTGTTTGCAATCTGATTTTATGGTAAAAGGGTTTCATTTACAATTAAGAAAAATAATATTTCGAGTGGAATGAAGTTCACCTGTTTCCGAGAAGTCGATGGAGCCTGAGAATTAAATCTTCTTCGTCAGGTAAGATATGTCCTCGTTTGACGTCAGGTTTAAGATAATTTAACCACCGCATTCTACAGCTCTTCCCAGATCGAAGCAAACCTGAAACGAATGAACATATGCTAAATAAACATAAAAGCAAACCCCTAACCCTAAAATGGAAATGCATCTGTGAGAAGAAAGCATAACCCTAGCCCTAATTCTAGGAGCATGAAGTATGATTGTTAAATATTTATTGGAAAAACAAAACAAAACCTGCTTTCTTGGAAAGAGATCTCCAGCGGCCTTCGCCATGAGCCTGGATATAATTTGTTAAACGGAGATCTTCTTCTGGTGTCCATGGACCTCTCTTAAGTCCCACTTTTCCACAGGAAGGAGTCCGTCCCATGTAAATCTTTTTAGTTTGTACACAAATCTGCACAAAACAAACCTAGCTTTTCACGATCGTCAAGCTTCTCACAGATAGTTAAGAGATACAGAAAGCTTTCGAGGCGAATAACCGTGCTACCCAGCAGTAAGATTTTTATGTAAAGAGTTTCAGTAATATAAAACGCGTTTCCAGATCCTTATCTTTTCTCGAAGGCGGCTAGCGTGGTACATTCATTGGATCTGAACAAGTCAAGGGAAACTGACCACTGGCACTAGATCGTCCATTTATTAGACTCACCTTACACAACGACGACCAAGATATTTTAGTCGAGGAATCTGATTACAATAAGCACGCCTTTAGGAATATAGGCCTTTGCGGGTTTCCTCGATTCTTAAAAATTAAAACGAAGGAAGGATATTTTTTAATTTTAATTTTTGGCTTATATTATTTTATTTAAAAAAAATACTTTGTAGCATATCGTTTAATTAATGTTTAGTTCTTGGAATCTAGATACTTAGATAAATGAAAGACAAAATAAATAGTTAGAAAAAATTGAGATATGAGAGAGATAGATTGAAAAGATAGAAACAACATAAAGAGGTTGAGATGAGCAAGGTTAGGATAAATCAAAGGAAGGGAAAATACTTGTGATAAGAAAGAAAACTAATCAATGGAAATAAAATCAACAAAAGATGAGTAAAAAACAACCAACTTACAAAAATAAATAATGTTCCAAGCATTCACAAGGGATAAAGTTATAATCTAAAATAAGAAACAAATCATTAAACAAATAAGAAGTCACAAGATAGTGTAGAAGATATAAACCTTCCAAGATACCTTTCAAGATAGCAACAAATCCATGCTAAATAAACTAAAAGAGACCCATACAAAAGCCTCTTGAAGTCAATCCAAACATAATAAATAAATATCACATTGTTGAATGAAAGATGGATCTAAAAGAACTATACAATTATTTCAAATGACAAGAAATAGATCTCACCACTACTTTTCAAAATTCTCCCAACCAAAGAGGAGATAATACCTTTATATTACTAATGAAGGATAAGGGAAAAAATCAGCTTCCAAAAATAAATAATGCTTCAAGCATTTGCAAGGGATAAAGTTATGATCCAAAATAGGGAAGATATAATTAACCAAAGAAAATGTCACAAGATATTGTATAAGATAAAACTCTTCGAGGAGACCTTTCAAGATAGCAACAAATTCATATTAAATAAATTGAAAGAGACTCCTCACATAAGCCCTTTCTAGTCAATCCAAACTTAATAAAGAAACGTTTCATTATTGAGTGAAAGATGGATGCACAAAACACTCTAAAATCATTGCAAATGATGTAGAAATCTACAAACACACT
Organism: Sequoia sempervirens; assembly: GCA_007258455.2. Lineage (NCBI taxonomy): Eukaryota > Viridiplantae > Streptophyta > Pinopsida > Cupressales > Cupressaceae > Sequoia > Sequoia sempervirens. The sequence continues at coordinate 422,082,339 of VDFB02105785.1, forward strand.
CACTACTATTGAAAAAAGCAACCTTACTACCCTTTAAAAAAATGCCCCCAACCAAAGAGGAGATAGTACCTTTATTTTACCAATAAGGGATGAGGAAAAAAGTAGAACCAACCCTTCCGTTTTAGTAGTATTGCTCAAATTATAACTTGAAAACTAGGTTCCTAGAGTAACCACTTGGTCTTTATTACTGCTATGAATTGTCCCTCCTCTAAAGAGGCCAAGTTTGTTTTTAGAAGTTCTATTGAAGAGGTTTAATTTAGGAGGACAGTTGCAAAGTCAACATTATCTAGGACATGGATCCACATTTGTCATTTAATCTATATTATGAGAATGGTTCTAGTAAGGATTAATCTAAATAAGTTGATTGGTAATATGCTTCAATTTGAGATGAAACTTATATTCAAAACAGGAAAAAATAAACATCAAGACAATATTTTAAAAGAAAATGTAAAATTTAAATATAAAATTGAACATCAAAATAATATATTAACAAAAACGTGAAAATTAAATATAAAAACAAAAAGATAAAAGCATGAAATATCTTTAAAAATACTAATATTAAATTTAATTATAAGAAGGCTATCTATGGATAAAGTCTATATACTGAACTGTAAATGTTGCCAGAAATGGTTGATGGAGGATGAAAATTATATACTCAACATTGCAGGACAGTTCAGTTTTTTTCCTTTTTATTAAAAAAATAGAAATTCTATCACCGAAATAGAAGTCATATAAAAAGACGCATCATGGATACGTTCAAATTAATATATTTTAGCTAAATGACAGAAATATTCTTTCGTCTAATGTTGGAAACATAGAAATAATGAGTATTTAAAGAAAGTTGGTCATCAATCAGGTGTCAATTAACTAAATTGATGCATAATAATTGATTTTATTTAATTTCTTATCAACCCATCCTACTCAAATTCAACGCCCTGTCCGGTCGCTGAAAGGACAAATAATCCTACCATTCAATGCCAAATTTCCACCTTACCAGTTGCTTTGCATGCGCGCTACCTACCACACCAAACCCATGGACTCATCTCTGAGGAGTCCTATCAGGAATAATTTTACAGACGCGATGCATAGGCATGGATCGGCTGCCTATGCGTTTCTTTTCTTTTGCATTTTGCGTTACTAACCACAATCCTTCCTCTTCTTTTTGCCCTTTCCATGTTTCGTGCAGCTCTTGTCCTTCATCAAGTCTTTGTCCCCTTGCCATCCGTATTTAATGGTAACGGCGCCCATTTTTATTCCGTTTACTCTCTTGTTTCGTGCCTTACGTTTTTTTTTTATCCTCTTTAAATTTCATTTTTCACATTATTTTTTTTATATTAAATTTGATTCATTAATAATTGAAGATTTGGTTAATGTTAATTTTTTTTATAATAGTTGTTTTATTTAAATAATTATTTTTTGTAATGTCTTTAAAATTTTTATTTTGTAAATAAAAAATAAAAGAAAAGTGTATGGAATGTATAAAATATTTTAAGCATTTTATTTGTTATGTATAATGCAAATTTTAACCTTTTAAATTATTTTATTTTATTTAGAGAATATTTTTATTTATTTAATCCTAACCCTAATAATAATCTATCCCTAACCCTAACCCTAATAACCTTAATTGAACCCTACATCTTACTATAATTGGACCCTAAACTTAACACTAATTGAAATTTAACCCTACCCCTAATTGTATTTGTACCCTGGCCCTAATTTAACCCTTACCTTATTAAAACCCTAACCCTAACAATAATGTTAATTTAATCCTATAGCTAATCCTAATTGAACCCTCACTATAACTAAATCTTAATCTTAACCCTAACCCTAATGCTAATTTAATGCTAATAGAATCATAGTCCTAATTAAGTTCCCATTATATAATTTTTATAACATGAAAAATAAACTCCATACATAACCCTGTCCTTTATCAAATTTTTTATATGTAACCCTAATTCTATAACTAACACTAATTCTAATTACAACCCTAACCCTAACTCTAACTCTAATTATAACCCTAACCCTAACCCTAACCCTAATCTTACTACTAACTCTAACCTAACCCTAATCTTAATTTTATTTCTAACCCTAACCCTAATCTTACTACTAACACTATCCTAACCCTAATCCTAATTTTATCTCTAACCCTAACCCTATTCTTGTTCCTAATTGTAACCCTAAACTTATTCATAATTTCAACCCTAATCCTAATCCTAACCCTAACCCTAACCCTAACCCTAACCCTATCCCTATCCCTAATTTTAACCCCAACCCTAATCTCTAACATTAAATATAACCCTAATCCTTACCCTCACCCTATTTCTAAGCCTAACCCATCTTATACATGCTAACTCCAACCCTAACCCTATTTCTAATTTTATATATAGTATATTAATAGTTAGTATACTTATTATTTAATAAGTTATATTTATATATATATATTAGTTATACTAGTTATTATACTTATTAAAATATAGTTTTTAAATTCGATATACTTAATTTAAATATTACTGTGAATTTTGAATTTAATGATAAATAAATATACTTATAATTAAATATACTTACAAATGTTGATTCTAACCCTAACACAAATGTTGGTTAAGGTTAAAGGTTTCATTTCGGGTTAGGAATAGGGTTCACTTAGGATTAGGGTTAGGTTTTAATTAAGGTTCAATTAGTGTTAGGTTTTGATTAGGGTTACATATAATAAAATTGATAAAGGACAGGGTTATGTATGGAGTTTATTTTTCATGTTATAAAAATTATATAATGGGAACTTAATTAGGCCTATGATTCTATTAGCATTAAATTAGCATTAGGGT
>VDFB02105785.1:422085260-422132911 GCA_007258455.2 Sequoia sempervirens
TATAAACTATTTAGCTTCCTTTTTTTAAGAAAGAAATGATCTAAATTTCACATTAATATAATTCTTTTAATATGTTCAACATAAATATTATAATGATTTTAATTACCAATCATTTTGATAAAAAATAAAGCCTTGGAGTTAAATGTTAGGCATATAATGCAAATAGTATGTAAAAATATAAGTGTTAATAGATTACTAAGATTTATTATATATCAAGAAATGTTAAATACATTTGAAGAGTACATCAAGATGTCTACAAAGAAGATTATTGACATTTGCATTAACATAAAAAGCCATAGAGAAAAATAATTAAGCATAATCACACGTAGTATTTGGAATGATCATATAGTCTAAGTGGAAATGTTGTATTCAATGTTTGTATTGTACACACATTGTAATTGTGTGAAAATGAATTATGGTAGTAAACAAACACTTAAAATTCAAGTGCACTCAGTAAGTGATTCAATACATTTAACACTATGTGTGACACAAAAAATATACAATTAATTTCTAGGAATAATGTGCTTTTTCAATGTAGTTTATTAGATATTATATGTTAAACTATAGCATTATTGAGAACATACATGCTTTAATAAGAAAATTAAAGTCTTTCTTATGATTAATACTTATTGTGTTACTATTGAATATAGTTGAAAATCATCATCAATATTAATAAATTAAAATATTATAGAAATTAATTTTTCTTATTAATTATAATTATGAAAAATATCTCTAACTATCACATCCATGAAATTATTAGAAATTATTAACTACACCTAGAATACTATGAAATAGTCCATAAACATAAATATTTATAATCTTGTTAACCATAACATTACATAAAATCACTCTTAAAAACATTTTGCTTGGGTAATAGTGTGAAAATCTAGATGTTTTTTCTCATAAATCTTTTGTATCATTCTATTTGCAGATTGAATGATGCAATATTTCATTTTAACGATTCTTTTCTTTCTGGTTTTTGATTCGGCTCAAACATTTTGAAGAATCCCCTCAAGCATCCACCTCAAGAACACCTAAGTCACACACGGGAAATAGCCTTAAATAGTCAGTGTTATTGCATTCCTGCACCACAAATATGCAAATGCAGTACACAGTTAGTTTATCTAAGGTATGGAAGTAGCATTTCCAATCTAAGAACTAATTCAAATCCTCACCCTCTATGAATGAAACATGCTTTTACAACAGAAAAGCAAATAAATCATTGACTGATCTCAAAGCAGGAAAAATGCATAAAACCTTTCGAAATTTGAAGATAGACGTGTATTTCCTGCAAAATTTAACTTATTTGTGTTGGCAAGGCAGAAAATGGGGATTTCATCAAGGCTGTGAAGACTCAAACACAATAGTTACCCAAACTACAGCTACACACAAGGCCTTGGACAATTTTAAAGCTTTAATTGTTACAGTATGAACAGTAAGAACAAAATAAATAAAATATCTAGAATGCAATGCAGTGATATCCTTACGTCAACGAGAAGGATGGTAATGCGTACTGGGAGACTGGAGTGCAGACCATAATTCATAGCTAGGGCTTGCAAAGTCAGACTGATGTGGGTATTGCTGTGAAACAGAATTGTATCCAACAGTAGGCAGTGGCAGCTCAAACTCTTCATTTATAAACGATTCCAGAAACGAAGGGTACATATATGAACTGGTATTTCCATAAGCTGTTGCTGTTGGAGTTGCAGGAAGGGAATAAGGAAAGCAGCTGTTGTATGTTAATTGTTTCGGACTCTCACAAAGATTAGACTTGCTCAATTCAATAGAGGGAACTCCCTCACTGGCAGAAGGCAAAATGGTGGGCGTGCTCTGTAAACAAGAGATTCCTGGTGCCGCCATTGAAGAGTAAATCTGGTCTTCTTTATGACCTGCTGTTGTGCAATCTGAATCTTTGCCATTTATTTCTGGATTGGCGTATTCTGGTGATGTAGCGTATTGGAGAATCTTTTGCTCGATATCGCTGTCTTGAGGGTTCCACCATATGTCCTCAGATTCAGAAAGGGGCCTGTGTGTGCGAGGATCTATGCCCTGGTTGATTAGCTTTTTGCTTAGGTGACTGTTCCAGTAGTTTTTTATATCATTATCAGTTCTTCCTGGTAAACGTCCCGCGATCAAAGACCATCTGAATCCATTGACACCCGAAACGATTTCAATTTTTGCGTTTGCAATCTGATTTTATAGCATTCATTTGGTAAAGAGGAAAAAAAGGAAAAACAAAAAGGAATGTTTTGAATGGAATAAGGTTGACCTGTTTCCCAGAAGTCGATGGAGCCTGAGAATTAAATCTTCTTCATCAGGTAAAATGTGTCCTCGTTTGACGTCAGGTCGAAGATAATTCATCCATCGCAATCTACAACTCTTTCCAGACCGAAGAAGACCTGAAAAGGATATATGAGAAAAACCTAAACATCAAACAAATCCCTAACCCTAGAATTGCAACGCAACAGCGAGAAACAAGCATAACCCTAAATCTACAAAGATGAGGAAAAAGTGCTGTTAGAAAAGAAAAAAACCTGCTTTCTTGGAAAGAGATCTCCAGCGGCCTTCACCATGAGCCTGGATATAGTTTGTTAAACAGAGATCCTCTTCAGGCGTCCATGGACCTCTGTTGAGTTTTACTTCTCTACTGCGAGGAATACGTCCCATGGATTTTGTTTTTCTTTGTATACAAGTTCCGACAAAGCAAACCAAGCCTTACCCGACCGTCAAGAAGAAAACTTTTGAAGGGAAATACCCGTGCTATCTAACACTGAGACGTACATAAAGAACTGAACTAAATATAAAATAAAAAACGCGATGCGATATCCTTATCTCTTCTCGTTAGGCGGCTTGCGTAGTAGGCAAGGGACCACACGCTGGTTCACTGTTTTTGTTAGTTGTACCGTCCTACGACACGCAACCATTGGCTCTAGAATATAAAGTTACTATAGGCACCGTACAAGTCCCGAATTGACTCCACTTTAAAAAAAATTGGTCGTATAAATTAATTCCAATAAGCACATTTTTGAGCGTGTAACTTATGGATATTTGCTTTACGTTTCTAGTCAAAGATGGCGAGGTTGGGCAAGTAAATATATTTATTTAACATATAGTCAATAATATGTGTTTTTTTAAAAGATTGGTGTTTGAGTTTTGGATGGTTTTATATGTATGTATGGTGGGTGGTTCTTACTATTTGATATTATGTTAAAGGAGGATGATTTTTCTCATTTCATAGTTATGAATTATAATAAATTTTAAGATGAGATTGAATAAGATTATATAGGTGGTCAATAAATTTGTGAAAGAAAACGAAAAAAAATTACTTTTTGTTTTCATATGTAGTGTTTTTTTTCATTGTTTAAAGTGGACAATATCATAACATTCTATTTTCATTGTTTAATTATAATGGTTTTTTTTTCTCCATTTGATAAGTCATGCAATGATTTTTATTTATTTTAAATTTACTAATGGAAAAAAATAGATGCTTCAATATCTTTCTGTAGAGGAGGAGATTTGCTACTCCAGAGTCTCTAGGACAAAGAAGAGTCTATATGGAGTAAATGGTCCTCAACTACCTTAAGGAACAAAGCTCAAGTGATGGGATAAAATGGTGAGAGTTCCAAAAATAGAAAGAGTAGGTCATAGAGGTTTTTTAGATAGACTGCCAAACTCTTGGCCAAGGAGGATAGCGCAACTCAAGGATGACATCACGATGCACTGGCATCTTATACAAACCAAAAATCGAGACTATCATAGAAAATAACTTAAGTGAATACTAATAATCTAGTTACTAGGAACTTTCAAGAATGCAAGGAAGAGAACAAAGAATAACAAAAATAAAATAAAGTAAAGTAATCTAAGTAAAATATTGATTAAATGGAATGTAGATGATGAAATGAAGAAAGAGAAAGAAAGCACCCACAACCAACCAAGAAATGAAGTCTCTAGCATATAAATGTCTTCAATGCCTATACACATAAGACCAAGAGAAAATGTTGGGGTTGTTTAGGGGCTTGCTTTAGTCAAAACCCTATTTTGGTGTTTCCATCTCCACGGATAGCCAAATAGACAGATAGAGAAAATAATAGACAAAGAAATAGATAAATAAATGAGATAGAAAATACATAGACAAGGGATGTGATATATTTCAAGATGCTTAAAGAAATAAGAAAAGAAATGGATATTGCCTACGCTTGAAGAAGCCAAAGAGAGAAAGAGAAAAAGAGAAAAAAAGAGGGTTGTGAGAGTCAAGATAGTTGTAAAGTATATTATAAGAGCTTGAGACTATCGTAGCAAGTTGTAGAGAGCGATGCAAGCTTGAGAGGAAGAGAAGAGAGAAGAGAGAAATGAGATAGAAAGAAAGAAAAGACCAAGAGAGATCTAAAGAGAGAAAATGAAATGAAAAGATAGACTTAAAGGAGAGAAGAGAAGGAAGAAAAAAGGTTATCGATCCGTTACAAGGCGTCCTGAGCTATTTCCACTAATAAAGGTACGTGGAAAGTGGCAACATGCTTAAGAGTGACTATTTGAATGTTGAAATGTTGTAGGATGCTAGCACGAATTGTAGACGTATGTATGACATGTGAATGTCCAAAAAAATCTCAATCAAAAATGATGGGAATGAGGAAAACACAAGGTTTGACACAAAGCTTATAAAGAAGGTGGTTGTTGAAAAGTGTCTTGAGCATCCTAAAGGGAAAAAGGTTGATGCAAGGGATGAAATGAGCCTATACAAATTCCAAGGGAGTAGACACTAAAGTGGATGCAAAAGTGTAGGTGAAATTTCCATGGGGTGCAATTTTATGACACAACACTTTCAATGTATTTGATATAGATTATCTTAAAGATATATGTAGTAGTTATTATATTATTTTATATTTTTGGTTAACATTGTAAAAGAGTGTTGTGAATGTAATAACTAATATCCAAGTGGTATATTATTGCATAAGTATGGCTCATAATATCATCATTTATTAATCCATTAATCACTTATCCATCATGATTGATCATAGTCCCTCGATTACCCATCTATCATCTTTAGTCAAATTTACGTGTGTAGACATGACCTAACTTCTTTTTCTATTTTTTTATTTGAATATTCATGTTTCATTGCACTATTCTACCAGAAATGTTGGGATTTTGTGGGAAGAGATATATGGTTGGATTTAGAAGAATCTCGTCAAAATGATACAATTTTTTTGTTAATAGAAGCAGGGGAAAGAGCCCATGAAGGGAAAAACTATAGTAGAATGAGGTCTAGATGCCACCAAAACAACCAAACAAAATAGTAGGGGAAATAGAACCAACCAACACCCTATAGAAAGCCTGACACCTAACTACACATAATAACATAAACCACATACTAGCACAGAACAACAATCTTAAAGACAACCAAAACTATCTTTATGAAGGGCAGGCAGGCCCATAGAGAGTAATGAGAATAAAACCAAAAAACACTAACCACCAAACCCAATTAATCCTTTGAAAAGCTGACAAGGTTCCATTCATTCTCAAGTTGTTCTATAGCCTCACTATATTTCTCCATCGATTCAGTCGCACCACCATCCAGTTACTCCTCCGCATCCCAAAAGGCTTCTGTCTTATGAAGGCCTTTCTTGGCCTTAGTCGCCCCACTTACCATCCCAAAGATGGCCTTGCACATTATGCCCAAAGTAATTACCATTGGCCTATTGAAGGCCCTATCCATCTTGTCCACTTTCTACTGAAGCTCTCAAATTTGTGAGGCATAAGGCTCCAAGGGTGCAACAATATCCTGCTTAACTCCACTCTTATTCTTCATAGATTGAACATTCAACCCCTCCGTGGCTTCCCTAACCACCTCCTCAATATCACATTGAATATTCTGGAGCTCTTCCTTCTCCTCATCCTTTGAGTCTTCGACCAACATTTGATCATCACCAACCAATTCTTCATCCTATTCACTACTTGAAAAATATTCTGAGAGATCTTCTCTCAGCACAACCAACAACTCCTTCTTTCTTAGATTAATAAGAGGTGGAGTTTTCTCTTTTGGTTCATCCCTAGGCTCTTCAAAACAAAGTTTCTTCCCTTTGGCAGATTGGCCAACAATCCTAGTCAATCGCCTCTCACCCCTCTTGCTACATGAATCCTCAAAATTTCCTTGCTCCTCATCATCTCTTATTTTATTTGTGACTTTCTTGGCAGTTTTAGGCTCAATACTTTCAGAAGATTTCTTGTTAGTGCTAGAGTTGCTCGAGGGGTAGCCACTTGTTTCTTTCCCTTTTGGATTTTGAGTAGAAGGGTTACCGTTGGTAGGAAGGCCTTTAATTGAATACTATTTAAAATAGGATGGGCTACTAGGAGGCTTTTTGGTGGGATGCCTTACTAAGGAGGGACCCACATTAGAGCAAGTAGCTAGAGAGGGGTCGGAGAGGGGTTCAGCATGAGAAATAGGGGCAAAAAAACATAAAGGGATGCCACTAGGAGGTCTCGACAGGGGGGTATTAGTTGTAGCATAATTATATAGGAATTGGATCATACCATGGTGGAGACAGATAGAGGAACCCTTAGCTATACATTGCTTTAAAGATGAAAGTAGAAATAAATGAATATTAATCCTTTTATTACTATGAATATGACAAAGAAATGGGAAATGGTACCCATGGATACTGGTGAAGCACCCTTCCACAATGAATTACTTCATTATGTGAACACTAACAACCCAAAATGGAGTCGAGAGGTGCCCTTTGTTGTATCCATTCTGGTCTCTCACCAATTTCTCACTACCTTCTAGGAAGCTATCCATAAATCTTTGGTAATTTACATTACTAATTTTGGACACCCTTAAACCACTGTACTGTAGACCTATCACAATGACAAACATCCTGGGAGAGACTTTGAATCCTATACTGCCAATTTGAGCTATGTCCTCTCTCTAAGAATGATTAAACTTACCAGTAATGTCATCATTGTAGCCACACATCACCATAAACAATGGCATCATACCAACCTCCTTGAATAGCCTCCATAGCTCGATGTTTTGTCGTAAAGGCACACAAGATAATGACTTAGACCTTTTTCTAGGACCTCCATCGAATTACAATTATAGTGGCAAAGGAAAGAAGATATGTCTTTCCCAATAGTCGAATTACCTTTATTAACAGTAGAGTTTGTGGGAGAAGACACAAAAAGGAAAGAAGTAAAATAGTTGGTGCCCCAATTTGGCAGAAAAATAGCAAACAACTCCTCCACCAATAGGACAATAATATCACATAGTTTCCAAAAAGGTCTAGTCGGAACCATGGAGTAGGTTAGAGGGGGGATAAAATGCCACCCAAATTTACAAGACCAAATCATGAACCCATAATCCATGTGAGAATAGACTATAAATAGTGAAAGGATGTCTAAAAGATTACAACATAGGAAACACACGAGGGCATAATGAAGAGGAGATGCTATGGTGATTTGTCATCATGGAAATATGCCTTGAATCAACACCTTCAAGGGAGAGAGAATCTATCATCACATCATTTACCCTTTCCGCGAAAAGAAAAATATTTAAAAAATAAACCATCTCAAGGAATACATTAATTAAATAATGAGTCCATAAAGGGCTTATTGAAATATGAAAGCTAGTGAAATCTGAAGGCATGATGTGCCTTCTAATTAGATCACCTATCAGCATCAGATCCTTGAAATGATAGCACCAAGTCACAAAGGCGTCTGAAGTAATGAAACCCACCACTACTGACATCATCCATCCTACATCAAGGCATTCCTTTCTATCATAGTAATTAGTTCATACCATTTGAGCTAGACATGGAAAAGTGTGCCAAGTATACCAACAAGATTTCTACACCTAGACCATGTGAAACTACCACTGCCAAATCACAAAAGAGAAAGGGGAAGTGAAATCCATGTTGGTTGACATCATCCACCCCCCACCAGAGTTGATCTTTTTTCTCCAATGAGTACACCTCACCTCCTCTGTAGGATCTAGATAAGCATGCCACATAACCACCCAAGTCTCCAACACCCTAAACACGTGGCTCCCCACTGTGCCACTACCACAAGTACATTTATCTTTCCAAACAAGGTCCTATCCTTTACCCCACATCACCATACGACCGTTAATATTCAAATTTAAATTTGAAATAAGGTGCCTCTATATAATAGGGTATGTGCAGGATCATCATGGAAAAAATAGGCCCTTAAGTGGCGAAAAATTCAGAAAAATCAGAGTTAGGCAACTTGACGTAAAAAAATGAAAATTTATCTATATTATTTAAAAAATATGTAAGAATAGAATTTATAGCAAATTGAATGTAGGTTCTAAACTACTAGGTTTATTTAAAAAGAAATCTATTTGGTGAAAATTTGAAATTTCAATGTAGTAGTACTTAAATTTCAGGGAAAAAATAAGAAGTAGGTATCTATCTGACCACCCTAACCACAATAAAATAATAATATTTTTTTATAAGATTTTAGATATAAGTAGAGGACTCATGTCTCAATGTGATGCATAATTTTTAATTTTTTTCCAAGTACATAATTAATTAGGAATTTTTGATTACAACTTTTAAAAATATAAAACTCATATGTCTAACCACATTAACTTGGTCAAAACTTCATGAAATTCAAATTTTCTTTAATCCTATAGTATGGCATAGAATGTACACATGTTTTGATTCAAAAAATGTGATACTTTGAAAGCTATAGATGTTTTGAATCAACCTATCAATCAAGACTTTAGTCATAATTCAAATAGAAATGAATAATAATTATTTATTAAATTCAAAGTAAAGCATAATTTATATTGGTGGAAAGCAGAATCTCTTTTAAAACCCTTTTTGTTTCATCAATTTTGGGTAAAAAAATGTCATCAGCCACATACCCTACACATACCTGTCATATCACCACTTTTTGGCCCATCATGATCTTGCACATACCCAATACAACCCCTCATCCAATATACGTTATGAATAAAATTTGAAATAAAAAAGGATTGAGAGACCAACACCCCGACCATAGTAGTGAGACACATATTAAGCAAAGAAAACAACAACATCATTGAAGGTTTAAAGGGGCCCCACCCATCCGGTCCTTAGCTAACCAATCCCTGATATGAGTTGACAAATCCTCAAATTTCTAAAATTTCCAATGGTGAAATGAGAGCCCCAAGTTGGAAACAACATTAGCAGGATTATTTCCTTCCCTATAGATGTGGGAAACTAAAACACCCACCATAGAAGAGAGCACTTATTTAGAGTCCAAAATAAAGCTACTGATATTCCAAGGTGGGTCAAATAAGCTATTTAGATAATCCACAAATTCAATTTTGAATCACCCTCAATCATGACATGGTCAAAACCCATATCTTTTAGCTTCTTAATTCCTAAAATGACACAATGCTAAAAGAGCTCAACACCACTCATATTGCTCTTATACCCAAAGTCAAAACTCCCACCTCATTTGCAAAAATTAGACGTATTTCCCTCTACAATACCATATACATTTTGTTCCAAATCTATCAACCTAAAGCTTTCCAAACTCATTCCAAATATAATCTTGGAGGAACAAGGTGGTTTTGTTCTAGGAAAAGAGATAGTCGAAGGGACAATAATAGCTCATGAAATCTTGCACTCAATTTATCAAGAAAAAGTTCCATCTATGATAAAAAAAAATTAGACATGATGAAGGCCTATGACAAAGTAAATTGGGAAGTTTTAGCAAAGGTTTTGACAAGACTAGGTTTTTCTACAAAATGGTGCAAACGAATTCTTTCCTATCTTATATCAGCTAAATTCCCAATCCTCATAAATGGTTCTCCAATTGGATTTTGCTCTACCTCTTAAGGATTGAAGCAAAGAGACCCTCTCTCCCCTCTTCTCTTCATCCTAATGGCAGAGGCATTGAGCCAAAAAAATTTATCCTTCCATGCATCAAGTAAATGGAATGGTATAAAAATACTAAGATCAGACATCTCCTACACTCATTCCTTGTTTGCAAATGAAACATTACTATTCATTCATCCCTTGGTGGCTAAATCCAAAAACTTAAAGTACATGTTGGACAACTACTATCTAATTTTGAGCCAAATGATTACACCTGAGGAGTAAAAAATAGTTTTTCATAATACTAGCACTCTAATAATGGGCCAAATCCTTTCTATCTTAGAATTCAAATAGAATAAACATCCTTGCACCTATCTGGGTATTCCTTTCTTTGTAGGAGATCAAAAATCCTCATTTTGGAACAAGATCTTTATGACTATACAAAGAATAGTAGCATCATGGAAGTATAGATGGTTATCTCTAGCAAGGAGATTTACTATGATAAGATTAGTATTATCTACCATTTCAAATTACTTTTTATCAGTACTCAAAATACCAAGAGGGATTCATGAGAACATTGTTAAAGAAACTAGTTAGTTTTCGTGGAGAGGTAATTTGGAAAACTCCATGAAAATACCCTTAGTTTCTTGGGAAAAAATATGCAAGGATAAAGTCTTTGGAGGTTTTGGTGTTTAAAATCTAGAATTGAGAAACCTGGGCTTAGGTGTGAAGCTAATGTGGAAACTCTATGCATAACCTTCTTCAAAATGGAGCTGAATTTTGGATCTCCAAGTGCCTTGGTTTGTCATCCATAGAAAGAATCTTCACTCTTAAAAATCCTCTAGAAGGATAAAAAATGTGGAATTTTATTGTCACATGTCGATATGTACTCTCACCTTTCCTATCATGGACTATCAACAATGGTGAAAAGGTTAACTTTTGGGAAGATTCTTGGAATGGTGACCCCCCACTAAGTTTAGTTGATGGTATATAGGAGGCTTAGGCTTGTATAAAGAATTTTGGAGATTCAAGATTAAGCACCATGTAGTAAGGGACAATACGAATTTCAAATCTAACATTAGATGAAATTTTTTCCATAATCTCCCTTTCCCTCAACAACAAAAATATAAGCTGCAATCACTATTGGATACAAGAAATGTTTTAGTTTTAGATTATGAGGAAATAATTATTTGGGCCCCATCCAAAATAGAACAATATAATGTCAAAAAAGGATGAAAATCTCTAACTGAGGATAGAATTCAACTAGGTATGTGGCCATATAATATTTGTTGGCACACCTCAATTCTCACTAAAGCAAGTGCTTTCTCTTTGTTAGCTCTTCATAACTGGATCCTAACTATTTGTAAGCTTTCTAAGTTGGGCCTAGCCTAGCCATTCAATTGTATTCTATGTGGCACCCACTAGGAATTAGTGGATAATCTTTTTATCCAATGTAACTTTGCTCAAACATGTTGGAATTGGATCCAAAACAATCTTCATTGGCTTTCCCCCTACTAAACAAAAAATTAGAATTAATTCAAAGTTTTCTATTAATCTATAAAAGTTCTCTCTTTGAAGCACTTTGGGTGGTGATTTGAGCCTTAATGGTATTGAAAATTTGGCTCAAGTGAAACAAAAAAAAAAAAACAATTTCTTAGATTTGAAAATTTCCCTCAATAAGTTGAAAATAAATATTTCTGAGGTAGTAATGGAAAATGTAGTGAAAAAACCAAACTCATGCATCTCATTCTCAAGCTGAGACAATGAAATGTTAAATAATTGGTCTCTTTTGAAGGTTACAAACAAAGTAGCATACTCTAATGCCAAAAAGTTGACAAAAGTAGTATCAAATGGTGCACCCCACCTCTAAATATCATCAAATCAAATTTTGATGCTACATCTAAAGGTAATATAAGACTATATGGGATAGGTTGTGTAATTCATACTAGAAAAGGAGAGTTCAAGTAAAGGGTTTGGCTTTGAAGCTACCTATGGGAACTAACAATATAGTAGAGGCGCATGACCTCTTAGCAAGTGTGAAGCTGGCTTACAACATGCAACTCAAAAATATTCACATTGAAGGAGATTATTGAAATATTATCAATGCTTGCAAGAATTGGAAATAAAACAACTAGATCATTTCTTACATATTAAAATTAGTTTGGGAGCTCCCAGAGGGTTTCACTTTAGTAACAATCAAACATTTATATAGGGAAGTCTAGATTCAACAACAGATCCTCTAGAAAACACACATGTAAAATGAAATAAAAAATCCTCCAAATTGATTCATCTAATTTCCTCAACTTGGAGTATTTTGCACAAATTATTCAGAAAGAAGGCCAAGGGAGCAGCACTTTGGGTGTCCCAAGCTAGTTGCATGTTTAATTATAGATCACCTATATTTTCACACCTTGTTGGTGTGATAGCTATCTGGGAGGGTCTCATAATAGTACAAAAATAGAGTATAAGTTGATGTGAGATGTTACACCCTCCTCATGATTTAGAGAGACTTATCTTAAGCCTAGTGATCACAATTTCTTAACAAAAGCTATTTCATATGGTCCATGGGATGGTTGTCCGGAACTCCTCAAGCATGACAACTCTCTCCTTCCCCAAAGGTCTCGAATTAGCAATATTCAATTTTCATGCTTGAACCTAAGTATGGGACACACATATGCATTCAATTAAAAATATAATTTTGTCTTGTACATCATGTTTGTAATAGTTGATAATCCATTTCTTTATTAAAATAAGTTGTTTAGAATTATGGAGAGATACAAGGTGATATGAACTATATTTAGGAAATAAATATAGATATTTGAGAATAAATCCTACTATTAAAGTTATTTATGCATTATCCATATACATTTCTATTCTATTGAAATATCCTAAGATCATTGATACACAACTTAATAAGACACAAAGAAGACTCTATAAACATGAATGGATACCAACAATTTACTTTCATAGCTACCAACCACATGTAGGTTGATAAATGTCAACATATCCCCATAGAAGAATTTTTTTATGATTACCTTTCTAATTGATATACAATAATTTCTCATAAGGGAGATTAGTATATGACTTGTATTGTAGACATGAGGCCCAAGAAATATCATAGATGATAAGGAACATGAGAATCCACTAAGCCCCAAGGAAAAGTCATCAAGTGAAGAAATTAAATAGTATAACACTATGATAACCACATTGAATTTATACAAAGAATTATCTATAAGAAATAGTATAGGGACTACTATTCCATTAGATGGGGCAATGAAGTGAAACCATTTGAACTTAGAAAATGGTCATTGAGATATACAACCAATGTATAAAAATAAATTAAATATACATGACCAAAGCATTGCTTCTAAGGGAATTTTATCCACTATCCAATTATGATGTACACATGGTCACCATTCATTAGAGCACAAGTAGTTGGTTGAAAATTCATTAACGACTGAGTAGGAAAGATATGTTCACCATGCGTTTGTTAGACTAGTAAAAATATAGAAGTTATTAGCATGTATCTACATAGGAATAAAAGACTTGACATGAGAGTAATGGGCCTAATAGTGAACATATATGTGAAATGGAATAACAATATGCAACCACCTAAGATTTGTAAATAACCACATTGATATAACCTTCAACCTACCACTACCAAACAAAATACATTGAAGAAAAGAACTTTACTTTTTTTCCATGTAGAGAAAAAATGAACAATAGACCCACCATCCTAAAATACTAGACCCCACATGTAAACATCGTCAAGTGATATATAACAACACACAAGTTTTTTATACATGTATTACCATGTATATTTAAGTTTCCCATAGGAGCAATTATAGATGATGAGATGAAGTTATGCACACATGGATGTCACTATTTAACTAAAATATTGTTTTTTATTCATTACAAATGGGAATTAGATGTGTGATCAAGGTGAATAGTTCAATCAATATATAGAGAAACTCATATATTTCAATAGGAATGATGGATAAGGGTAGATAATAAAGTGCAAAACTAATTTCCATGTGCTTAATTTTAGGAAAAAACTATCCGAGTAAAAGAGTCTAATAGAGCATGGAATAGAAGATAATTCAAGTGTATCTTCAAAGCTAAACCAAGGGCCAATAAAAAAACATGATGAGATCGACTAAAGCATTAGTTGCTATACACTAGACATGTTATAGTTGTTAGTTCAAACATTATGGATTTCAATTATGAGAAGTCACTACTCAATTAGATAAAGGGAATGAAAGTTTATTGTAACCAATCAATATGAATTTAAGTGTGTATATAAATGTGAAATTAGACCAAGTAGTGTGCTTAGGGAATAATGGTTACATAATCAAACTATCATGAAAGAACAAATAAGCTTCAAAATAGGGTAGACATATAAAATCAAGGAATAATTAGAGATATAAAAATACATGTAGCACACCATTAATAGATAATAAACTAACCTTAATAATTATTGGTGCAATCCAATGGAAACTACTAGTTTGTCCAATGTTAAAGCACATGGGGAAAATACATACATAGGATTCATACAAAATAGGACAAGTGTATGATGAAAAATAATATTAAGCCCAATGCCTAGAATCATACCCTATCCATACATAGAAAGAGACCCTAATGAATTATTTCCTAGGTCAATAATCAACATAGGGAAACAAGGTCAAAGAGAGCACATGATATAAGATAATTTAATATTTTTGGGCAAGGACCAACAATTTCATTATACTTTTTTACTTTTTACTTTTTATTTTTTACTTTTTACATTTTAATTTTTACTTTTTAATTTTTTAATTTTAGTAGGATGGGGGAGAGTGGAGTGGGGAATTGAAAACACTAGTTGGAGTGGGACTGGGAGGCTAAAAAATCATTGCAGGGGAGGATAGTAAAGCTAAAGGAGAGATAAACAATGTTGAGGTGAAGATTATTGTGGCCACATAGGGGTTCTACATTCCCTCGCTATGGTTGTTCCTTCTTGCATTTGTTTTAGCTCTTGCTCTATTTCAGATGATGTCATTAGCGTTGGTTTTGAAGATGTAGATATTTTGGTTTCAGAGGAAGAGATTGTTGGCTCCTCGAAAAATTATTGGTGCATGGAGGATGAAACTATCATTGAAATTCTCTTGGAGGCCTAGTTGAAGGCTAAGGAGGGTGAGGCACCTATTTTTTCTAAGGAATGGTGTGACTAGTCAGATCATGTGGAGGATATTTCACTTCATTATTTATGGTTCGAAGCCCAACACTCATCCCAAAATCTTATGATGCTTGATGTGGGTTTTAACAATTTGGTTTAGAATGAGTCAAACTTGTGTAGTTATTTGAAGAGGGGCTTTTTGCTTCCCCATCCTGAGGTTCCTCCCCTACCTCTAGAAGATTTGCATCTTTTGTCCCCTTATTTTGAACTGATTTCCCTCATTGCAGTTGGGATTGATGTATGTTTTGGACATTTTCTTGGGGCGGGCTCTATTTTGGGGTCTCCCTCCTTGGTGGTGGTCCCCTTTCCTATTTATCTTGTTCAAAATGGGTTGTAGGATAGTAGTGTTTGTGGGGTTCCCCACTTTATGGTTCTTTAACCTCATAGTTTATTTTCTGATCTTCCTATTTATCAAGGAGTTACTACTTCTAAAGTTGTTTCTCAGGAATCTTTTCAACATGAGCTCAACAATATTGAAATTTCTTGTGCTCCTTCTCCTTTCTCTCTCATTATTCTAGATGAGTGGGTCAAAAAATCTATGGATGGGTTGCATTCTTCTCTTAGTGGGAAATTTTTTAGTTATATATCGAATATTGACATTATCAATAGTTGGGCTCTAATTGTTGGATGACTCCTAGTAGTCATATTAAAACTTGGATGAATGGTTATTTTCTATTTTCCTTTCATTCTATGGAGGACTACACTCATATTTATCAAGGAGGCCCTTTTTCTTGTAAGTCTTTTCTTCATTTAGAATACTAGTCTACAGGCTTCAAAGTTTTTGAGATTAATTTGTAGCCTATCTAGGTATGTCTCATTGAGCTCCCATTGAAATTTTTGGATGAAGGTATTCTTCAAGATATTGCTAATGTTGTTGGTTGATTTATAACCTTAGATCGTCTTACTAAATCTAGATCCAACTTTCTTTATGCTAGATTTTGTGTCTTGGTTGAGTCTAGTTTGGAGTTACCCAAAAGGGTGAATCTTTGCTCCAAGCTTGGGGTTTGGTTGCAAGAAATTTAGTATGAAACTTCTTGGCTAGTCCAATCTAAATTTTTTGAGCAGTGTCTTCTTCCTCATGACAAGAAAGAGTTGAATACTACAATGAATTTCCATAATGGTAAGGTGCTTGAGCAGACTATTGTGTAAAAGATCATTGAACATGATAAGGAGGAAGCTTAATTTTGATATTAGTAACTCTCATCCTACCTATCTTCTGAGGCCTTTCCTCATGTTTGGTTATAAACTACCTTAATATTTCTTCTTTTGTTATTTTTTGGGTTCTATCCATGATCATATTTGATTTCTTATTTTACTTTTTTACTTGTGCTAGTCTTTTAGCTGGTTTTTGTTCTTTATTTTCTATTGTCTAATTTCTTATGAGACTCCTCTCTTTTGCATCTATGGTTGTTATGTAAATCGGTAGAGGACCTTCCCACATTAACCTAATCAAAACGATTTCATTTTATGTTGATGGTTCAGAAATATTGTGGACATGAATCAAAATTCTATAAATAAATTAAAGGAAACAAAGTTTCTTTTTGTCTTTAGGAATCAAACAAATACAACTTTAATTTTATATGAATTATCACACCTTTAATTTTATCACAAACAAATTGAAAAATCAAGTCACTTATTTTGTCTATCACATATCCTTCTTATAGTCCTCATTACGATTGTTGGGAATTATTTATTTATTTATTATAGATTTAAAAATAGATATTATTAAATTTTAGTTTTGTTAGAACATGGATCACAAATATTTGAATGCTACTTTTTGACAATACATGCTACTAGATAGTTAATAGCGTTTGAAATTTTTTATTACTTTTTAAAGAAACCATATGCCAAATGATACAATTTAGTATCATCTATTATTTTGCTTCTTTCTTTTCTAGTTTAGATTTTTTGCTAAAACACATTCAAATTTAGAGTTTGCCTTATACAAATAGTCTTTTATTTGTTTCTTACAGAAGAAATAAAAATGATTCTTGAATAACATAGCCTAATTGATTTTGTGTTTGTTGACAACATTAGCCGATTGTTAAACTATTTAGACCTATGCTACCAAATTATACAATGAAACAATAATATGAGTATAATTTTTGTGAAATATATTTATCATTAAATGGAAAAATATATGATTGGTTTAAACACATTACTTAATAGTCAAATTTGTTAAAGTTAGTCATCGATAAAAATATGCATAAGAAATTCATACCCAAACCTAATATATTCAAAAGTCAATTTTGAACACGAAGATATATTCAAATGATACAAATTAAATATGATAAAACACTCATCTATATTTCTTTTGTATCCAATAGAGTTAATTATTAAAATTTACATAATAATAAATTAATCCATGAATGCCTATTTTCAAAAATAACATTAATAAATCTTTTGAATAAAAGATTAATAAATATTATTTTGAAACATAACTGTTGATAGATTAAAATATATAGACCATACATTAAAATAGATCAAGTAGATTTCAAAAGTATTAGCATTATATGAAGACTTTTAAGTTATATATAGTATCATCCCTTCCATAGCACGTTTGGGTGCTTTTAAAATTAATTACTCTGTGCGACCAAAACATCTAATCAGCGGAAACTCACGTCTGTGTGCGGCACACCTAAAGAAACCATGTTAGAGTGGTAGAAGTTGCGTGTTGTAGGAGTTTGATCCATCTGAAAATTATTATTTGGTGAAGGGAGAATGTTGGAATTTAATTTATCTGAGCTGTTGTGAATAGCAGATAATGTATCACCGCAAGCCGCAAGAAGAGATCTGGAAACGCGTTGTAGATTACTGCAGCTCTTTATATAAAAGTCTTCGAGTTAGCGAGCACGGGTATTTGCCTGGAAAGATTTCTGCAACTCTAGGTGTGTAAAGCTTGGTATGCTTTATACGAATTTCTGTAAAAAGAAAAAAGTTATCCATGGGAGGGATTACTTGTAGTTGAAAAATGGGGCTTAACAGAGGTCCATGGACACCTGAAGAAGATCTTCGCTTAAAAAATTATATCTAGGCCCATGGCGAAGGCCGTTGGAGATCTTTTTCCAAGAAAGCAGGTTTTTGTTTTGTTGTATTAATAAATATAACTCATTAGGTATTTGGAGAGAATGGTGGCAATGATGAAATCAACCTATAATTCATGTTTCATTTTTAATTGAATTTTTAGCGAGTTTAAGAAATCCTCCTGCTTTAGGATTAGAAAAAAACCATAGAATCTCTTAGGATCTTGAATGTATCAAAGAAACTACAACTAAATTATCTTTTGAAGGGGTCTTATCTTCTTCTAAATCTCATTTTTCAAGTAGTTTGGAACTTTCAAATATCTATTTTTTATCTATTTCTAAATATGTTTCTTGTAAGAAGGTGAATATATGTGATAAGTGGTGTCATCCTCCTCCTAGCTTTTTCAAAATACATACCAATGGTTCTTCTTTAGCTAGCCTGGATGCTACTAAAAATCAACGAGTTAGTCATGCTCATGATACTATGATCCATTTTATCTTCTTTCATGCAATGGGCATTGCTTCTAAAAATATGATGGAAGCCTAGGCTATTCTACTAGCTCTTGATAACGCTTATGAATTGGGTGGAGGAAGATTATTTTTGAATCCCATTTGCCAATATTAGTTTCTCTTTTGAATAAAAAGGGTTCTCAAAAGTCCTCCTAGAGGATTGCTTCTTTATTGGACCAAAGCCTTCATCTCTATTTGAACTTTGAAGCTATCTTCTTTGGTCATACTCCTACGGAATGGAATGTTGTGGAATGTCTTGCCAAATGGATTTCAAAGAAAAATAATCAATGACATGTTATGAGTTCAAATTATTTCCTTCTATAAGTTCTTTCAATTTTTCTAGCTTATTCAAATAACTAGATTACATAGAAATAAGGGATTTTATTATTTCAATGATTGTGGTGATTTGAGTTATTTCTGATTTTATAGGTTTTAGTATACTAGTAAACATTCTTAGGCTTTCCCTCTTCTTTCTTTAATTATGGATCTTACAATCTAAAAACCTCAAAAATGTAAAATGTAATCTATCATTATTTCTTTAATATATTTATTTTCACCTTTTTTCAAAAATCTATATCTATACTTTTTCTCTTCTTTTATATAATTGTTAAATATAATAAATGCGTAGTAAAAATAATGGAAGTAGTAACTATAGGTTATGTTCCAAAAAGTGTCAAAAGAGGATGAGCAGCTGTATTAGGAAATACGCCATATTATAATTCATGAGAGTTTCAAAATTTGAGAAAAATGTGTGCCATATGAATCATCCAATAATGCCTTATATAAAATAGTAGCTATTTTTGAGAAATTTTATCATGTGAGTAAGCATTTCAGTAAGTAACTATATCATTTGAGAAAAATGTGTCTCATGTAGAGCATCTAATGATGCCTTATATGAAATAGTGGCTATTTTTGAGAAAATTTATCATGAGAGAGAGAGAGAGATTTCTTATATTTATATTCATCATTATCATAGTCTTCATTTTCGCTAAAATTATCTTCAACATGATAAATGCTATGACTATCATGAGGAATACCATATTAGTACATTAATCCATTTGAGTGTTCAAATAAGGAATTATCCTTA
The DNA here is from genome assembly GCA_007258455.2 of Sequoia sempervirens. Lineage (NCBI taxonomy): Eukaryota > Viridiplantae > Streptophyta > Pinopsida > Cupressales > Cupressaceae > Sequoia > Sequoia sempervirens. The sequence goes on from VDFB02105785.1 coordinate 422,104,911, forward strand.
AGGTAATGTTTAGATAAGAGTGAGATCCTAGTATCTGAACAACTCACAAAATTAAAGACTAAATGATAGATGTGTAGGAATAAAACCTAAGGTCAAACAATGGTGGGTGTAAAATATATCGAGTTCACTAATTAATTAGAGGAAAAAATGCCTATAAATAACATTTTAATGCTAAACAAATAATTAACCTAGATTAAATGCATTGGATATGATAATTAAAATTAGCCAAGACATTTTTTAGACTTGATTTACATCTCAATCCCTATTCATTATTTTCTAACATTTTTTATGCAAAGTTTAGATACATTCACTTGTTACGTCAATATTACATCACTTTATCTATTCATATAAATTCCATTAGGTGTGAGATTGATCAAGATGGACCTTAAGGAGCATGTCAATAACCCCTAAAATCTAGTTCATTAAATCTAAATTTTGACATCACTACCCATTTACTAGTTGTTATGAATTGACCTACTACATAATTCATATGATAGTTTTCCTACACCATTATAGGGCAAGTCCACCAAGATGAGGAACCAAAAAGTGGTCATTTAGAAGGAATATTTTCAATGAAACATGTATACACTTTTTAAAATGTGTATGATGCATAATACATTTGTTATAATGCATGTCCGTTATGTCTTAGATTTTATTTAAGCCTAATTACATATACATTATGGATTAAATATGTTATGCAGTGCATAAATGCTATATTAAGAACCATTTTAAAGATTAAAGAAATACTCAAATAAACATGAATGCATTTCCAACATCATATTTCATTTAAATATGATAGTCAATTAGTATTTAATTTTTATTTCTAAGGGTTCAACCTCCCTGTTGCATATTTAATTCATACATTTTGTCATAAAATAGTGAATTCAAAGTTTATCCTCATCTATTTTCTTTTCGTGATAAATTTTGATGAAAAAACTACCAAAACATCAAGATGCTTCTTAGTTTTCTAGCAATATAATAATTTAATAGTTTGAATAAATTAATTAATTTATATTCCTTAAATAGTTATATATTTTTCTTCAAACATTTTTTTATTTATGTTCCCCCAAGCCCAGTTGGCTTAAGCTTAATTTTGATGGATTTTCCAAAGGAAACCCGGGTTGAGCGGGTGGGGGTGGTTACATTATCTAGACCATAGTGGGAAAATGATATTGGCATATGCGATTAATCTTGGAGTTCAAACCTCAAATTTTGTGGAGGTGGTGGCAGCCTACCACGGTATTCGGCTTGCCATGAATGCAGGTATCTCCAACCTGGCTATTAAGGTTTGCCACAATACTATATAATGATGCTGACTAGGATGGCCAAACCTTGCTAGCCCCTTAGGGACCCTATCCTATCAGCATGAAATCTCACGATGATTCTTGAAAGTTGTAGACCTACTCATGTGTATAGAAATGATAATAAAGTGGTGGATGCCCTTGCCAACTTAGGTGCCTTCAATTCTAAAATCAAAATATGGGATAATATTTCTCTTATACTCGAACATGTGTGCAACTTAATTTTTTATGCTGTCAAAGTAGAACACCCTTGATCTTGAGCTATATTTCTTGCTAGTTTCTTTTGACAACTGGAACATATGGCATTTCATCTCCTTCGACCATTCTTTTCATAAGCTTTTTCATTCTTGAATTTGGCATTCTTTTGGTAATTTATACAACATTTCATCTCTTTCTCTATTGATTACAAATATGGGAATGGTGATTTATTGCAGGATGAACCCGCCTCCTGTGAGCTGTGGCAAAATGACACAAATTTTTGGACTATTCACTTATGTATAAAACTAGCCTCATTTGTTGAGGGTATGTGAGGCATGACGCCAAAATTTTTATTGAATTTTTTAACTCTTGGAATGAGGGTAACATCACCATTGGTGAGTGCTCCTTCTATATGAATATGGAGTTGATTGTAGAGGTCACTAGGCTTTCCTTGGACAAGGTCTACATTCCTAGGAAGCCAAAGGGGCAATACCAGAAGGACATGGATAGGTTCCTGAAGGAGGGTGAAAAAGTTAAAAGGCTGTAAAATGGCTTCGACGAAGCAAACCTTCCTAGGGTATGTAGCAAGATTGCTGAGGAGTTAATGAGGTATGTCACTTTAGAGCGTCACTTTAATTGTTTTCATGCCCAACTCTTTCTAATGTTAAATTATTTTAGATATAATTTCAAAATGAACTTTTCTTTTTGGTTCCTCTATTCTTTGGAATAGCCTATAAAGGTTGTTTAGGGGAAGAGTAAAACCCTTCCCATCCATCAAGAGTTATTTTTTCATCTTTACTACCTCTATGTTGCTCTTTCTCCCTCTCTAACCTTTGTTAAAAAGAGCACCCTAGTCATTAGAAACCATGCCATTCCCTTGGAAGGCCCCCTTTCCATTTGTGGCCTTGAGGAGATTTCATCCACCACTCACAAAATTACCAGGGCATGTGGTAAAACCTTTGTTACCAAGGACCCCACTCTTGACCTTGAAAAGCATGTTTCGTTCCCTGACCCCACTCCCATTTCTACTTCTAGTTCTTGTAACTCTGAGAACTTAGACAATGAGTTTTGGAAACCTACCCCTAAAAATTCTCTCACTGGCTTCCCTATCCATGATGATGTGTCCAAAGTTTTCAAATCCCCCTGGCCACTAATTCGTCTAGCCCTCAAAGATCCCCCATCCTATGTATTAATTTGGATGGCACCTCTAGTGAGCTAAATTTAGATAAGGATGTTTGTGTTTCTTGTGTTCCCCTAAGGCATAAGTTGAATGATATTTTGGCATATGTCAATAGTCAAAATGATATTCTTAAGTGGCTGCTAGGTTAGTTCATCACAACCAATGACAGAATCCATGTTTTGGAAGAGAAGGTTCTCAAGTATGAAATGTCTTGGCTGGGTGAGGTTGAGGATGGTGGGAATTAAGATTTATTATCCTCCCTCGCTAAGACAAATGGGTGAGTTATTAGGAGAGTGAGGTGAATGAGCTCAGAAATCTAGTTGGTACAGAGGATGATAAGGTTAAGTTGTAGTAGGAAATTACTAGTATGCTCAAGAATGGGGACAAAAATTTGAAGTGTCTCCAAGAAATTATCGATTATATTAAGGATATTGACAAGAACAGTGTGGTCACTATGAAAGGTTTTCAACAAGAATTTCACAATTGTCATGGTAAAAGGATGGTTGAGGTTGGTCACTAAACAAGTTTTTCAACAAGACTATCACAACTGTCAAGGTAAGGAGGGAAACCCTGCTCCACCCAATGTGAAGGAGATCCACATTGCATGCAAGGGTCCCCTGACCTTTGATGAGAAACCCCACTTCTTGACTAAGGAGTAGTAGGACATTAGAAGTTGAAACATAAAAAAATAGGGTTTATGGAATGAGATGAGGTTCACCAAAATGATAATAGATAGACCTATTTTCCTTGTTTTCATTAGGAAATGAGACCCCCACAAAGAATTGAATAACAATCCTTAGGTCAATCAAGTCAATGTGAGAATCTATAGATTTCATATTGACGAAAGGAAGATGGTCAAGGTCAAACAACACTTTGGGAAGAAAAACTAAAATTATAAAATCAACTCCAAGATGTAATCTAACACTTGAAACAACAATATTAAACTCAATATTTGTAGAAATAGAAGACCAAATGCATATTTTAGAAGGGAATAAATGTATTTATTAGTTGCCAAGAGGCAATTTTTGAGGGCTGATTAGGACTCATTCGCCCATGGGTGAATGGGTCTTTTCTCAAGGTTTTTCTGCAGCTTTTAGGAGCCTCTGACACAGATCTGTAGCTTCTAATTTGTCCAAATTTTAGTGTCGAAAAGTCAAAAATTAGATCTATAGGTTAGATTTCATGATTGACAACTTTGACAACTTTTCCAATCTTGCACTTCAAAAGGTCCTTAATCCTTCTTCAACCCCATTTTGGTAGTCGAACCTTGAAATGAAATTATGAATGAAATATGTAATGAAGAATAAACAAATATATGTTACCACTCAACAAACCCTTGAATGAAACCTTGGTAATGGAGATCTTAGGAGGTCTGTAACTTCCATGAAATGGCTAAATTGTATGTGGATCTTGACATTTGAATAATGCTTTGAATGCTTGAATTGATCTTGAAACCTACATCACAATGTTACGTCCAAAAACATGCATGATGCAAGAAGACTTTGACATGATGAATAGATCTTGAATGCTGCAATAAATCTCTAGTATATATGCTCTTGAATGCTACTGATTTCTTTTGAAGTTCTCCAAAAAATATCATAAAATTGCTCATGAAAGTCTAGGTGAAACTTAGTGAAATAACCTTGTATTTATAGATATGTATCCTTAATTTCCTAAAATTCAAATATCACAAGCTGACATTGAATTATGGATTTGAATATGTTAAAATACTACCAAAAACATAATTTAAATTTAGTTTCAAAGGTATATGGAGGACCCATTCTCCCATGGGCGAACGGGTCCTAGGTCGCTATTCCTAGAACACACATTGCTCAAGGTAAAGTGTTATGTTTAGGCATTAATTATTGTTGGGTTTCCCCTTCAGAAAATGTAATTTATTAGGCTTGTAATTTAATAAAAAGGCTAATTCAGGCATAATTAAGCTCAATTTAATTAAGAGGGCCCAAATAAGTGTGAAAATGTAAAGGGGTACATTAACCAACACTAAATTAAGGCATTATTAAGTCCATTTAGAAAAGGAGGGTGCCTAAAAAAAAATGAAAATGTAAAGAGGTGCATTTTTCTACAGTACATTTAGCTCCCACTTTAGTGAGACGATGATGTTGTATCAAACTCACACTAAAGTAGACAATCAAGAGAGGTCTAATTTCATAATTGTTGGAAGGATAAGATGAAAAGGATAGAGGAGGATGATCAAGCCCCCAAGATCTAAGATATCATGGGAAAACCAACAAAGGAACAAGGAGACACATTCCTATGTTAAATATATATATGCAGCAATGAAAAGATACTCAATCATACAATGTCAAGGACTAAAAGGAAGAAAGAAAAAAGAGAAAAATAAAAGGGGGGTGGATCAAGCCTTGATTTTCCAACATAATGTAGATTACACCTCAGCTATTTGTCCAAAAACGTTTACAAGTGGAACTCATTTTACACTATGCAAACAAACAATGGATGCTCACACATGGGCTAGTGAGATCCGTTGTCTACTAGGTGATCCCCCAAGGATGGAAAATGAGAGAATATTATTAGGCTCCAATACCATACCAAAGTTATACTTATGATAACTCTAATAAGGCACCACACAATACAAAATTTGAGCTTCATAAGGCTTAGCAAGCTATGTTATGCTAAACACTTATGAACAAACAAGGCTCCACAAGCAAACAAAGTGTGTTATGCTTGGTGGCCATGAAAAATGATTGTAACTTTGAGCCTCTCAAGGTTAGCAAGTTGCATTATGCTAAACACAAGTTATGAACAAAATAAAAATAGGATAAGACATCTTCAAAGGGGTTTTGTGTAGTTCATGTAAGGTATCCTCTTAGGGAACATCGTGCCTAATGTCTCCAAGAGAGGAAAAGTCTAGGATAAAAGATTCACAAATTAGGGAATGCAATGCGTAGCATCACCACTAACATGAAAGTTGTATGCCAAGAAAGATCACACTCTTGGAGGACATCAAACCCAATGACACCACCAAGAAGAAGACACATTGCAAGAAGAAAGAAGACCACATAATGAAACATAAGATATAGTCCAAGATCTCCAAAAATGATAATACCAATGTATGCCCCCACTTTAAAAAAATTACTAAACACCATGTTGTGAGAAATTACTTTCAAGTAGAGAATAATAAATGCTAAACAAGACATGGGAGCTTATTTGGAAAGCCCTATGTCAAGCATATGTTTCTAAATGAAGCTACGTCATGACAACGGAAGGGGTTGCCCCCAAAATGAAATCCCAAACACATAAGGGATCCACAGATTCAAGGTAAGCATATTCCTTTGCTACAATCATATTATAGAGCTCTCAAAAATGTCAACATTCCCCAAATAACTCATGGAATAGGAAAAATTACACATAGAAACTTAAAACAAAGAAAAGGATTTTGGGTCAACATGGAAGAGATCTAAATGTCTCAGCACCTTGCGTCATCCCCAAAAGGAAAACACAAGACAAAATAAAAGATAAAGGTTTATGACATATAGGAGAATGTAGGTACAAATAGAGGAATGAACATAAAGTCACATAAAAAAAAAAATATGGGGGATCACATTACACACATGCAATCACATAAAGAACATGAAAAAGAAAACGAAGAAAAGACTAGTAAGGCACTTGCATGTCAATCTATAGCAGTTCATCCAAATTTTTGCAAGATGGTGTGTCCCTTGGTCTCCTTGGCCAACACGACACTTGGGTTCATGACATGGCTTAACCATCTCCTGTGGATATTGTATAAATCTAGCAGTTGTATTGGGCATTAAAAGGTTGATTTTTGGTGCAACAACCACCAATGTAACAATTGGTATCAGAGCCGAGGTCATAGGTCTGAATCCCTCGCTTGCACTGGAGGGGATTGTTGCAAGATGGTGTGTCCCTTCGTCTCCTTGTTCAACATGGCGCTTGGGTTTGTGACATGGCCTAATTGCCTCTTGTGGATCTTTTATAAATTAGGTAGTTGTATTGGACATTAACAAGTCGATATTTTGGTGCCACAACAACCACCAATGTAACACACATCCCAATCTTGTTCATCGTATGTGGAAGGCAGACAACTAGCCAAATGGACAACTTCAAGTGCCAAATTACTACAAGTCTATATAACTCCTTGTCCACACTAAGTGTGGGACAAGGATGAGCTGAGATAAGTGGTAAAAATGAGCTCCTTGTAATATAGAAAATGATTTGCAATGAATGAGAAGCATGTAATAGTGAGTATTCTAGAATCCTACAACTACCACATGGAAAGGAGAAAATTTCATGTAATTTCTATCCAATCATGTTGTAGAAATGTTAAGAGGAGAAAAATCACTCAATATCAACTTTAATGCATGACACTCATTAGTAAGATGTCTGATATTTCTATGATATGCACAATAATTCATGTTCTTAGGCTTATTGATTCTAGTGGGAGGTGACAGTTTAATCCATCCTAGATGAAGAAGTTATTCCATTTTTAGGATGTAGGAATGACAACTCTTTGAATTCATAATATTTGGATTTCTTACTTGTTTGAGAAGCTTGTTGAGGTGGATTTTAAGGAGGACCTAAAATGATCCTATCATCCTTGTGAGGGATTTGTTCATTATGATCAAGGACACTAATTTAATTAGAATATGTGGAGGGAGGCAGATCTTGAATCATAAACCTTTAGCATCTTCAATTGGGATTTGTTCTAATAACTTATGTTCATCTCATTCTCATTTGTTGTGTCACATCCTTGTTTAGCTAATATCTTAAAGCCTTGGCCATAAGTCTCTTCTAGGTTGATGGGTATGTTGGTGACTTTATTAACGTAGGATGGATGGGTATGCACTTGGTTAGATGAACTAGGTTCACTCATGGTTGGAGGTTTAGGCTTGTTTTTTTATTCAATCTTAGGATGTAAAAGAGAAAACATATCTAATGGTGGAATAGTAGGAGGTGTTGGTTTTCACATGGAAGGGTAAAATGATGCATTGTTCTCAAGGTTGTCAAGGAAATTACCTATGAAATTACACATGCTTTCATCATCTTCATCTAAGATGCCAACTTCATGAGGAAATTAATTAGGGGTTGGTTGAGCATGATTAGGTTCTATTGAATTAGGATCATTACCAAACACACAACTTGAGACATCAACAAAGGATATTAAGGAATTACATATACTACCAATACACATGTCCATTATGAAAGAATGAATTGAAATGCAAAGAGATTCTCAATTTTCATATTTAAACAAGATAACTTTCTGATTATTCGATGAAAAAACTTGAAAATTATGTCTTTGAAATGCAATTTTAAATTCAAATAATGCACTAAATTTGAAAATCTAAGCTTAATATGAACAATTTTAGATAAAAAAATTATGGAAATTAAAACAACAAACTGAATACAGAAACACAAGATGCAAAAATGGCATTTTTAATGCTCAAAAATTTAGAAAAGGCCCTAATTAGGGACTCATTCGCCCATGGGAAAGTGGGTCTCACTTAAGGGTTTTTAAAAAATAATTTGTAGGTTTCTGAGGTGATTTCTATGGTTTTCAAATTTCTATAAAATGAGATCTAAATGCAAGTGCAAATGATGCTAAATGACAAGAAAGAAGACCTAATTTGAGATGCAATTTTGATTATTTTTTTGATTTAAATGATTTATCATGCAATGTTATGTAAATACTATGCAAAATGACTAGGATTTTTGAATTTTCCATATTTTAAAGAATGCAAAAATGCAAACCTAAAACCCTAAATGAGATGCAATCAAATGCAAGTTAAGAACCCTAAATAAGATGAAAATCAATGCACAACTCAATGCAAATGAATGCAAAACCTAAATCTAGGGTTGAAAATGGACTCCTTGAATACACAAGTTATGATTCTTAAACGTTTAGGTTCAACATAATGAAACAATGGAAAATATGGTTTATGGAATGAGATGAGGGTTCACCAAAATGATAATAGATAGACCTATTTTCCTTTATTTCATTAGGAAATGAGACCCCCACAAAGAATTGACTAACAACCCTTAGGTGAATCAAGTCAATGTGAGAATTTATAGATTTCCTTATGATTGAAGGATGGGGGTCAAGGTCAAACAACACTTTGGGGAGAAAAACTAAAAATAGAAAATTTAATAAAAGATACAATCTAAAAATTCAAACTAAAATAGTAAACTCAATATTTGTAGATCCAAAAAGCCAAATGTATATCCGAGAAGGGAAAATATGTATTTACTAGTCACCAAGAGGTAGTTTTGGAAGGATAACTAGGACTCATTCACCCATGGGTGAATGGGTCTTTGCTTAGGGATTTTCTGTAACTTTTGAGAGCCTCTGACATAGATTTAAAGCTTATGATTTATCTAGGTTTTAGTGTTAGAAAGTTAGGAATCAGATCTGTAGGTTAGATTTCGTGATTTGAATTTAACAACTTTGAAAACTTTTGCAACTTTGACAAATTTTCCAATCTTGCACTTCAAAAGGTGTCAATCCTTCTTCAACGTAAATATACAATCACATAAAAGAGAAAAAATTGTTTTTTTTTGGTTGAATGGGGGCTTTCCTTGGTTAAACCCCGTTTTGGTAGTCAAACCTTGAAATGAAATAATGAATGAAAGATGGAATGAAGAATGAAAAAAGATATGTTACCACTTGAAAAAACCTTAAATGAAATCTTGGAAATGGAGATCTTAGGAGGTCTAAAAATTACATGAAATGGCTAAATTGTATGTGGATCTTGACACTTGAATAATGCTTTGAATTCCTTACTTGATCTTGAAACCCACATCACAATGTTAGCTCCAAAAATATGCATGATGTAAGAAGATTTTGACACGATGAATAGATCTTGAATGCTACAATAACTATCTAATATATCTACTCTTGAATGCTCTTGATTTCTCTTGAATTTCTTAAAAAATGCTCATAAACTTGCTCATGAAAGTCTGGGTGAAACTTAGTGAAATAACCTTATATTTATAGATATGTATCCTTACTTTCTCAAAATTCAAATATTACAAGCTGATATTGAATTATGTATTTGAAGATGTTAAAATAACGCCAAGAAACATAATTTAAATTTAGGTCCAAAGGTCTAGGGAGGACCCATTCACCCATGGGAAAATGGGTCGCAGGTCCTTACTCCTAGAACACACATTGCTCAAGGTAAAGTGTTATGTTTAGGCATTAATTATTGTCGAGTTTACCCTTTGGAAAATGTAACTTATTAGGCTTGTAAATGAATAAAAGGGATAATTAAGGCACAATTAAGCTCAATTCAATTAAGAGGGCCCAAATAGGTGTGAAAATGTAAAGGGGTACATTTACCAACACTAAATTAAGGATTATTAAGTCCATTTTAAAAAGGAGGGCCCAAACAAGTGTGAACATGTAAAGAGGTACATTTTTCTACACTACAGTGGCCTCAAGCTTTTGGGAGACCGGTAGTTGGTCTAGTTTCCCACCAATTTTACCCTATGCTCTGTGTTTTTTTTCTTGTTGGTCTATTAGTTGTTGTTTCTTTTTTTCTTTCTAGGTGTCTCACTTTTCATGAGCTCCCTCATTGGGCCTCTATGGTTGTTTTGTAATGGGTATGGTCATTCTCGTCTTTAATCTAATCAAAACATTTATTTATTTATCTCAATTTGACCAAATAAAAAATAATTACACTTTATTGTATACACATTAAAAGAATACATTTTTTTATTTTAAATGGATATTATGTGATGTATGCACCTAATGACATGTTTTTCAAAATGCATCCACTTTGAAAAATCATAAAATATTTATACTCAATAGAAATATATAGATATATTTAACTTCCAGTACTATATGCTAGCCATATTTTCACCAATTGAAATTACAAACTCCTAACACAACAACAAAAAATTAGGGGTGCACACAAAACACTATTTTTTATTTTAGTTATAAAATAGGATCATTTTATGCATTCTCTATATTGGACCATCTTAAACTTAAGAATTCTTAAAAGCCCTAATATTCAAAAACTAGACTCAACTTGTTCTTATAAAATCATAAAATTTAGTGTAGTGTAGGCATCTCAAATGACTAATTAAAGTTTCAACTTTTTTAATTTTATGGAAGAAGTGATCAATTTGGACCATATTTTTCTATCCCATATTGATTCATTCACCTTGTATTTAGAAACATTTTTTGTGAGGAAAATAATGATCATATAAGTTAATAATTAAAGTACTCTTCAATTTGAAAATAATAGTAGTGGAACCAAATATAATCATATATGTCATTTGCATGTTTACATGTGATGACTTTAATATTTATCATTGCTATTAAATTTATTGTACCAAGGAGTTTAACCTAGGAGAGCCCACTATCAGTAGTGTCTCTAGACACCACCTTGGCTTATCAAATATAATAGGTGAAGGGAAATACATTCTAGGAAGTACCTTTTTTAAAATTAATTTTGTGTGTGCTATATCATGTCCATGTGTTAGATTAGGTTTGTATCCATTAGGATCAATCACAAAATCCTTGATATTGATCTATAACTTTTTCTACATGTCAATTTAAATTATAACATATTCATTAGATTATGGTAGTTAATTTTATGATAAAGGTATATAAATCTCAAATATATTAAAATAAGTTTATCTATAATCAATCCTCATGATTGGTATACCTATCCTCTTATTTAACCTTTAAATGAATTTTACTTCTATTATCTAGAACAACTTTAAATTTGGGTGACCCCACAATAGTATGTCCCACATTTTAGCCAAAGTGTAACATTGAAATCAATATTTTTCACCAAATTTTCACTTTTTGACACCTATAACAACTAAAGTGTTAAATTTTTTGAAATGGTGTGAACTAGTAAATTTTGTGATTTTGTCTCTAGATTGTAAATATATATTTCAATAAATAGTTTCTGATTTTTTTGATGTAACTTTAATAACTTATGTTTTCTAGTTAATAGTATTTTTAAAAAGTGACGTTACTTTGGTAAATCATAACTTTATTTTTAGAAAGGATAAAATTATAAACTTTTAAACATAGATTTGTAACACCAATAAATATTGCATAGATATTTTTCATATTTTTTGTTGCATAATTTTTTAATAACTTTTTGAAGTAATATTAACTATAATTTAAACATAGGTTACTTCAATTTAACACAATTTTTTTCTACACATCTAAATTAAATTATTTTTTTCTTCTTGAAATAAGAATATCAATACCTAGTACAATTTTTTTTTTCAAATATTTAATCTATTTTACTATTATTTCATGTGTGTGGAATAAAGACCTTGAAAATTACTAAAAAAACCTATCTTCACAAGAAAATTTAAAATAATTATAATAATCAAATTTAATATATTTAAAATTATATTTTTTTAAAAGATATTTTGAGTGATAGAATCCACAAAAATATATTGTCTAGTTGATTCCATTTGAAGGTACAACTAGAGTTTTGAAACGAAAAACTCAAAGGAAAATTTGAGGCCTAAGGTCAAATGGTCATTTCTAGGACCTTTGTTTGAAGGACCTTTGAAAGAAGGTATGCCCTTTGCAAATGAATGGAAATATTTTTTTTGAAGGTATACACATCCAGACAAAGAACCATGTTCAATTCATGGTGATTTATGACTCACCTTTGAGGAAAGTATTATGATATTTTTTACTTCATTCAACTTAAAAATCTAATTTCCCAAGTTTGGAACTCCCTATTGTTGTTTTACCCATAAAACCACAACCCATACCAAGAAAATAATGTTGTAAACTAAACAAAAACATAATTAAAAAATTAATAAATGATTGAATGTTCTATGTAGTAGGATATGAAGGAGTATAAAGAGAAAGTAGAAAAACATGAGTAGTATTTGAAGGATGTCAAGGAGGATCTTAATTGAGATGTGTAGGTTAGTAAAAGAACCATATGAAATAGTTATTTAGGGGTTCAAGTCTTAAAGAAGAAGTTGAATGAGGTGACAAATGAAGACAATAAAAATACTAGATCAAGTTAGGTAAGTAATTTTGGACCAATCTCTAAGACACACAAATGTGAGGAAATCTAGAGAGGAGGAAATTCAAGAACTAAAATAAATATGGATTTGCATGAAAAAATTATCACAAGGACTTTAAGGCTACCTCTACTCTCTAGAACATGTACTTGTCTTATTTGTGTTTGGTTTCTTTGGTTTATCTAGTCAGATACTTATTGGGATGTGTTTTTGTTATTGTTTAGTCAATTGCAAAGGATTTTGGTGCCTTCAAAACCTATTCTTACCCATTTATCAAAAATAATAATAGAATATTGATAAAAATAAAGTTTCCATAGGGAGAAAACAAAAAAAAAAATCATACATCTAAAATTGATATGCTCCAAGAAGAGAAAAAATGCCTCTTCAAGACACCAAGTGAAGTCCTATTCTGAAATAGAAAAAAGTCACAAATTAAAAGAATGAAAGAAAAAAATCTAGAAAACTTAAGAAAATTAGAAACAAAAAAAAAAAATAGCCTCTAAAGATCCCAAATGCTAATGAAGAAGGAAATATTTTTCCATAAACAAAGTCTCTAATCATTATCCACATAGCCATGACTTGTGCTAGAAAAAAAATGTAAACCTAGCTAATTCCATAATAAAAACTAGGATTACATAGAAAACAATCCATGCATCTAAAATTCATACATTTTTTAGTACAGATGAAGGGTATTAGGAAAATTCACCACCAACAATTCACCACAATTCACCATGGAAAAATTCATCGCCATGACAAATTTACCTCAAGGAAAACTCACCACCAACAATTCATTGCCACAAAAATTAATTGTATTAAAATTTTCCTTGAGGTGAATTTGTCATGGAGGTGAATTTTCCTATGGTGAATTATTGGCATTGAATTTTCCTAAAGCCCAGGTGAAGATGTCTCTTAAAAACCTTAACTAGAGTCTTGTTTTGAAATAGAAAAAAAATTCACAAATTGAGAGAGTCATAATTTAGAAAATCTAAAAGATTTACTCATATAAGAGAAAAAAATAATCACCTCTAAATATCCTAGATCTCAACAATGAAATGAATATTTTTCAATATATCAACCAAAATAACCCAAAAAAATGAAGAAAAAAGATAGTAAACACAACAATATACAACAAATAGATAAATTTATAACAAATTAATCAATCTTACCCTACTAAAAAATGACACAATTCAAAATGAGATTCCAAAAAGATAAACATCTGTGAGTTGACTATGGGTTTTCTAGAAGCATAACTTAGATTATCATTATCATTGTAGAAAACATCAAATTTCAAAAAATACATTCTATCACGAGGAGAAAAAAATTACATTTTACTACATTTATAAAAAAGAAAAATATAATAATCTTAATTGAAAGATCCATCTCCCTCTAATTCTCTAAAATATTTTTAATCAAGATAAAATCAATTAGACATATATTTTTGAAATATCATAAAATCATATTATTATAAAAATCATCCTTTGTAAAGGTAGGAAACAAACTCAAGTCTTTATCAATGAATTAGTGAAGTTCCTAAAAAAAACATAGGAAAGAACTCAAATCATTAGGATTCAGAGGCCATTAATATTTCTTTAGAAAAATATAGCAATCTTAATTGAGCGATCCATCTCCCTCTAATTATCTAAAATATTCTTAATCTAGATAAAATCAATTAGACAGAGAAGAGGAAGAGGTAGAAGAAACATTTTATTTTGCTGATAATGAAGTTTGTCTTTTCAAGTTACAGTAGGAGGTCACAAATTTAGACACAACATATTCAACGAATGATTTTAGTACTTTGTCTATAGGGAAAAAGGTTAGTTTTGATTTGCCAATGGAAATAGATGATGCTAGCTATTATAGATCTGAAGTTCATGTAGATTGTATTAAGAGTGAGATGGTTTCCCTTGGAAACATGGTCCCAAGGAAGTTGTCACCTATTATGGATCATACTAAAAGTAAAAATGGTAACAGTCACCTCAATGAGAGAGTTGTGATTGCTGAAAATAGTTTTCAAAACTCTAGAGCATCTACAGACAAAGGAATTGAGAAAATTTGTGGAAAGGGCACAAAGAAGAGTGAGCATCTTCAAAACAGAGCTGCCAATGCTCTTCTTTTCATACATACATTCTTGAAAAAATAGAGTATTTTTTTTACAAAACAAATCCCCCTTTTTTCTTCTATGGGAAGCTTCTAGATACATACATACAATAATAATAAGTGTCTAGATGAAATGAAGAAGAAGGTAGAAGAAGGAAGGAAGAAGTATTTAATGCGATAGATGGAATATACTTGAATAGATGTGGCAAGGGAGATTAAATATGCATAGCTAGAAGTCCGAATCACCAACACTCCCCCTTAGTCTTCACTCCCATATATGTCTGCTATTCCGATTCCTTCCCAGAGATATTCAAAAACATTCTTTGCAAGTGGCTTTGTGAAGATGTATGTTAGTTGTTCATTGGACCTACAAAACTTAAGATATATGTCACCATTTTTCACCAATTCTCGAATAAAATGATATATTGTATCAATATGCTTGTTCCTTTTATGAAAAACATGATTTTTAGATAAAGCAATTGCTGAATTATTATCACGATAATTTTTTGTAGGTTGTTCTTGTGGATTCCTCAAATCTAAAATTACTCTTCTCATGTCCATACTACTTGGCAAGTTGTTGATGTGGCTCCAACATATTCCACTTCAGCTAATGAGAATGTCACAATTGGAACTTGTTTCTTTGATTCCCAAGAGATAGCACCCAATCCTAGATGAAAGATATATCCTGAAGTTATTTTTATATCATCCATGCTACCTGCCCAATCACTATCCATATATCCAATCAATTTGTATTCATTTGAAGATGTATACAAGATCCCAAAGTTCTTTGTTCTAGCTATGTACCTTAAAACTCTTTTTCTAGCTTTTCAATGTGCTTCATTTGGTTTGTCCATGAATCTAGAAATGAGACTAACCCCATACATGATATCCGGTCTTATGGTGGCTAGATACATAAGGATTCCAACTAATCTTTTGAATAAGGTTGCATCAACACTAGGAATTTTGTCATCCTTACTAAGTTTTAATCCCAATGCAACAGGTGTAGGAGATGGATTCACATTTTTTATTTTAAATCTCTTCAAAAAATCATTAGCATACTTGCTTTGAGATATAAAAATGCCTTGATTATTTTGACTTACTTCTATTCCAAGAAAATATCTCATGAGCCCCAAATCAATCATATCATATTCTTTTTCCATGGCTTCCTTGAATGAGTCAATTGACATGTTATCGGTGAATATCAAATCATCTACATACAAGCAAACTATCAAGATTTCTCCTTTATCATTCACTTTGACATATAAAGTTGGTTCATTGCCACACTTGTAAAACCCATTGTTCACAAAAAAAGAATCTATCCTATTGTACCAAGCTTTAGGAGCTTGTTTCAAACCATATAGTGCCTTTTTCAATTTGTATACTTTATGTTCTTCTCCCAAAACTTCATAACAGGGTGGTTGTCTTATATACACTTCTTCTTCTAAAATTTCATTCAAGAATGTTGATTTAACGTCCATTTGGAAAACCTTCCAATTGTTTTGAGCTGCTATAGATAAGACCATTCTAATGGTATCCAATCTTGCCATAGGTGCAAAATGTTTCACTACTAGTCTATGCTCGGCTATTGTTTGAAGCCTTTAGCTACTAGTCTTTCCTTGTGTTTCTCTACTTTTCCATTAGCCTTATACTTTGTCTTGTAAACCCATTTAACTCCAATCACATCCTTTCCTTTAGGAAGCTCTACTAGATCCCAAGTTTGATTCTTTTCTATTGACTAGACTTCTTCATTCATGGCTGCAATCCAATTGTCATCTTTAATGGCATTTAAAAAGAAAATGGATCAGCTTGTGTTAAGAATGAAAAATTAGAGCATAAATCATCATTTTCAGCCTCTTGTATTTCATCATAAATGTCTCTTAGACTATGTGTCTTCTTTGAAGTGTTTATTGACCTTGATCTTAGTGATGCAAGTGTTGGATTAAAGGACTCGCTACTATTATTACTTGTTGGATTAGTTGGATTTGGACTAGTAGGTGCCCTAGAAGGTGTTGTAGGAACATTTATTTGTGTAGTAGGATTCACAACTTGAGTCTCATTATTTTCATTCTCTTGTGGAACACTAGCTACAATTGTAGTTGCTTTCTCTATGATGCCATCCCATGCTTCTTCTTCAATAAACTCAACATCATGGCTTATTATTACCTTCTTTGTGATAGGATTGTATAATTCATATGCCTTGGATTGTTCACTATATCCCACAAATATGCACTTCTCTCTTCTATCATCTAGTTTCTTTCTCAACTCTTGAGGTATCAAGGAGTGTGCCACACATCCAAAGACTCTCAAGTGTTCTATATTATGCTTCATTTTGCTCTAAGCTTCTTCTGGTGTTTTATTTATCACTACTTTTGTTGGACATCTATTTAATATGTATACCGAACATGGAACCACTTCAACCCAATAGTCATTTGGTAGATGTTTTGATTTTATCATACTTTGAGCCATTTCGATAATTGTTTTATTATTTATCTTAGCTACTCCACTTTGTTGAGGAGTATACCTAGTTGTAAATTGTTTCCTTATGCCATTTTCTTTGCAAACTTTTTGAAAATCATTTGGTATGTACTCACCACCTTGATCAGTTCTCAATGTTTTAATATTGTATCCACTTTCTTTCTCAACTTTTTCTTTGAACTCCATAAAAAAAAAAAATACATTTGATTTGTATTTAAAGAAATAAACCCATACTTTTCTACTGAAATCATCAATAAATATCAAGAAATAAAGTCTTCCACTTATGGATGGTGTTTGCATAGGTCCACAAAAGTCTGAATGCACTATCTCAAGTGGATGCTTTTCCCTATAAGACTCTCCAAATGGAAATGTTTTTCTATGTTTCTTTGTCAATATGAAACTCTCACATGTTGTCTTATGTGGCTCTATTGGTGGCAATCCATATACCATTATTTTCTTATATAATAGTTGTAACCCTTTGAAGTTTAAATGCCCAAGTCTTAAATGCCATAGCCAAGATTCATTTTTTTATGAAGATTTGAAGGATAAATCAAGAACCTTTTGCAATCCTTGAGCCTCTAAGAATAGTTCACTTTGGATTCTATATTGAAACATCCTATTTTTTGTCATTTCAACTTTTGCAATTAGCCTATTGCTTGGTTTCTTGTCTAGAATCACACATTCGCCATTTTCAAAGTATATTCTATATCCTTTTTGCACTAGAACTTGTCCAATGCTTATGAGATTGTGTGGAAATATAGGAACATAGTATACACTAGAAATATGATTCTCCTCACCTTGCTTAGTTCTTATCTTAATTGACCCTTTTCCCATGATTGAAACTCGGTGATCATTCCCCAATTTTACTTCTAATTTTACCAAATCATCTATTGTTGCAAACATCTCCTTAATTTCACTCATTTGATTACTACAACCACTATCTAAGAACCATACTTCTTTGGAACTCTCTTGTGCAACATTGCATGTTATCAATATGGTGTTTTGTTCACTAGTGTTAGGATGGTTTTCATTTGTAAAATGTGCCTTTTGCTTATTCATGTCATATTTCCTTTTCCTACATTCTGATGCAAACTGCCCAAATTTATTGCAATAATGACATTGGATGTTGGATTTATCATACCTTTCTCCTTGATGATGGTTGTGTGAATGGTTGCTTCCCCTTCCTCTTGTTGGTGTAGAATGAGCATGTGGGCTTGATGTTGGTCTTCTTTCAAATTGTGTATTTTCTCTTCCTCCGCTTGGTGTAAAACATCCTCTACCTCTACTATAATTTGGTCTCCCTCTTGTTCTTCCAAATGAAAGTTGAGTCTTGAATGCATTCTCAAATGATGGTCCCTAATCAATTTAAACTTTGCACATGTGCTAAGAGTGATCCCATTAATTCATCTCTGATAGTTGAGTGAAATAGTTGGATTCCTCAATGACTAATACAACTAAATCAAACTTTGTAGGTAAACTTCTATGTATTTTTTCTAAAACCTTTTGATCTCCAATAGTTTCTCCATAGGATCTAATCTAATTTACTATTTCCATTACATAAGTGAAGAATGAATCTATTGAATCTGAGTCCTTCATTTGCAAGTTTTCAAAATCTATTCTAAGAATTTTTAATTTTGCTATTTTTACCTTGCCTATGCCTTGGTATGTTGTTTGCAAACTTTACCATTCCTATTTTGATCTTATGGCAGCTGCTACTTTTTGAAAAATTGATTCCTCCATTGCCTGCTGAATTGAAAACAATGCTTTGGCATCCTTCTTCTTATTTTCTTTCAACAAATCCTTCTTAACTTGTGAAAGAGCTTGATATGCTTGCTCATCTACTCGTTCAGGGAACCCATTTTCAACCAAGTCCCAAACATCTTGGGAGAAAAATAGGGTTTTCATTTTTATGCTCCAAAATTCATAATATTTTCCATTAAACATTGGAATCTGGGGCTAAGTAATACTTCCACTTGCCATTATTTATTTATTTTTAATACTTTCCTCTACTCACTCTTAATTCCTTCAATCTGTAGCTTCTCCTTTTGGCAGAATCTTTAAACTACACTTTGATTTCTTTTAACTTTTCAAAACAATCTTCCCTTCATTTTTTAGAAGAACTGAACCAATTTCTTGATAGCAACTCAATAAATAAGAAAAATTGGTGACTTCTTGGTGACAACAATACCTTTGCTAGTATGAATCCATTGCTACAACTTAACCCTTCTAATTTCTTTACACTAATCTCCTGGACAACAACTAGTGATCTTTTCCCTCTATGCTTTGATACCAATTTGTTAGTAGAAAGCAAACAAAAAACATAACATATAAAATATTAAAGTAGAATTTTACTGCATAGAATAGAGTAAAGCTTTTTATTCATGCCTTCTTTAAAATAGAGTTGCAAGTGCACTTCTTTTCATACACACATTCCTCAAAAAATACAGTATTCTTTTTACAAAACAAAGCTAGAAGGAGGTAGAAGAAGGAAGGAAAAAGTGTCTAGATGCAACGAAGAATAAGAAGGTAGAAGAAGGAAGGAAAAATATTTAATGTGGTAGATAAAATTTAGTTGAATAAATGTGGCAGGGGAGATTATATGCATAGCTGGAAGTCCACGTCACCAACACTATCGCTTCCCCGAGCTTTTCCTACTCTTGTAGTGGTTCTTGGATAGGATTTGGTGGATAATGAGTATTTTTCCCCTAATAAAGGTCTGTTATTTAGATTTGGCCATTTGTGGTCTTCTCTCTTGGACTTGCATTGCTATAATTGAGAATACCAGTTGGCTTCCTATTTTGGAGGTCAAGGTGTAGATTTACCTTTGTGCCAAGAAGTTCTTTTGGTGGCTTTCAAACTCTTCTAAGGCCAAGGGTGCTATTTTAGATGAAAGAGTTTGAATGTAGAGATACCATTCTATATCGGCTAGATCCTAGACTTTATTATCTAATCCTCTAACTGAATCTACCATCATGTTGGTTTGGGTCAGATTACCTTATCTACTCCTTCAGTTTTGGCATAAACTAGAGATATCAATAATGCTCTTGGTCACTTTTAAAGGTTGACATTGCCACTTGAAAATATTCTCATATATTTTTTTCCCACATCATGGTG
The DNA here is from genome assembly GCA_007258455.2 of Sequoia sempervirens. Classification (NCBI taxonomy): domain Eukaryota; kingdom Viridiplantae; phylum Streptophyta; class Pinopsida; order Cupressales; family Cupressaceae; genus Sequoia; species Sequoia sempervirens. The sequence goes on from VDFB02105785.1 coordinate 422,125,290, forward strand.
GACATTGACCTTTCAAACGCTCTCCCTATAGAGATTATCACAAGTTCAAGAATGACCTTGGCATTAGTTAATCGACCATGAGGATATCCCCTTTGGTTGTAGACACTACATTGCCATAGAGAATTTGGCTTTTGATTGTCCTCATTGTATATCTCCTATGTGGTATTAGAAAACCCTCTCCCAACACCTTACAATGATTTCTAAGAGGTTTGAATTTGGATTGAAGGATGTAACTCATTCTAAGTCTCTCTCAATAATTCTAACTCCTATGGGGATTCCTACTAGGTCTAGTATGGATCCTCTAGCTCCCTCAGTTTTTATTGGTAGTCCTTCCATAATTCTCAACCCAATTGATCCAATATTTTTCAAATATATCCTTAGCCTCCTTCAATGCTAGAGTAACAACCATTTGTTCCTACTAAGGGTATTTTATGATCAACATCTCCATTTAGGAATTCTTGTAGTACCCCTCCATTTATGCTTATGGTTTTTGCTGATATGTTTTCACACTGTTAGACTATGATACTTTGTTTGGATATTTTAATCGCTGGTTTTGAGCGATAGTGGATTTATTCTGTGACATGATGATACATTGTATGGTGATATTTGATTTATGATATGCTTTGAGATAGCGTAGATGTTTATTTTTAGTTGATTATTGCTATGTATATGTTTATGATGGACTAACAGTTATTGATTTCGTTAGTCTGATGTGATGTGTATTGGTGTGGAGAACAGAATCGCATCACTCGCTTGCGAGTGCCCTGTGATATCCGTGATTTTCTCCGCATGGTGTGCCTGTACAATGGTTTTTATATATATGCATGTTATTGCTTGGTTGCAGGAATTGCAGGTATATGACACCAACTCCACCTGGGTACTCAGGTCTGAGCGTGTCAAGACTCAACGGATACGTTGATTGGGAGGTAGTAGTTTGGTTCATCCTAGTCTGGTCTATAACCCGGTCATAGTACATCGTCTATTTTAGTTCAGAGTCATAGGTTGTCTTGTATTTTTCTGTTTGGTTTTATTGCTTGAGAGGAAAAATGTCTATTTTAATAATAGTTTATTATGTTTTATTTACTGTTATTTAATTAAATTTTAATTTTAAAGAAATTAGTTTTGTAAGTTATTTAATTAATTAATTAGTTTGTTTGGTTAAATGGTTTGATCATAAAGATTAAATTTATTTAATTAAATAAATAAATTAATTAAATTAAATTAATTTAGTGTGTGAATAGTTTTATTTGAAATTAAATATTATTTTTGTGGAAATGGCATACTTTATTATTAAATATATTTGCAATTTGAAAATTGTTAATTTTAAATAAATAAAATAAATGCATGCAATTTGAATATTTAAATTTAAAATTAAAAAAGAATTGAATTCATGCAAATCTTGGAAGGCAAGATTGCCGAGAAGTGGTTAATAGATATTTTTCACTTCTCGACATGTGTGCAAGTTGCATTTATTGAATTTGGTTGAAGAATTGTTCACAGAGGTTAATTTGGATCTGGAAAAACACAAAGGGATTCTATTCTATTTTCTCTTCACGGGAAAATTATCAGTGCTTTTGTTAATTTTTTTTCTGTATATGCTTTTGGTATATTAGATATTTGTGGAAGTTCTCTGGTTCTTGTTTTGGGAATTGGTTCTCAGGAAAGATTTTGGAAGCTACAGGCAACAAAGGCTACAGAGGCTCTCTTCACCAGTAAGCAAAGGAAATCAAGTATTCTTCTTGTAGATTTTATTTTGTTGGTTTTTGAAAGGGAATGCTTCTGAAAAGAAATTAGCTTAATTTAAATCCATGTATTTCTCATACAGAAATTGTTCTCTGTATTTTGTTTTGTGAAGAATTGATGGTTTCAGAAAAACCTCTGTAGTATACTCTCTATAGAAAGTAGTTGAATTTTTGTGAAGGGAATTTATTTGTTAAAAAGGAAATTGAAAACCTCTGGGGTAGATTGGATTTGAATGAAAATATACTGTGCATGTATTCTTTGAAAACCCTGAAGAAATTTATTATTTCCCCGATTTCCCCACTAAAACCCTGTAGAAATTTTCTTTATTTCTTTATAGAGATACTCTGTGAAATTGTGAGTATGTATATATTTATATATATATATATATTGTATATATTCTCATCATATATAAATTGGAATGTGAAAACCCTTTTATCTGTAGAAGAATATTGAAAAATCTATGCACAGACGGCTTGAAAATTTTATTTAAAAAAAAATAACGAATCGCCATACGTGCGATATTTATAGAGATGCATTTTTTTTTTTAAATAATTAAATTTTCTGTGTGTTTGGGGAGGGCTGAAACCCTCCCCACACCCCTTATGGGTGGCGCAGTGCCTATGGCTGTGCATAGCAGCCCTGCTAAGGGCCACGACCTCCCTACAGGGAGGTTACGAGCTGCGCCACAGAATTTGTAAGTTTTATTTTATTTTAAAAGAATTCATATGTGAATTTTATATGATGTGTTAAATTCGATGTTTCATTTTATTGTTATATATATATAAATTTGAATTTCATTTTAAAGTATTATTCATATATATATTATATTTGTATTTATATATATATATTTGGAAAATGAATATATTAATTATAATAATTTATTCTTAAAAGATTTTAGAAACATTTAAATTGGTTTTATAAGTAGGATATTTAAAATTAGTTTATTAAATGTGTAAATATAGACATTTAATAATTAATTCATTAGTACAAAGTTATTGATATTTTGATTAATCTGATGTTTTTTAGAGTTTATATGGATTTTATTTAGTAAAAGATTATGAAATTGGGCATATTGTGGATTTGTTGTTCAAAATGAATAGAAGTTAAATTTTACCTTAGAAGATTAATTTTATACTTTGAGTTATTGCCTGATTGGATTTAGTAAATCCAAATGGTAGACATTTATTTTTAATTTGCTCTATTGCGAGTTTCTTGTTGGGAAAATTGGGAATTGTAATAAATGTTCAAGTCTTCCAGACCAATTGTAAAAATGGGAATTATGATTGTTAAAGTTAAATTCTTGAGTTAGCTAAGGTTGTGTACATGGTATTTGCATGGTGTTTAGACACCTGGTTGTATGAACATAGTCATTGTTGTTCGTTATAAAAAGTGTAGAAGTTCTTGTTGTATTTATGTACACCTTATAAACCTTAGTCAAGAAAACTTAGATTTCCTTGTTATGTTTAGGGGAGTGGCTTTTTGTAAGGGCCGACACACAAAGTGGTGTCAGGGTAACTTACAAAGAGTTAGTAAGTCAGTGATAACTAAAAAAACACATTAGTTAGAATAAAATCCTTAACAAGATGTTTATGCCTCACTTATTGACTCTCGAGCTACTACAGTCTTGAGTATAAGATGAGAAGGCCTGGAATGGCAAATCGGTGTCTTGTTTCTTCAAAATACATTCGATTCCGCAATGATTTGCAATGGGGCCGGGTTTTGTAAGAGGTTACCAGGGTAACCCAAGTTGGGGGCCGGAACCTAGGAAGAAACTCAAGGGTAACCTTTGCAATATTGTGATGACACTCCACCTAAAGTAATAGTTAACCTTGTGTATGTAGTACATTCAATTGTCTAAATTTGGAAGCAATGTAACCATCAGTTAGTTATGTACTAGTGTCTAGGGTTAGTAGATTATGTCTAGGTAACCATATTACTATCTCTTAGCATGGGGGGTGGACCTACGGGTACCACATGGTTGGGTGGAATGTGCACCTTACTTCGTTGGGTCCCCAGTTTGTGATCATGGCATCGAGAGCTTCATGGATGGAGAGCTCGCACTTGGAAACTTATGTATACTTCTTCATTGTAGTTGTAAATCTTGTATTTGAAAACTTCCCTCAATTGTATATGAGGTGAACAATGTAAATGTAATTGTAATCATTATTGAACTACCTCATCAGATGGATGAGTAATGTATTATTTTATCAAATACAATGTATGAAACAAGTTTGTACTTTATGTTATCTTGAATGGAATTCCAAATGAAATGCAATGTTTATTTTTATGATATTGATAATTAATATGTGCAATGCGAAATACTAAAGTCGTCTATGGAAACTCAAGTAGTGTAACGTCGCGTAACTTAACGAATGTATGCAACTAATTAACTTAATAATTATACTTAAAAAAAAAAAAATTACACTTTTATACACAATTGCGACATTCCTTAGGTTATTATGACGGGGCATTACAATTCTTCACCTGCTTGGCACCCAAGGTCATCTTAGCTATGGTGGTTTTTCTCCCCTTCATTTCAATCTAAGAACCTAGAAAAATATGTTAATGGACTATTGTTCAGAGGAAATATTACAAATGTGGGACATAAATTGCTCTATTATTTTAGATGTTTTCTCTTCATATTATTTCCAATAGAATTGTAAATCTATAGAGAGAAAAGGAGAAGATATTACATAAAAATAAAACAAAACTACTAGAGGATTCAGTAAGAGAGTTATTACTAAAGTAGTTTGCATAGATCTTATTTATCTTAAAAAGAACAATTCCATGAGGAAAGGACATTCAATCATGCATAATTCTAATATTGAAAATTCTAAAATTCAAGAAACAAGAAGAAAATATTAAACTGGTTGTCCAACTAATATATAATACTTGAGAAGAACACATGAAAATGGGCACAACCAAGAGAGATATTCATAGATATTTTAGTTTCCTCTTGCTACAAGTATGTAGGACCCATTAGGTAGGTGATAAAGATCTAGTTCACTAAATAAAAAATATACTATCTATTAATTTGAAGGCATGTAAATTTATAAAATAAAGCATTTCCTTAAATAGAAGAATAACATGCTCAAATTCAAGCTATTCTAAAATAATCCTTTCCAAGAAATAGCTAGAACTTTTTGACATGATGATCATTTATGGAAAGATTACATACAAGAGATGGAGTGATCTCATGAAAACCACATTTTTTGCTTCTTGGAATAGGGTGAATTAACTTAGGTAACTAAAACTTTGCATTGCATTGATAACAAAATAAGTTATAGAGCTGATTTTAGTGTGAACTACATGTGACCTGAATTATTCAAACAAGGGATGGTCATGGTTAATCATTTGGTATTTTTTTCATATCATTTGGTTAAGAGTATTAATTTTGTGATTTTCAAAAAAATTATATGATTTGAGATCATTCAAGTCTTCACCTTTTTTTAACTATCATCCCCTCAATGTTTTTATTCAAGTTCCTACAGTTCTTTGATATTTTCAAACAAACCAAATCTTTTATATATTCACTAGGAACTCCTCTATCAAAGTTTCATAGTCCTCTAGGAACTCCTGTATCAAAGGTTTCGACCTTATTGAGAACTCCTATCTCTTAGTCCTTCATAATTTCTCAACATTTATATCTCATCAAGAGCAAGAGTGGTTCCAAGCACCACCAAAGCCTTCTATCAGTTCCCATTCTCCCAAAGTTCTAGACATTATAAAAAATGGTAAATTGCAAATAGAAAAATTGAATGTTTTGTGAGTTCCAAGAACCACTAGAACTTTTGATAAGTTCTTAAGGAACTTATAGTTCTTGATGAAGTCACAAGCTCCAACAAAGAGATTCAACAAGGAAAAATACTTCAAGTTCCTAGTTCCCAAATAACCTTAAACAATGGACAAATGGTTCAAACGTCCACTAAAGGAAGAGAAGAATAATTCAAAAGGTTCTTTAGTTATAGGAATCAAGTGAACCTCTAAACATTTGGTTCCTAATTACGACCCAACCTTTGATAATACAACTAAAAGGGTCAATCATCTCAAAAAGAAGAAAAACTTAGGAACCTCCACTAAGTTTCCAACTAATATCTGATCCTAATGGTTCAAAAAAAATTAGAAGAAGCTTAAAGGATTCTTATGAAGAGGAGAATAAAGAAAATAAAAAGTTAGAAGCAACCTCTAATAGGTTCCTAATGATCACTTAAGCTTCACTCAAAAGAAAAATGAAGTGAAAGGAGAGACTTTTCTATTCGATCTTAATGATCAAGTATCTCCCAATAGAAAAACATGTGGAAAGTTTGTAAGACTATAAATCTATTCCCTTACCACTTGAATAACCAAAAAATATTCAAACAAGGAGTCAATATTCACATTGAAGTGAAACCTATGAATTGAATGTACTTGTTCCAAATCTCTTGATTATTTTGAAGGCCCACTACCAATTATGTAACATGTTTTTTCTTGATTTAAATTTTTCTTTCAATTTCCTTAAATTACTCTATTACCTCAAAACTATAGTTTTTATGAAAATTCCTCATTTTTTAATTCTCTATCAAACACAATTTATCTTATCTCTTCATTTTTTTGGGAAAATTTTTAAATGCCAAAATTAAATATCCTTACTAGGGTTTTGAAAGGGAGTCAGTTATAAATAATTCTCTATCAAAAGTATGAGATAACCAGCTAGGGCATGTTGACTTGGAAGAATCCTAGTCATATGTGGTAAAGAACCCCAGATCAAGAATGGTTGGAGCCACTCTCCAAAGAGGAATCACTCATTTTAGGTGTTTTCTAACTATTATTCAATGAACTATCCCTTGTCAAATATTATAGACCTAAGGAGAGGAAAATAAGGAGTACAAACAACAAAGTGATATATAGACTAGATGGTCCATCAATAAGCACTATGTTAAGACTCCCTAAGAGTGAGGAATATGAAAATATATCTATAGAAAATCACCAAAAATGACTTCATTGATAGGACAAAAACTGGTTTGAACAACACAACTAGACACTAGTTTAAGAAACCAAGAAAAGGGAAGTCTAAGCTACCAAAAAATCCTTATTATAACAGATTTTAAAGAGGATATATTTGATGGGGAAGTGGGCCTAGCTCAATTGGCTAAAGCATCCTATTGCAGAAAAGAGGTCACGAGGTTTAGTTCCCCCATTATCCTCGTGGTACTGGAGGGTTTGTCATGCTAACATCACCGGTCATGTGAAAAAAGTTTACTAGGCACACTATAGTTTATAGGGGGCAGCTACTCGATTCCAATTCCTACATTCTAAAAAAAAGAGAGGATATATTTGATATTATTACTCAACTGTAACATTGGTTCAATGGGGATAAACAAACCAACTCATTTGAGTATTATATTTCCTATATTATTTTTATGATAAATTATACATCTTACTATGTTGATTCGAGAAAACTAAAAAGTGACAACCTACATAAGAAACTTATTATTTTTTATAATATGCATAAAATTTATATGCCTTAATATTTGTTCTATGTCATTTCTATTATGCACCCATGGAATGAATTATATAAAATTAGAATATTTGAAACTACCCAAATATATGACTTTTACCCTTAGTTACAACTAGATGTTAGAAATAGGAATTTAGAAGGGTAAATGATGCATTTACCATTCTCACTATCAAGGATCTTGATGCTAATTGTTGGATTGGGACAAGGGATCTAGGGTATAAACCACACTCTTCCCAATTTTTGACGAGGATTAGAAATGGTCTCAAATCCACTTGACTTGAACCTTACTAGGAAGAGTTAGAATGGTGGATCAAGGTTCTAATCCTTGTATTTTTAAGGTGTGAATGTGTTGATGTGATGTGGATTAGTAAATTGACTAAAT